>CM071924.1:30375650-30975650 GCA_016081115.2 Rehmannia glutinosa | reverse complement strand
ATTATCGGATTGTATCTACATATTAACAAGAAAACTGGAGAATCGAAATTATTCATGTGATGGTTGGGGCTATTAGATATGTAGCCATTGCATTAACTGGGAGTGGGGCGGTATTAGTTTAAATGGAACCAGAAGACGAGCCGCAGCAAAAGCGCCCTCATCTCAACAACAGCCACTCTTCAATGGCTCGCCAATCTTCTTCTCCTCCTCCTGATGACAACAAACCTGTAAATTTCTCTTCTTTTGTTTGTCTCCATATGTTTCGATTTTGATTGGGTGTGTGCCAACGTTGATTTTGATCTGTAATTTTAGTTCTATTTCGAGTATTCCATATTGGTGTTGTCCTTTGTTTCATTTGTATTGGACCCTCTGTGTTTTAATCAAGATTGGCTTAGAGCTTAGGGTTTTAGAAGTGGGTTTTCGGTTTCTTGACTTTATGGGCATATTGGGATGGGAAATATAGCTGAAACATAGTGCTATTTATTGAAAAGGGAGTATATTAGGTCTGTAAGATTGTGGTGGTGGTGCTGCATTATTACTTGAGTTGCAGAACAAAGTGGACGTGGCACTATAACAATGAAATTTTTTTATATATAGGTGCTTGTAAAAGTGTAAGTCAGTGATCAGGATTCTGAGGAAAAGTTAAATGGAAAAAAATTGAGCTGGCTTTTGTTCTTTGTTGCTATGGATGAGTGGGTTGAAGCAAAGTAATGGGCATCTGCTCCTCTTGAATTTGATGGGTTTCGCATGTGAGCCCTTCTATGTTTAAAAAATTCCTGTTTATAAAATTTGATTATCGAGCCCCCAGGGGCTAGTTCAGCTGGTAGGCGGCCTGCTATGGGACACCAAGGTCATGGGTTCAAAACCTACCAGTTGCAACTCCCGGGGCCAGGCATTGGGGCGCGCGTGGTTACCCCCGAGTTTGGTAGCTCTGGGTGGGCCCTAAGGATCCTGCCACAGTGAGTCTCTTTAGGCATAATTTGATGGATATCAGCTTATTTTGTCTCTCTAGGCATAATTTGAGATCCTTGTATAGTCTATTTGGAGAATGTTTTCACCAGCGCAGTCTCTTTCCTTGCCGTGTCCCCTGACTGACCATATTTCTCCCTGGCTACAAATACACAACATATTATTTTCTTTATCTTTAGCTAGGAATATTTGGAACTACTGAGAGTAGATTAAATGAGCTTAAAATGACTCAGAACCTGAAATTTGGGCAGCTATTAGACTTTGTTATAATTTTTTTCTTCTTCTTGGTGTAATTCTAGTACCATGACTCTGTCCTGTACCGTGAATTATATTGTTTCTCTTACATAGCTCACATAAATAGATTTGTCTATTTCTCCTGAAATAAGATGTTGTGCTGATTAAAGATCTAAATTGATATTGGACTCTTTGTCCGCTGATTAGGTAAAGTAATCAAATTTATTCTCTGACAGGTTGATGCTGCAGTTCTTCAGTACCAGAACCAGAAACTTGTACAACAATTAGAAACACAGAAGCAAGAGTTGCATGATCTTGAATCCAAAATCAAAGAATTAAAAGAGAAGCAAACTTCATATGATGAAACACTGATAAAAGTGAACCAACACTGGAACCAGGTTACTAATTGCGTGCCTTTTTCTCGTACAATCTGTCTTGTGCACTTGTGTGGTATGCGTATCAAGTATCAACAACATCCTTTCTTAGTTAACTTGACTACTTTGTGTAGTTGATTGACGATATGATTTTACTTGGAGCACAAGCGGGGGCTGGGCAAAGTGCCTTGCAAAGTTTGGATCGTGTAGAATCTTCTCGAGGTAATTTTGGACTTTTCTGTTCCTGATTACGCAATGATTTTACATATATATGATACTGACTTCAGGTTAGGCTCTATTCCATCATGTCCGGCGGAGGATATATTTCTTTGTAGGTTACTAGAAACAGATGCTATTCAAAGCAGTGAAAATGATGGATCTATTGGTTATGTTAAAGAAGTTCTTGCATCGCGTCAGACTTCTACAAGGGAGTTGATGAAATTACTGGAAGATGCTATTGATTCTCAGAGAGCTAAATTTGAGGACATAGCTAAGATTTTGCTGGGGAAACCATCTGCCGAAGGTTATGAGTTCTTGACAAGGAGGCTGATAATCTAGTCTTTGTTCCTTCTGTGAATTGGTGCATAATATGTTTGCTCGTAACATTCTTGCACACACTTAATGTGTTTGATTTAATTGTTGAATAATTTGTATTGTTGCTGTTGGTCTTTTCAGATGCTGTTATCCAATTGCGTAAGCTTGATGATTTGATAACAGAGGAGGCTACTCGCCTCCATGAGGTGGTTGATGTGCTTCACTTTAAACACAAACAATATGCTGATGAGATTCAAACTTGCATCAACAACCATTCAGTCGATCAGTTAGAAATCAAACGCCTTGCTGGTAGTAGATTTTTCCCCTTAAATAGGTTCACAAGCACTATACTGATAGTTGATTTTAGCTCCAGCTTTTGGCAGATTCATTTTTGCCTGCACAGATGGATACATATATCAAGTCTATCATTTAAAGCTTGAAATACATTTATAACTGTGTTCTAAATGTGTGTATTGCTTTTATGTTTGAAGGAGAGCTGGAAGAAAGCATGGCGGAACTTGAAGAAAGTAGAAGAAAATTAGTTAATCTGAGAATGCAAAAAGATGGGGTTTCTGGAATGCGGGTTCCGATTCCTATTCCTGTAATAGTTCCTACTATGAATGGAACTGTGTCTCCTGAAAAGCCTGCCGATAGGTCAAAACGTTTAAAAGAGCTAAAAGAATCTATTGAGGAGATGAAGGTTTTCATCATTTGCTTCAGTCCACACTTTCCCTTGCTAAGCTCTAGCCCGCTCTCATATTAGTATGATGGATGTTAAGTTAAATATGATGTAGGTACTGGCAGAGGATCGGCTTTCTGAGCTTCGAGATGCGCGGGAGGACAACCTAATTTTGTCAAAGCAGCTAGAGCATCTTCAGGTTCTAAAAATGGGTCTTTTACCCAAATATTGATTAATTTGTAATGGTTTAATCAATCTAACTTGCGAAGTTTTGTTCATTTAGAATGAGAGGAAAAAAACATGTCTGCATTTCGGCCTTAATTTATAATGGTGTAATTAGTCTAACATGTGATATTTTGTTTATGTAGAATGAACTGAAGGAAGAAAAATATGTCTATGCATCTCGCCCTTACTCCTTGGTGAATGATCAGTTTCAGCACTGGAATGCCGAGGCAGAGCGTTATAAAATGTTGACGGAGTCTTTGCAAGTAAGCTATTTCCTATTCTAATTTATAATATTAATTAACTCTCTGGTGTTTGCTAAAAGCAAAATTGTAGGCTGAAAGGCCTTTCATCATGCGAAGGGAGAAAGACTTGATTGCAAAAACAGAATCTATAGATGCTGCAAGGAACGGAATTGATAGTTCTGACTCAAAGGTCGAAGAACTACAGAATCAATTGCAAACATGTGTTATTGAGAAGAACGAGATGGAGATAAAAATGGAAGAAGCTATGCAAGATTCAGGTTGATGGGCTACTGTGCAGACTTATTTACTGCTGTATTGGTTACAATCTGGTCTGAGAGTCATGTCTTTTTCAGGAAGTAAAGATGTCAAAGAAGAGTTTCAGGTAATGGCATCAGCTTTGTCAAAAGAAATGGCAATGATGGAGAGCCAGCTGAACAGGTGGAAAGAAACAGCTGACGAGGCCCTCTCCTTGCGTGAGAAAGCTCAATCACTCAGTGCCTTACTAGACGTAAAGGTTGACTTTGTACTATTCCATGGTGCTTAGCTATCTTAGATCTGCATCCTCTTTTTTTTTTTTTTTGGAGAAAAAAATGCTCTAGTTGTGTTCCCTTGTTTCATATGCCGAGCTTCTGCAAATACAGTTTAGAAGTCATTAAATGGGGTTTGGTGAAGGGTGCGTACAGCTTATATCCTTTAATTGGTTCCTAACTTGTCATAACTGGCTCAATATGTTCTACCATCAGGAACTAAAGTTAAAATTTCACTATAAACTTACAGAAAGAAAAAGGACACCTTAATTTAGAGTGTAAAAACTCACAGATTTCACAGGGACAAACTTTATTATTAAAGTTTTGTTGGTAAATTGATTTTCAAGTTAATATGATAATGTTCTGATCAGTTGTATTCATTTTTCATATTTTGATCCATCTTTCTAGTATGAAAACTCTATTCTTTAGAGGTTAATAGGTTATAATGACATCATCATCCCAGTGCTCACAATGTTTCCCGGAGTAAGGTCTTTTTGAGTTCCTGGCAGCTGTAAGACAGATCATGTTTTATCTCGATATTCTATGTTATTTTTTCCCTCTTAAGTAATTTGTTTTCTTTGCTGCTAATTTTATCAATAGTTCTCATTTGAGACCACTTATTGTTGTTGGCAGACAATTGAATTGAAGAATTTGGCTGATGAATGTGCTCAGCAGATGGGGGAGACAAAGTCCTTAAAGGACATTGTATGTTTGTGTGCTTTCATTGAATCTTTCATATTCTTGCCACTCTAAAAGCATAGCCATTGATTTTTGAGAATTGAATTTGCAGAATGAGAGAATGCAGAAGGACAAGCAAGAGCTAGAAATTTTCTTGGATATGTTGGGTCAGCAAATTTATGATAATAGGTAGCTTATATGTTCTTTCCAGGGAGTTGGTAGAAATATGATAGTCAAACTGAAGACAGGCTTATTATGTGTGTGTGTGTGTGTATACAAATATAATCATGTGTATATTTATGCCTGCGTGTCCAAAATAAATCAGTGCATATACTCAAATGTCTCACTCTGCACTTGGATCTGTCTCTTGATAAAAACTGTTGCAAACGTTTTCTGTGGCAGAGACTTGGCAGAGATTAAAGAATCAGAACATAGAGCTCATATGCAAGCTGAAACTTTGAGGAACGCCCTAGAGGAACATAGCTTGGAATTGAGAGTAAAAGCTGCTTATGAAGCTGAGGCAGCATGCCAGCAGAGGCTTTCTGTTGCTGAAGCCGAAATGGCTGAACTGAGGGGCGAGCTAGATGCTTCCGACAGGTTCCTCTTCTTATTCTTCTTCCTGTTCTAATGCGTGCATAAAAGTATTTCTTTAGTTGGAGAAGGTACTATTTAAGCCCAGTCTTGTGGATTACTGTTGTGCTTTAATTAGTGTAAAATAAATTGTGCTACCTTATAACTGCATTATTATTATGACAAAATTGATTTTTTTAATAAGTTGGGAGTAGTGGTTGGAGGGGAGGGATAAATTTCAAAGAAATTGAAAAATACAGGGTTCGAACCCTAATCAACACCCTTACAAAGGGTGAACGGTACCACTTGAGCAACAAGCTCGTGGTTATGACAAAATTGGTTTATGACTCATGTGTTTTAGGGATAAAATGTTTTATTTTTGTACTACAATTTGTGGATGCATTATGCTGATCACTTTGTGATCTAATCTGAATTATTGGGAAGTGGAAAGGAAATGGAAGTATCTTGTTCATTTGATTAAGGAGGTTTTAGTAGTTTACCGGGCAGTTTTGCCTAATTCACTAGTGTAATGGGTGAACTGCTTTCAGGTTGTCGCTTCATGTTTGCTAATTACCAGAAATAGGCTTGCATAGCCTGTATCAACTTTTCATCTTCTTTAGGACCTAATCAGTTGGTTCAGTTCTATCTCCTTTTCTGAAATAGAGATGCATCATGAAGAAAATTTCTGTCTTTTCTGTGTCCGTATTATTCTTCATGTTCTGGAAATTATGTTATTATTCTTTCTGCTTATTTGGGTTATGCAACCTTAGAAGTTGGAAAATATACTTATTATAGTGAATAATATAATGTTTCCAAACAAGATGATAAAATTTGATTGCTGACTCGATTAAATATATTTTTCAATTGTTGAATAATATGTTTTCAGACACGACAATAAAGTTCAATTGCTGAATTGGTGAACATATAACATATAAATAATTCCTTAACACACTCCCCCACCCACCACCAACCCCCCCACCCCCCACCCCAAAAAAAAAGAAAGAAAAAAAGAAGAAATGACAAGAAAAACAAACTAAGAATAACAAAGGGATTGGAAGAACTTCCAATTGAGAATATAGTTTTGCTTTCAGTTTTTTCGAGAGGATGCAGAACACAGGATACAAATCTCTGATCTGTGCTTTAACCTTTTCATTTGAATTGATTCATGCTTTCTTTGCATATTTTCCAACTTAATAGTATTCATGAGAAGTATTTGCTTACTATTTACATGCAGAGATGTTTTAGAGCTCAAGGAAGCCATCAAAATCAAAGAAGGAGAGGCAGATTCCTATATATCTGAAATCGAGGTGACAATTTTTGCCATTGTAGGAGAGATGTAACCTATGCTGTTAAATAGGAGCGTGTATAATATATCCTTTTATCCTTTCCTAGCATCTTTATGGTCTTTTGTTAATTGTTGTGAAAGTCTACCTACAGACTATTGGTCAAGCTTATGAAGACATGCAGACTCAGAATCAGCATTTGTTGCAGCAAGTGACTGAAAGGGATGAATATAATATAAAGGTCTTTCTTTAGTGTCAGTGTTTTTCCCCTTCTTGATGACTTTATAATGAATGATGCATTTGTTATTGTTTAGTGATGGAACCTCGTTTCTGATTTTTTGTTTCTGGTTATTCATTTTGCAGCTGGTGTCTGATAGTGTGAAGGCAAAGCAATCACAAAGTGTATTACTATCTGAGAAACAAGGGTTGGCAAAGCAACTTCAACAGCTTAATGGATCTCTTGAATCTTTGAAGTCGAGAATAGCTCAAAGTGAGGAGCAGGTAAATTGGTTATCCTGAAGCTGAAATTAAACAATCACGTTTTATCTCCAATTACCCCATTCACACCAAAATAAAATCTGCAGATGAAACTTCTCCATGTAGAAGCTTTAAGTTCTATTCAAGAAGACAGGCACATGGCAATGAACCTTGAAGCTGCAAAGTGGGAATTAGCAGATGCAGAAAAAGAATTGAAGATGCTGAAATCCACTGTATTTTCGTCTGAGAAGGAACTTGAACTGATCCAGCGAAAAGTAGATGATATTCAAATAGAATTAGAAAATGAAAGGTAATCTCAATGGCTGATGTCGAGAGTTGTCATTTATGCTTTTGCTATTTCACAAATTGGCCAGGACTTGGCTTGGAATTCCTGGCCGAAGCATTCCTTTCGGTTGGCTCTAAAAACTAAGAGATGCATCAGTTTCATAGAACATTCTCAATAACTGATAATAGTTACAATTAGAGTACAGCAAAGATTCCAAGGATTGGCTAGGTAGGCGAACTCTTTGATGCCACTATTACCCAAGTTTTGTGCTTAAGTTTATATTGCTAGGTAGGTGAACTCTTTGATGCCTGTTCTAGACACCCATTACTTTTTGTATATTAAGAGTGATGTCACGGCTCTTGTGTTGTGGGATGTTTACGTAATATAGATGCCTTGTTACTCCATGAGGACTGATATTATATACACGTGTTTTACAATATTATCATATCATCTCAAGACTCAGATGCACTTCTCTTGTATTTACATACCGTCTATAAATATAGTGTCTCGTATAAAAATTGAATTATTGGCAAGATTTGAAGGATGAGTTGCACATGCACGGATATGGGATTCTATGGTGTAAATTTAATTTGTGTTTGGAACCATAATCTTGTATAACGTGGTCGCGTTACAGAAGTGAGCGAAAGAAGCTTGATGAAGAACTGATGGAGTTGAATAAAACAGTTGCTGAGTTGACTTCTGAAACTGGGGAAGCTGCTATACAGAAACTCCAGGAAGAGATTAAAGATTGCAAGGCTATACTCAAGTGTGGCGTGTGTTTTGATCGCCCTAAGGAGGTATCTCATATTCGCCTTTGCTTCTGGAAAAAATTTAAATTGAATTCTACTTCTTTCATTGAAAAGGTCTTATGAAATTCTTGTATTCCATTTCATGTATCTCTTTCCCCTTATTTCTTATCTGTACTTCATTTGTATCCACAAATAGCTTTTGTTAATTAACCCTATTATTGCCCATGCTGACCCATCAATTTTTTTATTAGCATATCAAATAGGGTAAATTACAAAAATTACACGAGGCTTAGCCTAATTACAAAATAACTCAAAAGTCCAGTTATTTTTCAAATTTACAAATACCGTATTACATTTGCGTTTTGTATTTACTTAACAAATACCCCCATCTTGAGGGTGTAATTTGTAAAATAGAAACAAGTCTCAAGGGAATATCTGTAAGTTTGAAACATAGTAGATTTTTTTTTTTTGTAATTAACCCTATCAAATATAGGGAACATGCTTATTTTTGTCTGTGTTTCTGTTTCTACTGTCAGACCTTTTGTCGTATGAGCGCTCAACTTTGTGTTTGCTGTCTGTATATCCTGTTGGCTAAATTATTATTGCTAAATGTTGTTGTGTTATCGATGTTAATGCTGCATTTGGTGGTTATTCATATATTGGTTGAAAGTTATGTTTTGTAATGGGCTAAAAGAGGTTTATTTGATCTGAATACTGTCAGGTTGTGATAGTGAAATGCTTCCATCTATTCTGCAATCAATGCATCCAAAGGAATCTAGAAATTCGACACCGCAAATGTCCTGGTTGTGGAACTGCGTTCGGGCAGAACGATGTTCGATTTGTAAAGATTTGAAGGAGCTTCAAATATTCAGCTTTGTGTACATTATCATGTAAACTGTATCTTTTGGTAAAGCTCAGTTATGTTGAGCACTGTAGTGGAAATTGAGGATGTCTGAATGCATTAACAACCTTGTGAAGTGTATTGAGGTTGAGAATTGGGATCAACATAAGGTTCTTAATTTAAAGAGTAGTTTTTAGTTAATGCTATTCTTTTGCTTTTCAGATATACACACCAAAATAAGATTAGTGCTTTGTGACTTGTTCATTTCCCTGGTTAACTAAAAGAGATAATTACAGAAAAGGGAAAGGAAAAAAAAAAAAAGAAAGGTTTTTGAGGTTGGAGGATAATTACAAAAATATTATGAGAAGTTTTAAAATTAGGGGTTGATTTCGCTGTTGTTCTGTCGGGATTTGGAATGTGCTGACATTGTCAAATATTTTACCTAAATATCCCTCAATTTTTTTATATAATATTACAAGTAGCTCAAATTTTTCATCTTACATTTTAGACAAAAAACTTACGGTCTAACAGGTAGCAAATCGTTAGACGGATCCAAAATCGATCCGGTGGCATTTCCATAATACTAACAGTGGTATTTTAGTAGTTTTCAGGGACCACCGGTATTAACAGTCATTCTGAAAAGTATTAGCCGTCCTTCTAAAAAGTATTAGCAGTTCTTCTGAAATGTATTAGTAGTTCCCTGGAGAGTATTATAGTAGTTCTCTTGAATATAATTAATTTTTTCTCCCAAAATGTATTAGAAGTCCCTCGAAAAAAGTATTAGCAGTCTCTCGAAAAAGTATTATTAGTTTCTTCAACAGTATTTTATTAGTCCTTCCAAAAGTATTAGTTTTTTCTGTCAAAAGTATTAATATTCTCACTGAAATGTATTAGTAGTCTCAGTGAAATGTATTAATTTTTTCCCCTGAAATATTTTTAGTAATTTCCCGAATAGTATTAGTTTTTCCAATAAAAAGTATTAGTAGACCAATTGAAAAGTATTAGTTGCTATCCTAAAAAGTATTAGTACGTTTTTCTCTTGAAAAGTATTAGTATTCCACCTAAAAAGTATTAGCAGTTAACATGTAAAGTATTAACAAATGTATTAGCAAAAATCCCAAAAAAACAAAAACAACTTTTGTCAATGTGTAAAACATCTTTAATTTTTAAGCAAATGTGAGTTCTACGTTTTAATGGAGCGAGCCAACCAAAAAGCAAAATATTTTAACCTTACATTTACAGATTATGAACATTTTAATGGAGTGAGACAGAGTAATATGTCAAACATACAAAATATCATTAAAATCAAAAACCTGGCAGCACTTTTAATCATATTCAACCTGACCAGTGACCATTAATCCAAGAGGCAATTTCAATTAGTTATTATTATTTTATTGATGAACACATTCTGAAGGAGTGTCCGTAAGGGGAGAAAGCAAATGAGGAATATTAGGTGATGATATCAATAGCGATGGGGTGTTTACCTGAAGAGAAAACGAGCTCGTACGCTTAGAGATAAATCTTTGGCGAGTTCTAGGGTTTGAAAAGAAGATGGGTTGGACCGGGTCAGTTATATAGGGCTTCGTCTAATGGATTAGATCCGTCAGATCGTTTGACAAAAGACCAACTCTACATTTTATATTTACATTCCTCAAATTTTCTAAAAATTACAATAAGACAAACGAAAAGAGAAGATGAAGCTATTTGTAATTTTTAGAAAAATTGAGAGATGCCATTGTAAAAATATGACGTCATCATCTTTGTCTAGGTCAATTAATGGTTGAGACAAATGTAAAGAAAAAACAAATCTTAAAGGGTTTTTGTGATATTGAAAGTTCTCTCCTTTTTTTTCTTTTTCTTTTTTTGGTAATTATCTTAAATCTCAGGATTTTTGTTTTTTTTTTTGGTAATTATTCCTAACTGAAATTTGGGCACTTGTATTTGGTAAATTGGTAGAACATGACTGCGCCATACGGCCCATACCCAACCAACCAACCAAAACACACGCGCAGACATCAAGTACGAGTAGACAAAAATTAAAAATGAAAGAAGTGGAAAAGATTGCACGTGACACTCATGCTTGTTGTCCCATATCCCCAATCCCAGATCAAAGTTGAAAACCTTATCCACTTTGAACTATTGGTCCCATTCTGAATATTTAAAATATCAGTTATAGTTATAAATATCAGTTTCGTATTGGTGGATATATATTTGTCTTCCAACTAATCTATTATTCTCGATTTGCTAAAAATTGTATTATGATTTTACAGTACAAACAATTAAATGTACAACATAGTGAAGCCTAGTCAACTTAAATTATATTTTTTTGTAATAAAACTAATTACTCATTATATTATATTTTAATGAGTTGGTCTCCTGTCAGACGATCTAACGGATCTAAACTATCAGACGAAACCCCCAACAACCAACTCAAACTTAACCGATCCAATCCAAAAAATGAAGAAGAAGAAGAAAAACTCAAAAATCAGCCCCAATTACTCTGCACACCATCCCGCCATAGTAGGAGCACGTGTCGGCTACGCCTGCTTCTCGATCACCCTATCATCTTCGTCGCATACGGACACCAAACAAATCTTTCTCGGCCTCCTTCTTCAACCAATTCTGAATTCCCCCGATTCTTATGTGTGAAACAATTAGGACTCGTTTTTTCTCATAATTGAATAGGCTTTATGGTTTCCCTGACTTATTTCTTAGCTGATTGGATGAAATCTTTGGAAATAATCAAGGGATATTTTGGTTTCTGAATCATATAGAGTGAAAGGTGGAAAGAGGGACTTTGCTTCTGGAATAAGCTAGAAAGGTCATGAGATGCGCGGCGATGGGATTTGAGGTTTTTGTGGATAATAATTTTATTCTCGACAAATTAATAAATCATCGGCTAAGGGAATTTGCATTGGGTGAAGAAATACCAAAGATATGAGAAGAAGCACTCAATTATTCCTCCAAATCTCCATCAACAACAAAAAAGTGGTTTTTTTTTATAATACTTTTTAAAGAAACACTAATACCTTTTAGTGGGTCTACTAATACTTTTCATTGGAAAAATTAGTATTTTATAGGGAAATTACTGTTAGTCCAAGTGGCTACGATAATCTAGAGGGGGGTGAATAGATTATGCCGATTTTTCGCAAATCACCCTCTTTTTCGAATCAACAAGTAAATGACAAGAATGTAAATACGGAAATTAAACAACACTCGTTGATTTAAAGAGGTTCAACCCACCAGGGCCTAATCCTCTACCACCCCAAAGATCTCAGGGATGGATTTCAAAAAGAAAAAGATTTTATTAATTACCACAATTAATACAACACCTTGAGGATCACCACAATCCTCTTACAACAACTTCAAGGAGATTACCACAATCTTCCTTCACCACCTTTGAAGAGTACCACACTCTTCAAACACCTATCACCTAAATCACCCAAGTATATTCTTACCACAAGAATACTCACAAGGATGTCTTGTGTTGAATGATGGACAAAATTCAAGATTACAACTCTATGAAACCAATACAAAGATTGAGTGCAAGTGTAATCAAGAATCAAAAAGCCTAGACCTCAAAGATATGCAAGTGAAAGTACTTAGGCTATTACAACAAGAACGTAAAAATGAAAGCTTGAACAATTTGCAGATTTCTTGTTGTGTATTTTGCTTGTATGTGTTCTATGTTGTGTCTTCAATTCATCCTCTATTTATAGGGAAGCTTCACCAACATAGGCTCCCAACATAGGCTCCTCTATCTTCACTTTTGTCTACAAAAAGAAGATCACAAGATGTAGAAATATTGTACAAAATTGAAAAGCAAATCTTTGTCACAGATTTGCAACGGTTGGAATTTTGTTTGTCAAAAAATAACATAGAGGCGACCCGGTTGCCTGTTGAAGATTTCGACCGTTTGAAAAAAAAAAAATAGTGCGATCCAGGGGTTGCGGATCCCGAGGTGGGGTGCTCTTTTTCGACCTCACCTGGCCGGTCCCCTCCCTCTTTTTCAAGACTGTAAGTTCTGCTTTCGATTTTCTAATCTTGGTCTTGGTCGACCACTTTGGGCACGGCCGACCGCCCCTTTGAAATGTTGTCCGATTTTTTCAAAAATAAACTTCAAGAAATACTCCAAAAAATTAGTAAAAACATTTTAAATCATTTGGGAGTATTTAGACAACATTTATAAACATAGTTTTGGTGTAAAAACCAATTTAAACAAAACCATCAAAAGTGTTGTCCAATTTTTATCAAATTAAAAACTCTAAGAAATATTCCAAAAATTAGTAAAAACATTTTAAATCATTTAGGAGTATTTGGACAACATATAAAAACATTGTTTTGGTATAAAATCTTATTAAAACAAAATCATCAAAATCTTGATAAAAACATTTATCTAACAAACTCCCCTTTTTGATGATTACAAACCAAAACAATTTTAGAAGGTCGATTTTAAAACAAAACAAATTTTCCGGTCTTAAAACAACAATTAATTACAAACAAGATACATCATAAGTACAAGCACACAAGGATAGGAGCAAAGATTTTTCAAAATCATTTTTGCACATGCTCCCCCTATCAACATGCATATAAAGAACAAGTATACAAGCAACAACTAAAAGCTAAAAGCTTAGCTTTCACAACTTAAGCTTGAATTCCATGAGCTTATAAGCCCCCCCTGTCACAAAACATCATTAGTCAAGCATAAAAGTCCACACTACATCAAATGGACTAAGCATTGTTCACAGCTTATGGCTTTCAAGAGCCCTAGCTTATAGCTTTTCTTGCAAGCTTATTTTCGCTTCTTTGAGCGTATGAGCATTTTTCCTGTTTCTCCCCCTTTGGAATCATCAAAAAGAGTGTTAGCACGATAAAAACATCATATATTCATATCAAAGTGCGCAAATTTATCGATTTATCGAGCTTATTGAAAATTGAAGCTTAAATTCCAAGTAAAAGGGAAAAGTTGATCAATTGACTTGCAAAAGCTCATTTGATTGATAAAACATGATCTCTATAAACTTATATGACTTTTCAAATCGAGAGAATCACGTAGGTGATGAATTTTTCATTGAAACATTTTGTCGAACACTTGGCGTGCGTCGAATTAAACTAGAAGTATATAACGCCTTTGAAATTCATTTAAGCCAAAAATTTTATCACCAATTCAGTTCAAACAACATTCAATACATTATAAATACTAAGCTCATCACATTCATATGAAACTAGCATCAAGAATTTTGCAAATAATTCAAAATCTCAAGGGTTCAACCCAATTGAGCAAATGGAGTAGAATTCTTACCATTTATTCGGTAAAGATGAGCAATGATGATGATAATCGAGCTTAATGAAGTCCAAAATATAAAACATATGCAAGAAAACAAATTTGAAGTGAAATTTGTGTGATTTAGGCAAAGGGGACGAAAAATGGCCAAAATAAGTTAAAATGAAGAATGCTGAAGACATAACGATTTTAATCCAATTTTATGCTTAGGGCGACCGGTCGACGTCGAGGGTGACCGGTTGCCCTCAACCCTTTCAGCCCACTGTCTGTCAGTTTTTTCCAAAATCCGAATTTTCAACCAAAAATCCTATTTTTCGCCCCTAAGTTTTAAAAACGTGCAAAATGCAATCATAGACCTCATTCAATATGCATTATGCCTAACCGAGCTCGTATTGATGCAAAAGTCTCGGAGGTTAGCGGTTTAGTAAAAATGTCCGCTAATTGATCTTGAGATGGTACAAAAGATATCTCAATTTTTCGTTTTGAGACACAATCCCTTAGAAAATGATGTCGAATCTCAATATGTTTAGTACGGTTATGATGAACCGGGTTTTGAGTAATATTTATAGCGGATATGTTATCACAAAAGATAGGAACATTTTCAAAAGAACATTTATAATCCACTAAAGTTTGTTTCATCCAAAGAAGTTGAGTACAACAAAATGCTTCAGAAATATATTCGGCTTCGGCCGTTGAAAGTGAAACACAATTTTGTTTCTTTGAAAACCAAGAAACTAGGCAATCACCTAGAAATTGACGTGATCCGGAAGTACTTTTCCGATCATCAATATTTCCCGCATAATCCGAATCACTATAACCTTTAAGAGAAAAATTTTCATTTTTTGGATAGAATAAACCATATTGAATAGTGCCTTTCAAATATCGAAAAATCCTTTTAACGGCACTTAAATGAGATTCTTTGGGATTGCTTTGAAAACGAGCGCATAGGCATACGACATGAAGAATGTCCGGTCTACTTGCGGTTAAATAAAGTAAACTACCAATCATACCTCTATATTTGGATTCATCAACCGACTTGCCTTTTTCATCTTTGTCAATCTTGACATTTGTTGCCATTGGGGTAGAGACGGTTCTTCCTTCTTCAATGCCAAATTTCTTCAAAAGCTCCTTTGTATATTTTGATTGAGAAATATAAATTCCTTCTTGGCATTGCTTAATTTGAAGTCCAAGGAAGAAGTTGAGCTCCCCATCATGCTCATTTCAAATTCACCTTGCATTAACTTAGAAAATTTCTTGCACAAGGATTCATTAGTAGCACCAAAAATAATATCATCAACATAAATTTGCACTAATAAGAATCTTGCCCTTTTTCAAAAACAAAGAGAGTAGTGTCAACTTTACCTCTTGTAAAACCATTTTGCAAAATAAAAGAGCTAAGTCTATCATACCATGCACGGGGTGCTTGTTTCAAACCATACAAGGCCTTTTTAAGTCTATAAACATCATTAGGCCTAGAAAAATTTTCAAACCCCGGAGGTTGTTTTACATAGACTTCTTCTTGAATAATACCATTTAAAAATGCGGATTTTACATCCATTTGGTAAAGCTTGAAATTTTTAAAACAAGAATAGGCAAGTAAAATACGAATAGCTTCTAAACGTGCTACGGGTGCAAATGTTTCATCATAATCAATACCTTCTTCTTGACAATACCCTTGAGCTACTAACCTTGCCTTATTTCGAACAATATTGCCTTGATCATCAAGTTTGTTCCGGAATACCCATTTTGTACCAATAATGGTTTGAGAAGGAGGACAAGGTACTAATTCCCATACATCATTCCTTTGAAATTGATTCAACTCCTCTTGCATTTCTAAAAACCAATCCTCATCTTCAATGGCTTCCTTAGCATTTTTAGGCTCTTTTTGAGATATAAGAGCTTTCTCGGCAAATTTTGCTCGAGTCATTACTTTATCAAGGGGATCACCAATAATAAGATCTTTTGGATGATCTCCCTTAAATTTCAATGTTACGGGAAGATTCGAAGTATCACCTTTATCTTCTTGAGGAACACTTGAGCTTGAAGGTTGATCATTTTGAGTTTCATCTTGAACAATGGTTTCAACCATATCCTCTTCATCACTTTCATCATTGGGTATCCTTTCAACACCCGAAGCTTCATTGAATTTGACATGGATAGATTCTTCAACAACCCCACTAATCTTATTATAAACCCGATATGCTTTGCTCTTGATTGAATACCCCATAAATATTCCTTCATCGGCCTTAGGATCAAGTTTGTCTAATTGATCCTTAGTATTCAAAATAAAACATTTACATCCAAATATTTTGAAATAACTAATATTTGGAGTTCTTCCTTTCCAAAGCTCATATGGAGTTTTATTCATTTTAGGACGAATATAAACTCGATTAATGACATAGCAAGCGGTACTTACGGCTTCGGCCCAAAAATATTTTGGAAGTGAAAATTCATTGAGCATGGACCGACTCATTTCTTGAAGTGTCCGATTCTTCCTTTCGGCTACTCCATTTTGTTGAGGTGTTCTTGGAGCCGAAAAATTATGACTATATCCCTTGGTTTCACAAAAGACTCTAAATTCGCCGTCAAATTCTCCACCTCGATCACTTCGAATGGACTTAATAGTATCTTCCTTTTCATTTTCAATGAGTCTACACAACTTAACAAACTCATTAACGACATCGCTTTTATTTGTAAGAAATAGAGCCCAAGTATATCTAGAAAAATCATCAACTATAACAAAAGTGTAATGTTTTCCACTTAGACTTTTTGTACCAATATCCCCATACAAATCAAGATGAAGCATTTGTAGGGGTTTGGTAGTGGAAATTTCATTTTTGGGCTTAAAACTACTCTTAACTAATTTGTTCTTTTGACAAGTGTCACATAAGCCAAGATTTTCAAAATTCAATTTGGGTAGTCCTTTTACATGTTGGTTTTTGTAAATAGTTTGCAAATTTTTGTATCCAACATGTCCAAGTCGCCTATGCCATAAGCTAGTTAAATCATTATTGGCGACAAGACAAGAAACATTTTGACTAACCAAATCACTTGTACAAATTTTGTAAAGATTGCATTTTCTAATTGCTTCACAAATAATTTTATCATTTTTGGAAATAAGGCATTTTTCTTTATTAAAAACAACATTATAATTTGAGTCACAAAGTTGACTAACACTTATCAAATTGAACTTAAGCCCTTCTACTAAAAGAACATTACTAAGAGAGAAAGAAGAGTTACCAATTTCTCCATTTCCAAGAATTCTTCATTTGCCATTGCCGAACATGACCATACCCTCTTCTTGGAACTTGATGTTGGTAAAAAGTTCTCTCTTTCCGGTCATATGGCGTGAACATCCGCTGTCCACGAGCCATTTTGAATCTTCCATTGTTGTTATAGCCCCTATAACCTACAAAGAAATTATTTTTAGGTACCCTATAATTTTGGGGTCCATGGGGGTTAGTCTTGAGACCTTTTGGTCTCCAATAATAGCTAAAATTATTCTTCAATTTACAATTGCTAGCATAGTGTCCATTCTTACCACAATAAAAACAAGTAATAATACGAGGACTACTAGCACGTACAAAGGTTGGACCTTGGTCTTTTTTCTTAAAAGCATTTTGAAAAGATTTATAGCCAAGTCCTAATTTAGAATGCTCACCTCTTTGTGCATCTAAAATTTTTGTGACTTTATCCGTACTTAAATTGAATCGATGCACATCTTTTTTCAAATTTTCAATATCATTTGTGAGCGTTTGTTTTTCGGTTTCAAGAGTACGGACCATAGTAAGAGTAATAACATGAGCTTTATCAAGAGAGTCATAAGAAGTAAATAATTTATCCTTTTCTAGTTTAAGCTCTTTATGCTCCTTTTTCAAATTCTTGTATTTAACAATCAAATTTTGAAACTCATTTTGCAATTCATCAAAATCACATTGTAATTCATCAACTAGGAAGAAGATGAAGCATTAGAGCGCACCTCGGTATTTTCATCGTCTATGGCCATAAGACCATGTTGATTCTCTTCCTTCCTCGTCGGTTGTTTCAAGTAATTCATCCCAAGTTTTGACGTCCGCATTTAATGCCTTCTTTTTCGGAAAATGCTTTTTCTTCTTTTGTTCCTCTTCCGCTAATTTTGGGCAATCGGCTATGTAGTGCCCGGATTTTCCGCATTTGAAGCAAGAATTGTCTCTTGGCTTTCTTGCTTTATTTTTGTTTACAAATTTTGCAAATTTTCTAACAAGAGCGCGTTTCTTCATCATCCTCATCACTAGCATAATAAACATTATTAGAAGAAGATGCTAAGCCTTTAATAATATTTTGCGTGACCCGATTTAGAGGTGGATGGTTGAGAATTTTTCCTCTCCTTGAGATATACTTCATAAATGAGGAGATTCCCAATGAGCTCATCAAATTTGAGTGTCTCAAGATTTTGAGCTTCCGTGATTGCCGTCACCTTTTCGGACCATGAGCCGGGAAGGGCGTTTAATACCTTGGTCACCTTGTCTTCTTCGGAGATGACCTTTCCAAGAGCCACAAGAGGATTGACAATGTTGTCAAGCCTTTCCACCATTTTTGATATGCTTTCACCATCATGCATATTGAAAATTTCAAAGTCTTTCACAAGCATTGTTTTTCTTGCTTGCTTTACTTTCTTTGTGCCCTCATAAATGGTTTCTAATTTTTCCCAAACTTCATGTGCCGACCGTATGCCTCTTATGCGATTATATTCGGTGGCGGTAAAGAGAGCAATGTAAAATATTTAAGGCCTTACCATTTAGAGAAAACCTTCTTGTCATTTTCATCATACTCCTTGAATGGCTTGGGAGTAGTGGTACCATCCTCCAATTTTGTTGTTGGTTGAGCAACTCCTTCAATGACCACATTCCAAATATCAAATCCGCATCCTTGTAGAAAGCACTCCATGCGGTCTTTCCAAAATGCGTAGTTGTTGGCGTCGAATAGTGGTGGCTTGTTGGTGGAGGCGCGGTGGTGAGATAAGCTTCATTCGTAGCCAATGATCTTTCCTCTTTACTCGGACAGCTTAGCCAAAGAGTTTGGCTCGATACCACTTGTTAGTCCAAGTGGCTACGATAATCTAGAGGGGGGGTGAATAGATTATGCCGATTTTTCGCAAATCACCCTCTTTTTCGAATCAACAAGTAAATGACAAGAATGTAAATACGGAAATTAAACAACACTCGTTGATTTAAAGAGGTTCAACCCACTAGGGCCTAATCCTCTACCACCCAAGATCTCAGGGATGGATTTCAAAAAGAAAAAGATTTTATTAATTACCACAATTAATACAACACCTTGAGGATCACCACAATCCTCTTACAACAACTTCAAGGAGATTACCACAATCTCCCTTCACCACCTTTGAAGAGTACCACACTCTTCAAACACCTATCACCTAAATCACCCAAGTGTATTCTTACCACAAGAATACTCACAAGGATGTCTTGTGTTGAATGATGGACAAAATTCAAGATTACAACTCTATGAAACCAATACAAAGATTGAGTGCAAGTGTAATCAAGAATCAAAAAGCCTAGACCTCAAAGATATGCAAGTGAAAGTACTTAGGCTATTACAACAAGAACGTAAAAATGAAAGCTTGAACAATTTCTTGATTTCTTGTTGTGTATTTTTTGTATGTGTTCTATGTTGTGTCTTCAATTCATCCTCTATTTATAGGGAAGCTTCACCAACATAGGCTCCCAACATAGGCTCCTCTATCTTCACTTTTGTCTACAAAAAGAAGATCATAAGATGTAGAAATATTGTACAAAATTGAAAAGCAAATCTTCTTCATCACAGATTTGCAACGGTTGGAATTTTTTGTCAAAAAATAACATAGGCGGGACGGTTGCCTGTTGAAGATTTCGACCGTTTGAAAAAAAAAAAATAGTGCGATCCAGGTAGGGGTTGCGGGGGGTGCGACCGATCGAGGTGGGGTGCGACCGGCCGCCCTAGGGTGCGATTCTGGCCGACCTCACCTCGACCGTCCCCCTCCCTCTTTTTTCAAGACTGTAAGTTCTGTTTCGATTTTCTAATCTCCAGTGCACGGCCGACCACTTTGGCGATCGTCGACCGCCTTTGAAATGTTGTCCGATTTTTTCAAAAATAAACTTCAAGAAATACTCCAAAAAATTAGTAAAAACATTTTAAATCATTTTGGAGTATTTAGACAACATTTATAAACATAGTTTTGGTGTAAAAACCAATTTAAACAAAACCATCAAAAGTGTTGTCCAATTTTTATCAAATTAAAAACTCTAAGAAATACTCCAAAAATTAGTAAAAACATTTTAAATCATTTAGGAGTATTTGTACAACATATAAAAACATTGTTTTGGTATAAAATCTTATTAAAACAAAATCATCAAAATCTTGATAAAAACATTTATCTAACAATTACTACAAATCTTTAGGGGAAAACTAATAATTTTCAGGAGAACTACTAATACGTTTCACAAGGAGGGCTAATACTTTTGACTAAAAAAACTAATACTTTTTAGGAGGACTATTAAATATTTTTTCAAGCGAATTATGTACTAATACTTTTCAAAGTAACTACTAATACATCTCAGATGAAAACCTAATATTTTTTTGGCACTATTGTGATATTTCATATCAGATGAAAACCTAATATTTTTTAGCACTATTGTGATATTATATCGCTGTCCAATATTACAAAAAATGATACTTTTAAGTGAACTATATACTAATATTTTTTAGAGTGAGTGCTAATACTGATCCCTAAATATTACAAAAGTACCACCAGATCGATTTTGAGATCGTCTAACAGATTTTGGCATGTTAGACCATCTGAAAGGAGTTTTTGTCTATTTTTAAACATCCAACAATGTTTAATACAAAAAGATGTAAGTTGAGAAACTGAACGGTGTCGTTTTATGCAACCTGCTGAAAATTGATTAACTAACTGATCAATGTTAACAAATACGGCTAAGCCAAACTGAAGATTAACTAAATCAATTTAACAAATACTCAGAAAAATTTCAACTCATCAACTCAACTCTCCCAATTGCTTCTTCACAGAAATGCTTCTGCAAACCACTTCCGCCGCGGCCTCAGCCACCTTGACATCGTCATTTCGGTGCCGCCACTGCTATTCTTTTAAGAATCGGATCGAAAACTCTGCAATTTTTTCGCCCAAAACTCTCTTCTTGCCTCTTCTTGATACAAGGTTTTATTTGGGGAGCAAATTAAGAAGCTCTTCGATCTACGGTAATGAAAATACCAGAAATATAACACCACCACATGCCACTTTGCTTGAGACCCCGGTTTTGTGGGCCGGCCGCCTTTGTATTTTCTATGCTCTGTTGAAAGCTGGGTTAGCTGGATCTCCTGCTAATCCACTTGTTTCAGGTAATTATGCATCTTTTTATTTTATTTTATTTTATTTGTTTTTTGTGCACGAAAGACTTAAGTATATACTTTTTGTTGGCAGATTTGGAAAGTGGAGCTGACGATTTAGGGTTCTCTAAGTGGTTTGACGAGTTAAGCAAACCAGGTTTGTGGGCTTTCTTCAAATTCATTTCGATAACAATTTTTTTTTTTTTTTTGTCTATATCTATATATTTCATATATATTGTGATTACTCCCTTCCGCAACATCCGATCAAACATGTGATGGACTGCCGTATATGTTTCATATGAAATTATGTGAACACAATCTGATTTGAACTGGTCTCATCCATAAAGGTTTTTGGCTTTTCCCAACTGTATGCATAACTTTACTGCCTTAGTGTTTCATAGCAAGAACTTGGTTAAGTGGTAGATAGCATTCCAGTTGCTAAAGTGTGTAACACAATGGATCAACTTTTTGACAACAATTTTGTTTTTTTGGAGTGTTAATAAAACCTTGTTATCGTCTTCCTGCAATTTAATTTATTTATTTCTCATAATCTTTAAAAACATTTTGGAAGTTGTAATTATCACTTCGTGGACCCTTGCGTGGATTTTGACACACTTCGGATCTCTTGATGGGAAGATAAGAGACGACGACAACCAACTTCGAGTCGGTCATGTTTGTTGAAACTTATGAGCTTGAACTCTTTCCCATCATTTATTTTTCATTTTTTATTTTTGATCTGTTTCCTGTATAAAAAAGCTTTAGATTTTAGTGACTAGGATTGGATTCAGATTCATAGATCAATTCGCGGAGATATTGAGAATTTTTCTATATGTGGCAAGAATTAAGTACTTGCAGAATTAAATACTTAATAAATGAAAAGAGATTGTTAACTGGCAATGCTCGATAATGGAAATAGAAAAGGTGAAAAGAAAATCAAGGAATTTTTTTTAAATTTTCAGAACATCTTAAAGATTTTGCACATTTCAAAGTCTCAACTCAATTGTTAATGTTAGAAGATTGTATCTGATGGGTGATATTTTACTTGTTCTAGTTTACATAATTTGTCAGATGTCAGTTTTTTCTTGAAGATATTCAGCCCACTAGAATTAGGTGTCTATTGATTAAATGTGATTTGCCGGACGGTGGAGCTTATTCTAAATTTGAGAGCCTCTCTCTCTCTCTCTCTCTCTCTCTCTCTCTCTCTCTCTCACACACACACACACACACACACGCACACACACGCACACACACACTCACTCACACTCACATAGCTGTAACTGAGCAGCATACTTTCTATTGGCTCAGATTATAATGTTGCAAGCTAAGTGATCCAAATATTATCATCTTATTTAGAAAAAGAGGCAGCTGACAGAAGAAAATTGGTGAGCAAATGGCATCCTACAACAAAGGGTACTCTTAGGCGCAATTACAGAATACCCTCTAAATCTGAAGGAAGGCGTCTGCTTAAAGCCATCGCGTCCTTATTGTCAGATGATGATCAGTTCAGAGATGCTACGTCGCACAAGGTAATCCTAGTCGCTAACCATAATCAACTTTCTTTCATTCGCATCAACATGTTAATATTTTTCTAGCATTTTACATCCTCTAAAACATACATATAAGACTCGTTTGGGAAACTTGACTGGCTAGGATAAATTTTTTAGTCCAGATTCCTCAATTGTTTGGGATCTTTGATTCCAACCCATGATACTAATCCCGACCAGTTTTTCTGTCTTGCTCTGGGTTGATAACTGGTCCAGGCCATAGGGGTGCAATTATATAATCCAACCCTACTCCAATCCTCCTGTGAACACTCATTGACGAATTTGTCTCTCATTTGCATGGGTAGTACTACGTTTCTATTTTTCATTTGGGGTTATTTGGTCATTTCGGAAATTTATCCAACTTTATCGTCAATGTCAGACAAAATATTGTTATTCTACTAATATAATCCCACATCACAATCATACTTTCCAAACACGCTATTGAACTCAATATTATTCTCCAGTCATAACTTGGTTTTTGTAATCATTTCTTCGTCCAGGGCTGTCAAATTAGGAGAGAGAATGCTCATGGAGAAAGTGTATGTTGTAATAATGTGCGCGCTTTGTTTGATGAGCTCCCAACACCACATTTGATTGTGGAGATCACACCTTTTCCTGCTGGCCCTCTTACAGAAAATGATTACTCGAAAGCTGAGAGACTAGAAAGGGTCCTCAGATCTGGTCCTTCTGTTTGAACATCTGTATCTACAAGTTTTCTTGTATGGATCCTGTTCTTGTACATATTACTATGAATAAGAACTTGGTTTCTTGCTCAGTTTCAAATGCTTGTGACTAAATTGCTATATCTTTTGAAGAACACAGCTAGTTTTCCTCTTTTTTTTTTTTTTTTTTTTTTTTTTTTTTTGGGGGGGGGTGGTGTTGTTATGGACAAATGACCAAAATTCTGATGGACTCACTCTCTCCTCATATATACCTCCAAGAAAAAAATCCATAATTAATGTAACATATTTTTAATTCTGATTCTTGAATTTGGGGTCTAAATTTTGAGTAGGTCTCTTGTAAGACGGTCGCATAGTGCGACGGATTGCACTTTTAGGGTAAAAAATGATACTTTTAGTATAAAATGTGATAATTTTCGTGTAAAAAGTGACACTTTGTCTGAATGCACATAATTTCAATTAAAAGTATCACCCGTCGCACCGTACGACCGCCTTGCACAAGTTTTTGCCCGAAACTTTTGTGGCACAAGATTGCCCATTTGAGAGCAATCGGATTTTCTTTTTAAAATTAAAATATTAGAGCACAAAATCTTAAATCAGGGACTTGATTTACTTGAATGAAACTCCCAATCAAAATAGAGAAAAATAACCAACAGGATAATAGCTTCACCATGAGCTCAAGGTATCGGAAGTCCCATGTATGGTTATATTTTCAAACCCAATTTTTCATTTTTCAACTATTCCAAAAAATGAATTCATGTTTGTTTAGGGAGGTTTTTAATGGAAATGAAGTCATTTTCAATTTTCCCTTTTTCTGTGGAAAAATTCTTTTGGAAACACAACCAATCAAATTTTCACAAAAATCACGCAAATATATGTACAAACACTTTTTAAAAATCACAACCAAACAACTTTTCACTACAATCACGTAAATCTATGTCAAAAATACACTTTAAAAACTATAACCAACCATATTTTCATTTTCAAACATAAAATTCAGACAACAAACCAAACACATTCTCAATTCTCATACGAAAAACCAATAATAAAATTTGAAAATTCATATTCCAACACTAGAAACTGGAAATTGGACTTGGAAATACATCCATACAAGACCTAAAAGTTTGCAACACCTAAATGACCTATTGCACCATCCAGTTAAAGAATCCTTGGCACTTTGCACCCCAAGCAAATTTCCAACTTCAATTACAGACGGACAATAATATAGGCGAAACCACATGGGCAAATTGGTCACTTGCGACTCCTTTTCCACCATGGAGTCGATAAAAACATATATTGTTCATGCTGCTTTCTTTTACAGTTTTTCATCTTTTCATAGTAAATCTTTCCTCCCAACCTCTTTTTGTCACATTAGACTAGTTTGATTTTGGTGGCTTCTATACTTGCAATGATGATCAACAAAATTGTAGGTCCCAAGGGGTGAGTTGTAAGGTTTAGAAGGAGAGGTTGAATAAACCTTACCAAATTTTCGAATTTAGTCATTTTAAAATAATTTTAACAGAGTTGACTCAAATCAGCTAAGTCCTTGGGAGACAACAAGGTTGTCTTACTTCAGCAAAGTTACCCACTCAATAGACTCGACTGAGCTGTTGATAGTATAACTCAGCTGGGTCAGCTAACACTTAACTTTTCAGTTGATTTGGTTTTTGTTCAGCGGAAGACTTATCACACTTGATGTTTTAAACTTGTTTTTAACATACTACAAGAAAAACGGTCATAGACATCGGTTTTTAGCCGATGTCTATGTGAAAATCGACCAATGTCGTAATCATTAATATTAAAAGTATGCTATTCAACATCGGTTTTAAGCATACAAAAAATGATGTTGTTATATCCAAAAGACATCGTTTTTAAACCGATGTTGTTAACTTGTGATTTGCTAGCTTTTTCCGGAGTGTCATCAGTTTTTAACCGATGTTGTTGACTATCTTTTAGATCGGTTGAGCGCCGATGTTATAAGGTCTTAACACATCAGTTTGTAACCGATTTTCTTTCTAACAACAATGATGTTATAGTTTTGTGTTGAACATCGATTTTGGTAGGAACAAAATCGGTTACAAACCGATGTGTTAAACCTTTTAGAAATCGGCCATAAACCGATGTCATTCACATTTAGAAACGCATGTTTATATGTTTTAATGTCAGTTTAAAATCGATCTCGAATATTCTAAACAAAATCATTTTTTAATTGAAAAACAATTGCCTATCATTTTACTAAAATGGTTTTGTATCAACAATCATCTCCCTCACAAAGGGAGAAACAACCATCACATCATCAAAGCAAGTAACAACCATCCCACCATCAAAGTAAGTAACAACCATCCCACCATCAAAGTAAGTAACAACCATCCCACCATCAAAGTAAGTAACAACCATCCACCATCAAACTTCAAAGCGAGAAACAGCATATCATTAATGCTACTTCATCCAATCTACATCAAAATAATTTCCAAAGGGATAACACTAGTATCAACAAGTCTAAACAGCGTATACTAAACTGCACAACTTCAAAAGGGTTAATATACCAACATCAAGTCCGAATAAGCACATGATCAATACATACAATACGTACATAAATATAGCAATTTCAAAAGGGTCTAATAATATCCAGTTTCCCAAAATTTTAAAGAAGGCCTCAAAAGACTCCAAATTTGCTAACTTCTCTGCCTTCATGCAAAAACTAAATGAGTTGAATCATCCAACTAACAACTATACCTTCTGATCACCTGCATAATACAATTAAAAAATTATAACTCAAAAGCATAAAGTAATTCAAATTTTAAAGACATACATAATAAAATACTCGAAATAAATCTATCTAACAATTTTAAGTATTCAACAATACTAGAGGCAATACTGACTAAAACATAATCCTAGCAATCATTCCGCCCACTCATTACGCACTTCATCGGTTTCTTCGGCGGAGTACTCACCCTTTGATTGCTATTAACAAAACACGTAGATATTGTCAATAAAAACCAAGTGATAGATCATCTCAAGCTATTTGAAACATGCAATACGAAAGTGAGGTTTTATTACCAATGATCGTAGCGAAGACTTGTCAATGGTTGCAATTTTATGAAATATTATGTCTCTCATGAACCGCATGACATAAAAGCCACATTGCTTCTCATCCGGTTGTCGAGGTGCCTATGTTAAAAAATATTTAATAATTACTGATCCAAATACAAGCAATACAGATGTTACCTTAAGGAGTATTTACAATTTTAAAAGATAACTGGATATTTTTTAAATTAGGCTAAACTCAAGAGGTAATATTTGTAATTTAACCACTACATTAGTATATACAACACTATTCACAACCAAAAAACAAATTTATCTGGTGCATTGCTTAGTAAATTAAAAGTTTATGCAGATCAAAGACCAAATCTACTTTATTATCAAGGATAAGATATTGTTGTGTAGATAAAAATGCAAACACAAATGCAATCACCCTTGGAAATCATATGTTGTATTACAAAACCAAACACTTATTAAATGTCTATGACATACCTTGACAATTTCCCATAGAGGAAGTTTCTTTCCTCTCCATCCCTTCTCCGAATTAAACAACGCGAAGGCCCTGCATACAAACTATATATGATAGCGAGAAAAGAAATACTATTCTCTTTGGAAATTCTGAAATACTATAAAGAACTTACATATTGACAACATATTTCCAGTCAGGATCACACATCCGATGACAAAGAGGATCCATGTAAGCAACATCATCATTATAAGGGTCTATCAACACCATAATCCAATGAATTCACTGTGAACAACACATATAATTATTCCGTCTACCTTCTTCATTTGTGAACAACACATATAAATATTAAAAGCATTGTGAAAAAAGGCAGAAAGATTCTTGTGTTATTGCAATCATGGTTTTGAAAATCGTACGAGGCATACGCCTCAAGGCGCGCCTCAAATCAAGGCACATGTATAAGAAGCTGATTGCAATCCTAAAAAGATTTCATGAATATGTACAAGGAGACCTGCAACATGATTGCAATCGTAAAAAGATTTCATGAATATGTGAATAGTTCTTTATATATATTTAGGGTATATAAAGGGAGACTTCACCTGATATACACACAACACAAAGTAATTTTCAATAGACATAATTTAATTTTCAGATTAATTTTCATAATTCAACAAAGTACTAACTAACAAGTTTTCAATAGACACAATTTAAAGCTTTACTCACCTCACATTACATGGCACGATTAATAGTTATTTTGGTGAGGTATCAAGCATTCTGTTTGCTAAAAAACGCGCCCTTTGGTCCAAAGTCTCCTGGTGTCGTGATATATCTGTCAATGCCACATGTGCTACTCCACTTGGATTCACAAATTTGTACTTTTTTTCTTCCTTTACAATTTATATAAATACCTACCAAAAGGAAAATAAAATAAAATGTGTCAGTGCTAGTTGATAGGAAAAAACAGTACAAATCTAACCATACTCCCTAACTTACTAGATGTACAATTGCCGGAAATTGGATTCAACAGACAGAATGGAGTAATGTCATCCTGGAAGACATATAGTCTGCACCTAAGACCAAACACATCATTTTCTAACTCTTGCATCAGACCACGCCCATGGGTAAGAGCGCCTTTAGAATAACCAGACAAGATAGCAAGCATTTTTGACATATTCATGAAATCAAAAACTTGATCTTCTTTTCCAGTTTTTTGTCAACTTTGTTCTTCTTAATAGGCTCCTAATAATTGAACGTACAGTTAATTTAGAAAATATTAGGAATGTCAAAAATTTGATAATGTAAACATATATATATATATAATGTCATATTTACCTCATCTTCTTGCATATGAATCAGATGCACTGACCAAGCTACATGGCTGCCAATTGCATCACCGATACTATCACAAGTACCTGGGATTTGCATAGGTAACAAGGCATTTTCATCCATTGAGTGGTCAATCGAGACACACATGCAATTGGTGGGCACTGGAATTCCACCAAGAAACTGTCCAGGTCCATTGACAGAGACAATTGTCCCATATGGGTGGTGGGACCCTCAGAAGATGTAATACAAGCATTGATGGAGGCTTTGGTTTATCCTCTCTTACCTTTGGGGGTCTCTAATGTCCCTCCCTCAGAAGATGACCATAAATCTGTTGCCAAACAGGTCATTGTCTATGTTAATGTGTAGAAATTTTGTAGTAGTTGTGTTTTGGTTGATTCATATTCTCAAACTCTACATTCACTACTACAAAAAAGCTGATAGACACCGGTTTTAAACCGGTGTCTATTAGTAAACCAACCGGTATTAAAGCCACTGGTGTTAAAAGTCTAAACTTTTTGACACCGGTTTAAAACCAGTGTCTTTCCTTCAACGACACCGGTTTCTATTAGTAAAAACAACCGGTGTTAAAGCCACTGGTGTTAAAAGTCTAAACTTTTTGACACCGGTTTTAAACCAGTGTCTTTTCCTTCAAAGACATCGGTTTTAAACCGGTGTCTATTAGTAAAAACAACCGGTGTTAAAGCCACTGGTGTTAAAAGTCTGAACTTTTTGACACCGGTTTTAAACCGATGTCTTTTGATGAATAGACACCGCATCATAACTGGTGTCTTAATGTTTTTAGAAGCGGTTTTAAAAGGGTTGTTTATTTATACAAAAACACACTCAAAGTCGCAAAAAAACCATATAAATAAATAATTCATTATGAACTCCAATTCTAGCAACCATCATAAGTGCACTACCAATTAAACATGAAATCCATTAATACTAAAGTCACCGATAGCCAAAATCCAACAAAAAGTACTAGTAGCGAAGTTTCCTTTCGATAAAACAACTATAAATTCATAATCCGATTAATTCCATCAACCAACAAAAAGACTATATAATTCAATTACAGGCAACAAAATCCATATGATCAACAACAAAATCCAATTAAACACGGAATGTTTGACTTGTTCAGTTCACCCACATAATATTTCTCCAACATTGCCCAAGCATCGTGGTTGTGCCCGACATCATCAAACTCGTCTGTTGCGTCCTTGCCTGAAGGAAGAATATCAAATCAAGACTATAAATGAAACAAAAAATCAACAATATGATCAAATCTTACTTAACTATAACGTGTGCAAAGAATATTTATTATTCTTTGAAAGATAACTGATTCTTTTTTGTAATTAGATTAAATTTTAGGGTAGTTTTGCGATTTACCCATATTAATCAATAGGAATTATTGCTGCGACCAACAATATTTCATCACCACCAGGATGCTCATCCAAGAAAGTGGTCACATTATAAACCTGTTTGAAAGAACTCCAAAATCAGACATCAGCCAACAACAATGCATGTCATGAGTTTGATAAAAAGACATTCAAATAGATTTGTTGTTTTAGAGGAAGAAGAACTATTTTCTACGCAGGAAAGTATATGAAATCCCCAAGAAGACTATTCTCATGTTTCTAGGGGTGAGCACCGTAACCGAAAAACCAAACCAAACCGATGAATTAGGTGCGGTTTGGTTCGGGTTTTTTTTGAATAAATCTAAAAGAGATGTTCTCTTTTGAGGTACATATAATTCTTGCTAAGATGCTTATTCTAAAAGTTGAAGATCGAACAGCCCCATCATTTGCCTTACAACTAATGGAGATAGATCACATGTAATTTCTCTTAGCATTTCTCCCCTTCCTAGATACAAGAACATTCTATGAGATAATTGTTCACATTCATGATTGAAAACTCACATAAAGAGTGAGAAACAGACAAACCACAGAAAGGCAAATTCACAGAAAATTTTGGGTTAGAAGGAAAAGTGCATTAAATCAAACACACCTCGTCCAATTTCTTCTCCCTATCTCGCAGTGCAGATTTTGCCTGAATGTATTTGTCATTCCAATTTTCATATACATCAGGACTCAAGTTTATGTAAGCCAGGCAAAGAGTACGCAATCCAGAATAATAAGCCGTGCATCATCAAAATTGAAACACTTTTCACGTGTTGCATTTGACTGGTTCTGAACCTGAAAATCAAAGGCATCAAATTAAGACATGGCATACATCGGGTACTTCATGAACTTTTAATGGAAAAATAAACTTACCTCGAAAACTTCAAAATATTGATTTGGTACAATGTGCTTAAAAACATTTGATGAAACTAATGTTCATTCCTCTACAAATGGAGCATAGGCAAAGATCCAATTGAGAGAGAAAATTACATTAATCAAGAAAAAGTTAAACAAAAAATGTGCATCCGCAATGAGGATCCTACTTGTTCCTCACCAATAAGGAGGATTTAATGTTTTATTCAACAGATAGGTATATAAAGTCTTGATGAGTGCTTTTCATTTCATTTTTTTCGTTTTGTGTTTTTCAGGGCACAATGCTGAAATAATACTTACTTGATCGAATCGAAGGAAGAAAGGCCCATCATCGAACTTATGGAGGCGAGTACCGCTTGCTTTTTACGGTATCTCCTTTAAATGATGTGTACATATTTTCAAGAATGTGTCGAGTAGGCTATCAACTCTTCAAAGAAACTTTTGTTTGGCGGGATCCTAAGCATTTCATTGTGCACCAATAATGTGAAATATGAAGGCGAAACGAGAAGACATATTAATTTCAAGAAAAATAGGTTCAAATTCTAATCTTACATCAGTACCAAATTTGGTCCTTTAAAGTTGGCATCTACGTATTTAACCAAATCCAGGCTCTCTCCAATAACTTTGTCATTGTGCTCCAATGCCGGCACCTACAAACGAACAAGAAATCATCTTCACATTTAGTTTGTCAACTATTGCCAATTCTTTTAGTGGTAACAAAGTGTGTCCTTGCAGCAGCAGTAGGCAGATCTAAAAAAAGCTGGCACTTAAATTAGTGGGGTAAGCATATCAAAATACATCTATTAACTACTAGAACAAATGTCACCGCTTGACTATGGCGTATACGCATCCAAAGCACCGCTATAACGCCTCCGTACTCAACCGGTAAGTTACCTCGCCTTGAAGCCGAACTTTCACAAGGTCAGTCGGATTAGCCACGGCTATTGCTACAACACCTTCACATTAGGAGAAAAGAGTTATTGTAATTGTTCAAACAAATAGCAATTTAATTTATATGGAATAATAACAGGAAACTAAAATGATATTTATTCACCTGTAAGTAGAGCAGCTAGTATTTTACTGAATAAGGGCACATCTCCAGAGTAATTACTTCCAATTTTCTTGCAGTTTCTATATCATCAGCCAATATCTTCATATCACTCCCAATAACATGCTCAAATACATATACAGAGCCATTAAATATCAGTATCAGTGTAGATAAAGTTAAAAAAAATACTGAAGCAAAGAATATTTATTACTTCTTGTTTATGCTAATCTTGAATAGTCTATACAAATACGAAAGCACTTAATCTTTGGTAATTGTTGGCTCCATTAAGGCATACTATGATAAATACATTCCCGCAGTTCAGAGCATAACAAAATTGGGGACAAAGAAATACAAAAGAATAAATACAAACCCTTAAAAGTATTTTACACTAAAGCGGGTGAGGTAACTTGTAGCCAGCAAATAGTACATTCTCATCCATGTGCAATTGCCTGTTTTCATTCCAGAAAAAAAAATTCGTGTCCCTCTCGTACGACACCCTATTTAATCAAATTCTGTTGCAATCCATCACAATAAAATACTCAAAATCTTAAGCTAAGAACCATAAAACATCAAAACGCAAAGAATCCAAATATCCTTCCCTCTTTTTAGACCTGAATCTAGTAGTAAACGAAGCGGCGAGCAGTGGTGCCGGTCGCTAAGTCCCAGAGGCGGAGCTCGCCGTCCCAGGATCCAGAGAGAGCAAGTTGGCCGTCGGAAGAGAGAACGACGTCCTAAACAAACTGGCCGTAGCGAGTAAAGCGGCGGCGGGCGACGCCGTAGTTCCTGTCCTCCTTGGTGAGAGACCACACAATGATGGGGATTTGTCGCGGGAGGAGGTGACGATCATGTCGGAGTTGTCGATTGCGGTGGCAATGGTAGTAATCCAGTCGGTGTGGGAACGCATGGTGCCGCGGAGGACGAGCTGTTCTTGCGCCATGACGGAATACTGGTGCGTAGCGAGTGCGGCTGCATAGAGGGTTTGAAGGGTTTCTAAGAGGAGAGGCGGAAGAGATAAAAGTAAGAAGCCCTAATTGTTGTTATAAGGAGAATGTAGAAAAAAGAAAAAAGAAAAAAGAAAAAATGAGTAGGGGAAATTAACTCAAAAAAAAAAAAAAAAAAAAATAGGGGAAATAAAGACACCGGTTTTAGAACCGGTGTCAAAACCCTAAACACTAGTGTTAAAAAATAAAGACACCGGTTCTATAATCGGTGTCAAAAAATCTGGTGTCTAATCTAAATAAATTTATACAAATAGACACCTAAGGTTTCGAAATCCGATGCCAAAACGGTGTCTATTTTGGAAATTATTTTACAATAGACACGTTCTAGAAACCGGGTTTTTATCAAACGACAAAGATCGATTAGACACCGTTTTCTTACAAAACCGGTGTTAAAAAGGAAAAGACACCAGTAAAGTCATAAAACCGGTGTCTTTTTGGTGGTGTCTATTAGCAGTTTTCTTGTAGTGATTTTTCAGATAATGTCATTTGGTTTACAAAAAACAACCATCTCCCATATATACTTCTTGTTTTCTTGTTATCTTGATGTTATATTCTTGTGGACTCTTGAAGAATTTGCAGAATTTTTGAAATGTTGGGCTCTAGAAGAATTTGCAGAATTTTTTAAATGTTCTGCTCACAATACACCAATGTTTGAAGAATTTGCAGAATTCTTGTGGGATCTAGAAGAAGTATTTTTGCACAACAAAGCACCATGAAATGAAAACAATGTAGAACCTAATGGGGTGGACTAGTAGCAGACATGAGATACTAAACTGCAGAAAAAGTGTTAGGAAATTTATTGTTTAGATTTTGATGAATGCCATGTAAAACTTAGAATAGAAAGTTGGCACCCCAATTCTTGTTGTAAAATGCATTGTAATAAATAGAGCTGGCCAAGCTGAGTTAAGTCAGCTACGCCCTAACATGCAAGAAGACAATCAAGACTAGAAGGAAGACTCATTGCGAGACAATTTGAGTATGGCAAAGAAGAGTAGACGGGAACTCTCTTGAAGAAGCGATTGAGATGCGGTGAGTGGAGTATCGTCAAGTCAACTCGAGAAAAGCCAAGTCTCAAGTTGAAGTGACAAGAGTCATCCAATGATTGGAAGTCGACTCCAAGTCACCTGGGGAAAGCAAGGAAATGCATCAAGTCGAGATAATCGAAAAGATCCGTTACGTAAATCAAGAGATTTACTTAAACAAGTAATATCTCCATACCACCTTTTCTGAGTGCTCACCCAAAAGCGTGCAAAAGGAATGAACCAATGGGAAGCACTACACCGTGTCGAACTCAAAAGGTGAAAGAACAATTCATACGAGGAAATGGCAATTCCAAGGACTGCAACAAGACAAGCCAACGACTGCAAGTGACTTTCAAAAATAAGCCTATCTCTTCAACGGGCAAATTTTTGAAAGATCACTATAAAAGGCTGAGGAGTTTGTTTGAGAGACATAAGAGAGACAAGTGACACAAGAGATAGACCTGAACCAAAAACGTTCAAGCAATTATTAGAAAATCTGAAATACTCTCAATCCTCAAGCCTACACTACGAAGAACATCAATCCAACACTCACCTGTGAAGGAAATATAACTTCAATCAGTTGAAGAGGAAAATACTGAAAACAAGGGGTCTACATTCCACGAAGGATTGTAGGAAGGTTCAAGGTCGAACCAAGTCTTAAGCTTTTGGAGGGCTTCATGATCAAATCCAAAGAGCTTGAGCAAGTGAGATGTAGTAGCAAGCGCATTTGCCCTGAAGAAGCCGAGTCGCACGAGAAGCCGGTGAGTGATCAAGGCGTCTCAGATCGAGTCCCAAAGGATCAAGTCACCGTGTGTGATCAAGACTTGTATCCGGACTATTACCACTTTGTATATCGATCATTACCTAGTGGATTCCTCCGGGAGTTGGAGAAGAGAGAGTAGAAGAATTACCCCATCTTCGAACCTCTATAAAATTTTATTGTGTCATTTATATTTCAAAGACTTTAATTCCGCATTTTTAATCGCTTATATCTCCGATAAATTTGCTATCCACTTGATAATTTATAAGTACTAAACCAATCACTAAACTCTTGCTTAATCAAACTTAAGGGTGTTAAGTCTTTCCAATAAAACAAAACCACAAGTTGAGTTAATTTAGAGCCAACAAGCGAGTTATTCCATCAACGGCTCGAGTTGAGTTGAGAGATTAACTCTACCGAGTGGCTAAATTGACTGTCCCTCAAGGTTCGGTTTGTGTAGTATCAACTCGTATATTTAAAAGGACTAAATCGAAAATTTGGTAAGGTTTATTCAACCCCCTTCTAAACCTTACACTTACACCCCTTGGGGCCTACAAGTGGTATCGGAGCGGTTGGTTCATTGAACCCTCCGTGACCGGTTATGAACTAGATCTCCAAACTTTTCAAAGTCCGCTTTAGTACTTAAACTTTCAAAACTCTTTTTATCATTAAAAGTTATTATCATGGAAGCAAATTTGACACGCATCCCTATGTTCACAATTGAAGAATTTGATGATTGGAAAATTCGTATGCGTGCTCATCTATCAAAGATTACATGATGAGATGTGGATAGTAATAGAAGATGGGCCACCGCAAATCTTAAAGGTGAACATTTGTAAGAAGAGCTGCATTTGAAGGAGAAGAGGATGTTGCTCCCTGCATCACGGTCATGGTTGAAAAACCAAGAACCGAATGGACAAATGATGATGAGAAAAAAGATACAACTGGACAATGTAGCCAAGGACATCCTTTACAAAACCTTGGACAAAGCCATGTTCAATAAAGTCAAATCTTGCAAAACGACTAAAGAAATTTGGGACAAGCTAACATTGATTTGTGAAGGCTCGAGAGCAAATCAAAGAAAACAAATTATCGGTGGTCGTACAGTAAATTTGAGAACTTCAAAATGATCTCGGGAGAGAACCTGGATCAACCTGGATGCTCGGTTCACGAAATCACAAATGAGTATCCGCACTTGGAAAGGAATATACACGAAGAAATGTGTATGAAGATCCTAAAAAGTCTTCCACTGAATGGGAAATGAAGGTCATGGCACCGAGACATTCCATGGACCTATCAAAGACATCCAACCATGAATTATTCTCGGACCTCAAAGCCTACGAGTTTGAGTGAGAAGAAAAGACCAGGAAGAGACAATTTGTACCCAAAACAAATTTGCTCTAATTGTTAAAGATGGGAAGAGAGCCGAGGTCAAAGAAGTCATTGATCCAGGAAGAAATAGCCCACGATGGTTAAGAGGTTCAACAAGTTCTTCAATAAGAACTACAAGAGAGGAAAGGGTGAATCTTCCAGAGACACTCACCTCCCTCCAAGTCAAAGGAAGATAGGCCAACCAAGAGAACATATTATCAAAAGGGTGAATATCAAAGGGTCGACAATCCAAGAATGGAAAGAGTCGATCAAAAGGTTGAATATCTATCTTTGGAACTCAGAGACAACCAGGTCATTATGCCATTGATCGCCCATATCCCTGTAGTCAACAAATACAGGAATGAAGAAGAAAGAAAGGTCTTCAGAGAAAGAAGACAAGAAAAGAAAAAGGCAATGATGGCTGCAGAGATCGCCGAGACAGCCTAAGTCAAGAGAGACAGCTGATTGATTTAGAGAGCAAGTGAAGCCGACTACTCAAGTGACTCGAAGAAGAAGCCCGACCGCTTGATGGCCAAAAACAAGATCAACTCGACCAAGAAGATGAGGTACACTCTAACTCATCAAACTCGGACTCGATGATAGTGAGCGAGTGATGACACACACAATTCATCACCCACTCGATCTTTATGATTCATTAGGCAAAATGATGAAAGATTTTGAACACATTAAATCCTCACACACACTATTGAATGAGGAAAACAGCCTACTCAAGAGTCAAAACTCAAAGTTGACTAAGGAGCCGAGTACTCTAAGTCAAATAGTGATGAGAATGAAAGTTTAAAGGTGAAAATGCTAAATTAATAGCAGAAATTGCTGCTATAGAGAAGAGGAGAATGACCTCAAAAATGTTATTGCCTCATTCACTAAAGCATCTAAATCATTGGATGATCTTATTATGAGTAAAAGAGAATGTGGAGACAAGACAGATTAGGATTTAATTCCTCGTGCCATGTCAAACCTCAAAAGTAATTTTGGAAAAAGGATCTTCAAGTCATGAAGAGTCCGAAAAATCCAAAACTCTAAATGATGCACACACATTCACTCCAAAACACAAAGACAAGCAAAAGCGGCCTTGGTTATAAAGGAAAAGGAAAACAACTGATTGAGTGCGCTGAAAGGACGGTGAGAAAAGATTCAACTTGAGTTCCTCAAAAAACTCCAAACAAAAAATACTCAGTAAAGAAAGAAGCAGAGCTACCAAAAACCCAGAAAATCTATAAGAGAAATACATATGATGGGAATGGTAGAAAATATCCAAGCCAAGCGATTGGAATAATGTGAACTATCAAGATAGACTTATGGAATATAAGCCCAAATGGCAAAGGCCAGAACTCAAGAAAGGCCATTCCAAAAGTATAAGAGCTTTCATCAACACACATATGCACCTAGGCACTACACTCAAAGACACCACAATTACCCAAGGAAGGCAATTGCTAAAACACACATGCGGCATACTGACAAAAGAGACAGCAATTTGTATGAACCTAGAATCCCCAAGCGGTTTGCCAGGATTAATTATGATTATGGCATCGATAGATGGCAACCCCTTAGAGTCGAATCATTTGGCTATAGGTTGGTTGGATCATCTTACAATTCTAACCCCTCGGGACCCGGACAAGTATGGGTACCTAAAACTTAATTTCCTTGATTGCGGGTTCAAGGAAGTGAGTGCCAAGGAACCTGGTACATGAATAGTGGCATTCCCGGACATATGATAGGAAATAAGAAAAATATGTCAAAATTCAAGGAAGTTAAAGGAGCAAAAGTCATATTTGGAGAAATGAAGCTCTGGTGAAATAAGAGGCATTGGATCTATCAAGAGGAATGGATTAGAAATCACAGGCGTTGCATATGTTGAAGGACTCAACTTCAACTGCTAAGCATAGTCAACTCGTGACAAGGGTTACAATGTTGGATTTAACATGGGTACATGCCAAATCAAGAATATTGAATCGAATGAAGTTGTCCGCAAGGATGTAGAGAAGAATATGTATGTCGTGGATTGGTCAATCGCAACACCCAAAGACTTTCTCTCTTAGCAAAAAGCACAGCATTTTGAATCAAGTTGGGCCGTGGCACAAAAAGTCGAGTCACCTAAATTTCAAAACGATTAACAAGCTTGCAAGAAGTAATCTTGTAGAAGGACTTCCAACTCAGTATACAAGAAGGAAAGTATATGTGATGCATGTCGGAAGGGTAAACAAATCAAATCTTCATTCAAAGAAAAGACATGTTCATCTTCAACAAGAATATTGCATCGCTACATATGGATCTATTTGGCCCAAAGTGGAACCAACTAGCATAAGTGGAAAGAAATATACTTTGGTGGTAGTAGATGACTACTCAAGATATACATGGACAATATTCATGTGTAAGAAGAAAGAAACTCTACAAAAACTACCCACGGTGATGAAGAGGATTCAAAACGAGAAGAGCAAACCATTATCAAAATAAGATCGAGACAGAGGAACCGAGTTTGTCAATGGAATAATAACTTAGTATTGTATTGAGAATGGTATTGGTCATGAACTATCAGCAGCAAGAACTCCCTTGTGAGAATGGAGTTGCGAGAAAGAAGGAGCAGAACACTCAAAGAAAAAGCCAAGGACCATGTTAGGTGACGGGGTTACAAAAAGATTTTGGTCAAGCAATCAACACAACTTGCTACACCAAAAAGGATGTATGATAAAGACGGTGACAAAGACTCCTATGAGATTTGGTGGAAGAAAACCAAATGTTGCATATTTGAGAATATTTGGATGTAAATGCTTCATCCACAACAATGGCAAAGACAATCTAAAGGCTTTTGATGCTAAAGCGATGAAGGTATCTTCTTAGGATACTCAATTTGAAAGCAAAGCCTCTGAGTACTCAATAAAAGGACTATGGTTGCGAAGAATCCATTCATGTGGTATTCGATGAGCCAAATGTAAATGGAGAAGATATTGAAGAGTCACCGATGTTTTGAATCATACAACCATACGAAGAGTCCCTATCAAGTTTTGGAATTATCAATTCGAGAAGAAGATGAGATAGTCTGAATCTCAAAAACAATTTGGAAAATTTGCGCTAAGTGATTACGAGAGAGCCGACCACAAAGAACACAACCGCAAGTCGATGAATCCAGCCTAACTTACTCCAACCTCGATGTAAGATGGCGAGAAATCATCCACCAAAACTTGTCATTGGAGATATAAGAGAAGGTGTCAAAACAAGATCCGAACTCAACAAGAAGCCATGTTCACATGCTTCATCTCGCAAATAGAGCCCAAAGACGTGTCACAAGCTTTGGACGACACACATTGGATTCAAGCTATGCAAGAAAGAAGAGTCAATCGGTTTGAAAGAAATAAAGTATGGGAATTAGTGCAAAGACCCATACATCAAAATGTTATTGGCACCAAATGGGTGTTCGAAATAAGATGAACGAGGAAGGTTCGTGGTAAGAAACAAAGCAAGGTTAGTAGCCAAAGGATATTGCCAAGAAGAAGGGATAGATTTTGATAAAACATTTGCCCCTGTAGCAAGATTGGAAGCTATAAGGATGTTTCTTGCCTATATGCAGCTCACAAGGATTTCATTGTATATCGATGGATGTAAAAAGTGCATTCCTAAATGGTTTATTGGAAGAAGAAGTGTATGTTGAACAACCTCCAGGATTTGAGCAGAAGACTCTTGGAGATAAGGTATACAAACTCAAGAAAGCTCTATATGGATTGAAACAGGCACCCGAGCATGGTATGATACTTTGTCACAATTCCTAACCGAAAATGGATTCACAAAAGGAAAAGTAGATAGAACACTTTTCTTAATTCAAGACAAAAAGAGTATCTTTGCTTGTTCAAATATATGTGGATGACATCATTTTTGGATCCACAAATAAAGAATTTGTGTGAAAAGTTTTCAAACCTCATGCAAAGTAAATTTGAAATGAGCATGATGGGGGAGCCGACATTCTTCCTTGGACTCCAAGTGAAACAATTTGAAGGATGGAACCTTCATAAGTCAAACAAAATACACCGAGAGATTTAATGAAGAAGTTTGGTATGGAAGAGAAGTCTTCGTAAAAATACCAATGAATACATCATCAAAATGGACATGGATGAAGATGGCAAGCCAGTAGATCAAACAAGATCTGAGCACTTATTGGATCATTGCTCTATCTCACAACAAGCGGCCGGACATCACCTTTCTTTGTAGGTGTATGTGCAAGATTTCAATCTGCTCCAAAAGAGAGCCATATGGCAAATGACTAAGAGAATATTGAGATACTTGAAAGGAAGCAAGAAGTAGCCTATGGTATCCAAAGGAAGGTGGATTCAAGCTAATTGGCTATTGATTCTCGACTATCTTTGCCGGATGCAGTGTGGACAGGAAGAGCACTTCAGGCACATGTCAAATGCTAGAAAAAAGTGATTTCTGGTTTAGCAAGAAGCAAAATTCAATAGCCACCTCTACTGGTGAGCGAGAATACATAGGCTGGCGGCAAAATTGTTGTGCCCAAGTCCTATGGATGAGACAAAGGTGAGAGACTATGAAGTTGAAGAAAAAGAAATTCCAATCATGTGTGATAACACAAGTGCAATTGCCATTACTCAAAATCTGTGTTGCACTCAAGAACAAAGCATATCGATGTCGATATCACTTCATAAGAGATCACGTTGAAAAGAAGGACATCATCTTGGAATATATCTCAAGCGATAAACAATGGGCCGACATCTTCACAAAACCATTATGTGAGTCAAGATTTGAAGAACTCAAACATGAGTTAGGGTTAATTGAGTGAGTGACACTCATAAGAATCAAAGAAAAGAAATGAAACACAAAAAGGGTGAAAAAGAGTGAACACACAAATCACCAAGAATCACCAGATCGGAAAAGACAAGACCGAAAGTCAAATGGGTAGCCGAGTCACTAAAATCTTGTGAGAAGTAGAGTTAAATCGGCTAAAGGATAAGTCGAGTCACTTATGGGCAAAGTGACAAAAACGCAATCGTTTTGACAAAGCGGGAATGTTTTAAGGAATACGTCAAAGATAATGATGATGTGTACTGACATAAAGCCGCACACCAAGCTTATGATTGGATATAAATCTTTGCCGCATTAAATACGAGACATTAAATGCTAAATAGGCGTGCAAAATCTAAGTCGTTGATTTCGATCACATTTCAAAACCACCCGCACGCCCTTTCATAAACCATACTTAAACCATTTCCGTCCGTTTCTCTCTCACACTACCAAAACTGTTCATTTCTTTCTCTCAAAAGCAAAGGCAAAAATTCTCTCGAAACCCAATCTATCTTCAAATCAATCTCTAAGTTTTTCTTTGATAAAATCGAAAAATGGCACCAACCTACGACTTTGTCAAATTAGGAAGCAAATCCACACCGGTCTCACTTGTGGATTTCGACGGAATGGTGAAACAGGGGTCCGACGACACCCTAGTGAAGAAAATCGCTGAAAAATTGGAAACGACGGCCGAAACCATTTCGGCGTTAGAATATCCGATGACCTATGTGGAGGAGGTCGCGACAATTCTCGTGAATGCCGAGATTCACGATGAAGGAATAAAGTCATCATTCCGGAAAGCGGTGACTATCTCGCCAAGGATTTGGTGAACATTGCTCACTACAAATGAGAAGGAGCATCGAGATTAACGGGCGATGTAAACCCGGGGCCGATGCTTGGAAAGAAATAGCCAAGCCCGACTATCTTTGATAAAATAGTATACACAAAGAAACAAGAGATCTTGAAGGAGGATTATCACAAGTTGTTGGACATAGTTGCCAAATGTATTGACATCAAATTTGGCGACTTTGACCAATCTTGTCAAAAGCAAAGCTGATTGTAATGGCCGCAATCATCGCGAAAAAGAAGATAAATGGCTGAGTTTGTCTACAAGAGACTCGCGAACGTGGGAACAAATCCTTCAAGGAAGATGGCATATTTGGAGGATCCCTAGGATATGGCCTAGTGATTGGCCGGTGATGGAGGTGAAAGGAGTCCCTCTTAGACATGGGAAGACATTTCATGTTAACAAGAGGATGTTGAGCAAACCTCTCTGGCGCACTGAGAAGAGAGCCTACGCCAAGAGAGGCGACACAAGTGAGGGGGAATCTGCTGACTCAAGATACAAATTGTTTCCTCTCCACCCAAGAAGAAAGCTTCCTTCCCCTGTTGCTAAGAAAGATCACGCCCCTGCAAAGAAAGAAAGTCAAAATCGCTCCCCCCGCAGCAGAGTCACCCGCCCCTGCAGCTCGTGTCTCCCGCTCTGCCCCAGTTAGCAGCGGTCGAGAAGGACTCACAAATACCTTTCTCCGATCGTCATAAAGAGGAGAACCGAGAAGCCAAGACGGCCCGCTCCTCGAGAAAAGACACCAAGACGGCCCCCGCCGCCCAAGACTCGAGAGGAAACCGTCTCTAAACCAGAAATCTCTCGGTACAAACTAGGAGACGAAGAAGAATCATCAAGCACTCCGAGCTTGAGAAACCGGGCCGAGTCACTCACTCACCGGGAGCAGATCGACGGAGATCGCTGGAGAAGTAGAGTCTCCGGATGTAATTGATGAAACAACCAAGTCTCTGCTGAAGGCGATCGCAGAGGCAGGCAACTCGAAGACACGGTTTGTAGTCCGCGCAAGTGAAACACTGAAGAAGCGATAAAGCCGATAGTGATGTAATGATCCTATCTCCACCTTACCCGGACATCCAAAATCGTCTGCGTGAGTGGAGGAAATGGAAGTTGAGTAAGTCAAGGAACAGTTCAAACGGCCTGAGTTTATAGAAGAAGAAGAGGAACTGTTAAACTTCCTTGGACTAACCACTGTGCTCCCCAGATTGGATGAAGACAACCGCATAGACATCCTGCAGATCCTCAAGGACAAGGAGAAAGAAAAGCAAGCGAGGAAACGAGGCACGTGAGAAGGCAAGCATCTGTCCTATCTCGGCACCACAGAACACACACATCCTCTCCTTGATGTCTTCTCGGCATGATGAGGATCCGGAGAATGCCGCCACGAAGAGTTGCAAATGCAGCAAGCATTGCACGAATCCAGAATCCTTCACGAGCAAAGATCGATGGAGGGACCAGGAGAGTCCTCCAAAACACACTGGAAATTGATCCAATGGGAGTGGTTCAAGCAAATCGCCACGTTGTTGTTGTTGCTTGCCACCACTTCCCCACTCACTCGGAAGAAGGCAATGAGGGACATGGCGATGAAACGGGATAGTGGGGACCCCGGTCGAGCCAACCCCTATTGAAGGTGTTTTACCACCTTTGCCCCAACTGAACATTCAATCGAAATGGGAGCTTGGAGACGAGTGACCCCATTCAAGTCACTCACCGGGTGCACCACCGGAGGGGAAACTCCTCCACTGCGGCAAGGTCGGAGGATCTGCAGATGACTCCACAACGAATCAAGGAGGCGAAGTAGAGAAAATACAAACACAAGAAGAAAGCAGCAAGTTGCCATCACGAAGCTCCAGGCGATTGAGATGTCTCTCGGTGAGGTGCCAACCGCTCTGAAGGCTAATGACGCGATGCGATCGAGGCACAAGAAGGAATGACCACAGGAGTTAACACTGCAGGCGATGAAAGTGCAATCCATGGGGTTGAGACTCAATGGATGCCACCGCAGAAGACCCAAGACAGTGACACTCGAAAAGGGAGGACTAAGGCCTGTTGCAAGAGAGACCGCCGGAGGTATGAAGGCCCACGGGAGGTTGAGACTTCCGGGGTAAAAGAAGTCAAGTAGAGAACATCCCTCCCGCTATCATCGACCCATCCGAGAAGGAGATAAGCGCACTTCATGATTCCCAGGATAATCTGATGTAACCTTTCTCGGGATCGGGGCGAAGAAGAAGCCGAGTCATCCCCCCGTGTGCATCCAAAAGACTCATCTGCGGATGTTCCAAGCACGAGCAAGTCGATCCCAAGACTACTCGTCAAACATTTAATTTTGATGATGAGCCACCAATGGAAATCTCATCATCGTCCGATGACGCTCGATAAGGCCGAGGACCCTCTACTCAATTGGAAAAATCGGTGAGACCAACGAAGGTTGTTGAGATGTTGAGCTCGGCAAAGTCGGGTCCACTTCACAAAAGACCCACCGAGTGAGACAGAGTCCGCGCGCAGCTCCCAAGCTGCGCAGCAGGTTCGACTCCAAAAAGAACTTCACGCGCACCGCTCATCATCGAACAAATCCCCGTTGGCGGTGATGAATCCTTTATAGAATCTTTTCCTTTTTCCTTGAGGTACCCGACCTCCATGAAGAGTCGAGAAAACGAACACGCATGCTACCACAAACCAGCTCCCGTTTTCCATCGGCACCATTGTTCCGGTGATTATGATTTTGACGTTGCATGGCCATCACCGCAACGGAAGAATCGATTGAAGTCCGCGAAGTGTTCAAGGCATTATTCACGAGATTGAACGGATGGAGAGGCATCGCCTCTATGGACATGCGATCGACAACAGAGATGCCAATCTCACCGCGATTTAAGAGGCATAATGATCCGGATCGGGAATGGTGGCAACAAAGATCAAACAATGCGTGTGGAACAAGTTAGATACTTCGGGACATTGTTCAACAAAGCTGGTATGGAGAGTGAAAATCGATGCAAAAAACGGCCGAGAGAGCATATTGAGCACATGCATGAAGCTCACATTGCCGAGATTAAGTCGCTAGCTACGTGAGCAAAACAAGAGTGATCTCAACGTTTGGAAGAAACCATGAATACAAAATTCAGCCTTCTCTCATGGTGAGATGAAGCCGATTTTGCAGAGTCCAACGCTACTCGATCCGACGTCGTGGCCGCATACTGCAGCAGACTCGAGACAAAACTCAACTATCGCCAGGCTCGACTTCCCGCTTGCAAGTCTGTTTCCGGCGTTCCTCTCTCCTTTGATGATGCCAAAAAGGGGAAAGAGGAATACAAAAAAGCGCAAGGGGATCCAAGTTGAGAAGGAAGGAGAAGCATTGCGAAGGGAAAATCGGTGAGGAAGTGTTGAAACAAAAGAAAGGAAAATCTTTGAGGGGAAAGGATCGAAAGATGTGACCTTGATGATTGCACAAACCCTCAACGAGGTCTGTCACGGTGACATTATCAACAAAAACTCCCCGTGACTCGCCACTCCAACACTCGCTATATCTATGGTGAAAAGAGAAAAACAATTGAAGCGGGGATGAAGGAAGTGGAAGGAAGAATGGATGCCAGGTTATGAACATCTTGAAAGAACATGGAGGCATTCCGGTGAGACAAAGACACTTATGCCATTTCGGATGTCGGGACGAGCCACGATCAGTTGATGAATTTAAAACGCTCGCATCCGAAGGATACTTTGCAAAAATGTCTATGGCACAAGCTTGGGACTTGTACGGGAAAAAGGTCTCACGTTATGTGAAGAAGCCGACAGCGATGAGACTACCGGGCGATCACTCACGGGTCACTCCGCCGGTCAATCACCGGGAAAGAAGAAGACCCCAAAGACAATACACGCCTGCAGGTAGAGGAAAAAGTAGTGGTGGAGGAAGAGGTTTGGACCCAGGCCTCGCCCAAAAATATTGAATACGTAGATCCGGAAAGAAATGAGGGATCTCTTTGGTCTGGGCTTGACCAAGTAGCAAATTTGCAAGTGGCTAAAAGTAACGCCGAGTATGCAAAAAGAATAGAAGAAGAAAACAAGAGACAAACTCGGCTATGGGAGGAAAGACAGGAAAGAATAAGAAGAGATGAAGTGCCAGGAAGGCATATGAAAAGAAAAAGAAGAAGGTGATGATGAGAAAAAGAGAAGAAGAGAAGAAGATCTTGAACAAGATGAAAGAAGGAGACAACGAAGGAGATGAAGTGTTGTTGTCCACCCCTTCGTGTATTTTATTATGTAAATACATACAATGTAAGTCTTCTGAAATAAAGCTGTAAATTCTTTATTTTCTGTGTAGACAAATATGTGCTCTGATACACCTTGTAAACAGTGTGTAAAAGTACAAGAATGTTATGATCAATAAAAGGATTGATTCTGCGCATACATTCTATGTCAATACACTATCTGTATGTATCTTTGCTATTTGCATTTTTGAATGGTTTAAGTTTTGGCATCATCAAAAAGGGGGAAATTGTTAGGAAATTTATTGTTTAGATTTTGATGAATGCCATGTAAAACTTAGAATAGAAAGTTGGCACCCCAATTCTTGTTGTAAAATGCATTGTAATAAATAGAGCGCCAAGCTGAGTTAAGTCACTACGCCCTAACATGCAAGAAGACAATCGAAGACTAGAAGGAAGACTCACGCGAGATATTTGAGTATGGCAAAGAAGAGTAGACGGAACTCTCAAGAAGCGGTGAGATGCACGGTGAGTGGAGATCGTCAAGTCAACTCGAGAAAAGCCAAGTCTCAAGTTGAAGTGACAGAAGAGTCATCCATGATTGGAAGTCGACTCCAAGTCACCTGGGGAAAGCAAGGAAATGCAATCAAGTCGAGATAATCAGTAAAAGATCCGTTTACGTAAATCAAGAGATTTACTTAAACAAGTAATATCTCCATACCACCTTTCTCGGAGTGCTCACCCCGAAGCGTGCAAAAGGAATGAACCAATGGGAAGCACTACACCGTGTCGAACTCGAAAAGGTGAAAGAACAATTCATACGAGGAAATGGCAATTCCAAGGACTACAACAAGACAAGCCAACGACGCAAGTGACTTTCAAAAATAAGCCTATCTCTTCAACGGGCAAATTTTTGAAAGATTACTATAAAAGGCCGAGGAGTTTGTTTGAGAGACATAAGAGAGACAAGTGACACAAGAGATGACTGAACCAAAAACGTTCAAGCAATTATTAGAAAATCAAATACTCTCAATCCTCAAGCTTACACTACGAAGAACATCAATCCAACACTCACCGTGAAGGAAAGATAACTTCAATCGGTTGAAGAGGAAAATATCGAAAACAAGGGGTCTACATTCCACGAAGGATTGTAGGAAGGTTCAAGGTCGAACCAAGTCTTAAGCTTTTGGAGGGCTTCGTGATCAAATCCAAAGAGCTTGAGCAAGTGAGTCATGTAGTAGCAAGGCGCCCTGTGAAGAAGCCGAGTCGCACGAGAAGCCGGTGAGTGATCAAGGCGTCTCATCGAGTCCCAAAGGATCAAGTCATTTGTGTGATCAAGACTTGTATCCGGACTGTTACCACTTTGTATCTTGATCATTACCTAGTGGATTCCTCCAGGAGTTGGAGAAGAGAGGAGTAGAAGAATTACCCCATCTTGAACCTCTATAAAATTTTATTGTGTCATTTACATTTCAAAGACTTTAATTCCCGCATTTTTAATCGCTTATATCTCACGATAAATTTGCTATCCACTTGATAATTTATAAGTACTAAACCAAGCACTAAACTCTTGCTTAATCAAACTTAAGGGTGTTAAGTCTTCCATTGAAAACAAAACCACGGTTGAGTTAATTTAGAGCCAACAAGTGAGTTATTCCATCAATGACTCGGTTGAGTCTCATTTTGAGAGATTAACTCTACCTTGAGTGGCTAAATTGACTGTCCCTCAAGGACACAGCTGTGTAGTATCAACTCTGTATATTTAAAAGGACTAAATCGAAAATTTGGTAAGGTTTATTCAACCCCCCCTTCTAAACCTTACACTTACACCCCTTGGGACCTACAAAAAGCTAAAAGCTGCTTTTTTTCGGAAAAAAAAACTGGAAACTGATTAAAGCCACCCTAAAAAATATTCAGCCCACTTCAAATAGACATAACAATACACCATAAAAGCCATTAACCCCAAGCAACCACAACATATATTTCCAAATCTGAAACATTTTGAAAAAAAAAAACTGGAGACAGACATTATTCTAACAGCCCCCACAACCAGTTTTCCAAAAAACCTCTTCAAAGCAACAAAACCCCCGCAGCACAACTCAAAATATAACAAAGCACTTACAATAAGCACTAAAAAAAAAAAGACTTATCAAAGGCACCTAGAAGAAGTACTTTTGCACAACAAAGCACCATGAAATGAAAACAATGTAGAACCTAATGGGGTGGACTAGTAGCAGACATAAGATACTAAACTGCAGAATAAGCTAAAAGCCGCTTTTTCCCCAAAAAAATTGGAAACCGATTAAAAGCCACCTTCAAAATATCAGCCCACTTCAAACAGACATAACAATACAAAGATAAAAGCCATTAACCCCAAGCAACCATACCATATATTTCCAAACCCGCAACTTATTGAAAAACGCTTGAGACAGGACATTATTCTAACAACCCCCACAATCACTTTTCCAAAAAACTCTCAAAGAACAAAACCCCCACAAAGACAACTCAAAATATAACAAAGCACTTAAAATAAGCACTTCTAACAAGCACTAAAAAGCAGCACTTATCAAAAGCACCTAGAAGAAGTACTTTTGCACAACAAAGCACCTAACAACCCAGTTTTTAGCAATCTTAAAAACCACTGCTACACAATTCCTGTAGGTCCCAAGGGATGTGAGTAACGTTTAGAAGGGGAGGGGGGTTGAATAAACCTTACCAACTTTTCGATTTTGGTCCTTTTAAAATTATTACAAAGTTAACTCAAACAGTTGTGTCCTTGGATGTGTTGGTTTTATCAGACTGGATATTAAGCTAAGTTGGTTATTAAGCTAAGTTAGCCACTCAACAGACTGGATAGAGTTGTTGATAGAATAACTCGGTTGTTTAACCTGTACTTTAACTTGGATGTGTTGGTTTTATCAGCGGAAGACTTAACACCCTTTGATTTGTTTTAAGCTTGTTTTAACACTTGATTTTAGCACTTGGTTATTAATCAGTTGGATAGCATATATGAGTTTATCAGCAGATATAATGTAAGTATGCAGAAATATAAATGTGCTGAAAAATAAATGACACAGTTAATTTTTATAGAGGTTCGAAGATGGGGTAATTCTTCTAATCCTCTCTTCTCCCACTCCTAGAGGAATCCACTATGTAACATATCAGTTTACAATGTGGTGAATAGTCTAGAGACAGCCTTGGTCACGCAGCTGATTTCTCTTGCGACTCAGCTTCTTCACAGGGCAACTACCTTGCTACTTTCTCAAGTTCTTGAATTTGATCACAAAGCCCTCCAATAACTTGATATCTTGGTTCGACCTTGAACCTTTCTACAATCCTCCCGGGAAAGTAGACCCTTTTGATTCTTCAAAAGTTTCCTCTTCAACATTTGAAGTTGTATTTCCTTCACGGACTTGTGTTGGATCGATTTCTTTCGAGTTTCAGGCTTGAGGATTTGCTTGAATATACTTGAGAGTATTTGCAGGTTAATTACTTGAATAATGCTTGCTTGTTCGTGGTTCAGGTAACCTTTTCTCAATGAGTTTCCTCAACCTTTTATAGTGAACTTTTGAAATTTTGCCAGTTGAAGAGATAGGCTAATTTAAAAAGTCACTTATGTTCGTTGGCTTGTCTTGTTGCAGTCCTTGATGTTACATTTCCTTGTATTTAATGTCTTGCAGCATCGCAGCGTTTCTGACACTTGGTGCAGTGCTTCCCATTGGTTTGTTCCTTTAGCACACAACTGGAACTAACACTATATCTCTGACAATTTTAATATGTTACCATTCTGAGTAACATTCTTGACTTTCATCAATGGATCTCGTTCAGTTGTCTTGACTTGACTTCAGTTTTTTATTCCCCAGGTGACTTGAGTTAGCTTCCAATCTTTGGATGTCTCATCGTCACTTCAACTTGAGACTTGGCTTCTTGACTTGACTTGATCGACTCTTGTTTTGTTTCACAACCGATACACCTTGATCGAGTTCTTGATTTTTTCTTCTTTGCCATACTCAAATTTTGTCTTGCAATGAGTCTTCACTTCGATCTTGATTGACTTCTTGTATTTCTAGGTATAGTGACTTGACACAATTTTTCCATTTATCTATTATAATGTAAATTACAAGGAAAACCATAATGACCACACAACATCCCCTCCATTCTCAAATTATATGCCTCGGAGTGAAATTTTTATTTGAGGACAATCGTCTTTCTCATGGATGCCCTCTCTGTTACACGGTATAAGTTCAAAACAACTCATGACAACATCAAATTGTGATAAAGACCTAATAGCCACACACTTATAAATGGATCATTTGTGAAGTTCAACTACAATTTTAACTTTCCTATCTATGATCGTTTGTGAAGTTCAACTATAGCTTTATTGGTTTACACAGTCATAAATGGATCAGAATAGCTATCGAACAAGCAGATATCTTACAAAAAAACACAAAATTTGTAAATCGACACAAAGGCATGGATTCATACATAAATTTGATAAGTTAATTAAATAGTAGGGCATCCTATCATTTAGAAAAAAACAGCAATTATAAAGACAAGCACAAAATGTAAGTCAATATACAACAATGTTTTCCAGGTTTCAAAATCAGTTCCTAAAGTTCCTTTTATGCTCCAAAAATAGGAATCATGAAAAATCCCCTTCTTCCACAACTTGTATTCATAAAAAGCAGTTAAAGGTCAGGGATAATACTTACACAACGGCGAGCTCTACACAACTTAACGACGAGCTCTGCACTCCTTATCAACAATGAGCTCTACATTTTCGACTAGGGCTTTCAGGAATGGAGTTCGACTAGGGCTTTTCGGGAATGGAGTTCGACTAGGGCTTTCAGGAATGGATTTCGACTAGGGCTTTCGGGAATGGAGTTCGACTAGGGCTGGGGAAAAACAAGGGGGTTAATTTTCCTTCATTTCTCTAAGTTTCGAAGATGAGGGGAAGAGTTTTGAAGATGAGAAGATGAGCGACGGGACAGACAGAGATGAAGATTGAATGAAGATGGTAGATGGAGTGAGCGACGGGAATTTTGGGGAAATATGAGGGTCGGATTTTCTAAGTGTAAGGGTTTTGGAAAATTTCAATTAAAAAAAATTAGGGAAAATTAATTTTATTTTATTTTAAAGTGATAATAATTGAGTTATAACATCTAATTTAAGTAAATGATGTTAATAGTGATGTTATAAACAAATAAAGGGTAGACAAAGACATTTGTTGGAATAACCGATCTTAAACATGATGTTATAAAGCAAGAAAGGGGTGGTCATAGACATCAGCTCTTAAAAACGATGTGTAATAGCGAAAAAATCCGCTTATACACATCGCTTCACTTAAAACATGATATTGTATAGTGTAAGGCATCATGAAACTGTCAAACTAATGTCTTTTAAGCGATGTCTTTGAGCATTTTTCTTGTAGTGACACTTGTTTTTAGCAATGTTATTATCAGCTAAGTTTAGAAATATTATCTTAACAACAAATATTAATAATATTCAGGAAAATAAAGTGTTGTAAGTAAAATGACACAAGCAGATTTTATAGTGGTTCGAGGATGGGGTAATTCCTCTAATCCACTCTTCTCCAACTCCTGGAGTAATCCATTAAGTAACAGATCAGGTTACAAAGCGATTATCACCCAAGTCGCGCCTTGATCACACAACTGGCTGCTTCTGGGACTTAGCTTCTTCACAGGACAGTTGCCTTGCTACTTCAGCTCCATTCGAACTCTTGGAATTGATCACACAACCTTTGATTGACATGTATTTTGCATGTGTTTTAGGCTCAATCTTGGCTAGAATGTGTTGATATGCATGCATTATATGAGTAAATAGGGTTTTATTCTTGTTTTGTGGAAAAGAATTACACTTTGCTCGTTTTGTAGGAATTTATCGCTAATTGTAGCATTTTGGAAACAAATCAGAGCATTGCAATCGCCAATACTTGATGTAAAAGATGAAGTTTGGAGTCGAATCGAGAAGAAGTCGGACGAACCGGGCGAAAAACAAAAGAAAATAGCCAAGTGCTTGATGTTACAGGCGAGCACGGGCAGGGCGTGCTCCCTTAGCACAGCCCGTGCTCAACCCATACTTGAAGACTCAGTGTTCGACCTATAGCATGGGCAACCCATGCCATATGGAACGCCCGTGCTCTCTTCAGAAAGTTGGAAATATCATGCGGCACCCAGCACGGGCTAGGCATGCCAAAGGGGCACGACCATGCTCCTCTGTGGGAAAAACAGAGTCTGATCTGTTTTCAACTAGGTTTCGATCCAAACGAAGTACAAATAGACACGGGGCAGCCACAAATAAGGGGACGCTGATTTTTACCCTAGAAAACAGAGAAAATAACAATTCCCCATCGGAGATTCGAAGAGATCGATCAAGACCGCAACCACACCTTCGAGGATTGAAGATAGATCGAGAGATCATCATCATCCCTGAGTTAACTCATTCCATAGTATCAGTATTTTCAATTAGTTTAGACATGAACTTTAATAATTTGTCTATGAATTATTTCTTTTCTATGTCTAGCTAAACACTTTGTGATTCCCGGGTTTGGGAGTAGGTTAATGGATATTTTTATTTGACGATTCATTGCAATCAAAGTTAATGTTTTCCAACTCTATTCAAGTACTTTGCTTTAATTTCTGGTTTTATCAAAAAGCTATTGGTTTAACTTATTTTGATATATTGATTCATAATTCGAACAGATGAGTTTCAATATTAGATCTATGAGTACTTGACATGAATAGCTTGCATGATTGAGAAGTTTGGGAATATTCGTGAGGCCTTTTAATCTTTTGATCTTTTGGGAGTTGGATATCTCATGTTGACTAGAGATGCTAGCATAGATATTCCAATCAACGTGTTGGGAAATTTGTTTATTAGATTTTGATGAATGCCATGTAAAACTTAGACTAGAAAGTTGGCACCTCATTTTCCGTGTAATTTGCATTAAAATATATAGGGATGTACGAGCTGAGTCAAGTCGGCTATGCCTGGATATACAAGAAGTCAACTGAAGACTGGGATGAATACTCCGCTGTGAAGCAGCTGAGTATAGCAAGGAAAAGAAGACAAGAACTCGACTGAAGGAAGGAGTATAGCTATGTGTGTGAAGTGTCAGTCAAGTCAACTCAAGACAGCCAAGTCTCAAGTTGATATGACAGATGAGTCATCCAATGATTGGGAGCTGACTTGAAGTCACCTGGGGAAGTTAAGGAAATGAAGTCAAGTCAAGACAACTGAAAAGAATCCGTTGCACAGAAGTCAAGAATATTACCTAAACAAGTAATACTTCCATGCTGCCATGTCTTAAAGTGCTCAGTCCCAGAAGCGTGCAAAAAGAATAAACCAATGGGAAGCACTGCACCTTGTGTCAGACTCTAAAAAGCTGAATGTTCATTTAATACGAGGAAATGTCAAGATCAAGGACTGAAACAATACAAGCAAACGAATACAAGTGACTTTTGAAATGAGCCTATCTCTTCAACGGGCAGATTTTTGAAAGTTCACTATAAAAGGCTGAGGAATCACTTTGAGAGAAGGTTACCTGAACCACGAACATTCAAGTTATCATTCGAGTTGTAACCTGCAAAAATATTCTCAAGTTATTCAAGCAAATCCTCAAGCCTAAATTTCGAAGGAAATCAATCCAACACCAAGCTGTGAAGGAAAGACAACTTCAAACTGTTGAAGAGGAAATTTTCGAAGAATCAAAAGAGGTCTACATTCCAAGGTGGATTGTAGAAAGGTTCAAGGTCGAACCAGTATCAAGTTATTGAGGGATTTGTGATCAAATCCAAGAAGCTTGATCAAGTAGGTAAGTAGCAAAAGCGGATGCCCTGTGAAGAAGCCGAGTCGGACGAGAAGCATTTGTGTGACAGGCATCTCCTGATCGAGTCCCAAAGGATCAAGTCAAGCGTGTGATCAAGACTTGCATCCGGACCGATAACCACTTTGTACTCGATCAATACTTAGTGGATTCCTCCGGGAGTTGGAGAAGAGAGGATTAGAAGAATTACCCCATCTTGAACCTCTATAAAATTTATTGTGTCATTTACATTTCAAAGATTTACTTTCTCGCATATCATTTAATATCTCTGATAATTTGCTATCCAATTGATTTAACAAAGTGCTAAAACCAAGTGTTAAAACAAATTTAAACCAAATTCAAGGGTGTTAAGTCTTCCGCTGAAAATCTCATCACAACCGAGTTAAGTATTAGGCTAAACAACTGAGTTATTCTATCAACAACTCAGTCTAGTCTGTTGAGTGGCTAACTCTGGTGGTTAACTAACTTAGTTGTCCATCAAGGACATAGCTGTGAAATCAACTGTGAACTAATTTAAAAGGACTAAATCGAAAAGTTTGTAAGGTTTATTCAACCCCCATTCTAAACCTTACTCACACCCCTTGGGACCTACAAGTGATATCAGAGCGGTTGGTTCATTGAGCCTTCCCATGACCAGTTCTTGAACTAGATCTCCAATCTTTCAAAGAAGGTTTTTAACACTTGTTCTTTCGAAAGCCATTTTTTTAAAAAAAACAGCAAAGTTATTATCATGGAAGCAAATTTGACACGCATTCCTATGTTCACCATTGAAGAATTTGATGATTGGAAAATATGTATGCAGGCTCATCAATCAGCTTTACATGATGAGATGTGGATACTGATAGAGGATGGGCCACAGCAAATAATGAAGGTGAACACAAAAAGGAGAGTGCTGCGGTGAAGGAGAGGATGCTCCTCCTCCTAGACCAGCTATGGTTGAAAAACCAAGAGCTGAATAGACAAATGATGACAGAAAACGATACAACTTGGACAATGTGGCCAAGCATATACTTTACAAGACTTTGGACAAAGCCATGTTCAACAAAGTCAAATCTTGCAAGACAGCCAAAGAAATCTAGGATAAACTAACCCTAATTTGTGAAGGATCTGAGCAAATCAAGGAAAACAAATTATTTGTTATTGTTCAGAAATTTGAAAACTTTAAAATGCTTGCAGGTGAAACGATGGACCAGCTGGATTCTAGATTCACTGAAATTACAAATGAGCTCTCAGCACTTGGGAAAGAATACACACAAAAGGAGATGTGTATGAAGATATTAAGGAGCCTCCCAGCTGAGTGGGAAATGAAGACCATGGCTCTAAGGCACTCGATGGACCTATCAAAAACATCCAATCATGAACTATTCTCAGACCTCAAAGCCTATGAGTTTGAGCTGAGAAGAAAGGATCAAAAGGAGATAGTTGTACCCAAAACAACTGCACTCGTAGTCAAGGAAGGGAAGAGAGCTGAGACCAAAAAAGTCATTGACCATGGTGAAATTGCCTTGATGGTTAAAAGATTCAACAAGTTATTCAACAAGAACTACAAAAGAAACAAAGGTGAATCCTCTAGAAGGCATTCAGCTCCCTCCAAGTCAAGGGAAGATAGGCCACCAAAGAGAGCAGAATATCAAAAGGTCGAATATCAAAGAGCAGACAACCCAAGAAATGAGAGAGTGATCAAAAAGTTGAAAACCTGTGTTGGAATTGCAGACAACCAGGACATTTTGCCATTGACTGTCCATATCCTGTAGTTAATAAATACAAGAATGAAGAAGAAAGAAAAGTCTTCAGAGAAAGAAGGCAAGAAAAGAAAAGAGCAATGTTGGCTGCTGAGACTACTGATACAACTAAGTTAAAAAAAGCAATGCAGACTCGAGAGAGTAGTGCCGACTACTCAAGTGACTCTGAAGAAGAAGCTTTAATATGTCTAATGGCTAAGGAACAAGATCAACCTGACCAAGAAGATGAGGTACACTCTAACTCATCTCATTCAGATTATAGTGATAGTGATTGTGGAACACAAACTTCATCACCCACTGATCTTTATGATTCATTAGGCAAAATGATTAAAGATTTTGAGCACATTAAATCCTCACACTCACTATTAAATGAGGAAAACTGACCCATTTCAAAAGCCAAACTCACGGTGACTAAAGAGTTGAGTACTCTAAGTCACATAGCTTATGAGAACAAAGAATCAAGGTGAAAAGGCTAAACTAATAGCAGAGATAGTTTGCTATAGAAAAAGAGAGAAAATGATCTCAAAAATGTGATTGCTTCATTCACAAAGGCATCTAAATCATTGGATGACCTTATCATGAGTCAAAAAGAATGTGGAGATAAGACAGGCATAGATTCAACTCCTTTGTGCATAGTCAAACTCCAAGAGTGATCTTGTTAAAAGGATCTTCAAGTAATGAAGCATCTCAAAAATCAAGACACCAAATGTTGCACACTGATTATTCCAAAGCACAATCACAAACAAAGCTGGCCTTGGATATAAAGGAAAAGGAAAACATCCAGTTGAGTATGCTGAGAGGACAGCTGAGAAAAAATCCAGCAGAGTTCCTCAGCAAACTCCAAACAGGAAGTACTCTGTGAAGAAGATACAGAGCTACCAAAAACCCCAGAAGTTTTATCAAAGAAACAGAAATGATGGGAATGGTAGAAACTACCCAAGTCAAGCTGATTGGAATAATGTGAAATATCAGCAAAGACCTATGGAATACAAGCCTAAATGGCAAAGGCCTAGAACTCAGCAAAGGTCATTCCAAAGGCAAAAGAGTTATTATCAGCACACATATGCACCCAAGCACTACACTCAGAGATATCACAATTACCCAAAGAAGGCAATTGCTAAAACACACACACATGCATACAGACAAAAGATACAGTTGTATGAACCTAAAGCCCCCAAGCAATTTGCCAAAGTAAATTATGATTATGGCACAGATAGATGGCAACCCCTTAAAGTCAAATCAATTGGCTATAGGTTGGTTGGATCATCTTACAGCGCTAACCCTTCCGGACCCAGGCAGTTATGGGTACCTAAAAACTAATATTCTTGATTGCAGGTTCAAGGAACAGCTGAGTGCCAAGGAACCTGGTATATGGATAGTGGCTGTTCCAGACACATGACAGGAAATAAGAAAAATCTATTAAAGTTCAAGGAGATTAGAGGTGCAAAAGTCATATTTGGAGGAAATGAAGCTCCAGGGGAAATAAGAGGCACTGGATCCTTCAAGAAAAATGGATTAGAAATCACAGATGTTGCATACGTTGAAGGCCTCAACGTTAACTTGTTAAGCATCAGCCAACTCTGTGACAAGGGCTACAATGTTGGATTCAATATGGGAGTATGCCAAATCAAAGACACTGAATCAAATGAAGTGGTGTTGCAAGGATCCAGACAAAAGAACATGTATGTGGTAGACTGGTCAACTGCTACACCAAGCACTTGTCTGCTAGCAAAGAGTACAGCCGAATCAAGTTGGCTGTGGCACAAGAAGCTGAGTCACCTAAATTTCAAGACAATCAACAAGCTTGCAAGGAGCAATCTTGTAGAAGGATTACCAGACTCAGTGTACAAGAAAGAAAGTGTTTGTGATGCATGCCAGATGGGAAAGCAGATCAAATCATCATTCAAAGAAAAGTCAAGTCCATCTTCAACAAGGATATTGCATCTGTTGCATATGGATCTATTTGGTCCAGTTGAGCCAGCTAGCATAAGTGGGAAGAAATACACTCTAGTAGTGGTGGATGATTATTCAAGATATACATGGACAATCATCATGTGTAAAAAGAAGAAAACCTTGCAGAAATTACCCCAACTGATGAAAAGAGTTCAAAATGAGAAGAGTCAAACCATTATAAAGATAAGATCTGATAGAGGAACTGAGTTTGTTAATGGAATAATAACTCGATCTTGTGTTGAAAATGGTATTGCTCATGAATTATCTCATGACAAGGACTCCACAAAGAATGGAGTTGCGAAAGAAGGAATAGAACTCTCAATAAAGCAGCAAGGACCATGTTAGCTGAAGCGGGGTTGCCTAATAGATTTTGGGCTGAAGCTATAAACATTGCATGTTATACTCAAAATAGATGCATGATTAATAGACAGCTGACAAAGACTCCCTATGAAATTTGGACAGGGAGAAAGCCAAGTGTTGGGTACTTTAAAATATTTGGATGTAAATGCTTCATCCACAACAATGGGAAGGATAATCTAAAGGCATTTGATGCTAAAGCTGATGAAGGTATCTTCTTGGGATACTCAGCTGAAAGCAAAGCCTATAGAGTGATGAACAAAAGGACTATGGTCACAGAAGAGTCCATCCATGTAGTGTTTGATGAACCTAATGTAAATGGAGAAGACCTTGAAGAGTTAGCTGATAAGTAGAATCAGCCAACTGTGCAAAAGAGTCCCTATGTTGAAGCTGAAGCTGGAGCAATTAATCAAGGTGAAGATGAGATAGCTGAATCTCAAAGACAGATGGAAATTCTGCAGCTAAGTGATGATGAAAGAGCTGCTCTAGAAAACACATCTGCAAGACGACTAAACTCAGCTAACTTACTCCAACCTGATGTGAGATGGCTGAGAGACCATCCACCAGAGCTAGTCATTGGAGATGTAAGAGATGGTGTAAGAACCAGATCCAGAGCTCAACAAGAAGCAATGTTCACTTGTTTTATTTCCCAAATAGAGCCAAAAGATGTGTCCCAAGCATTGCACGACACACATTGGATTCAGGCCATGCAAGAAGAACTGAATCAGTTTGAAAGAAACAAAGTTTGGGAATTAGTTCAAAGACCAACTCATCAGAATGTTATTGGCACAAAATAGGTTTTCAGAAACAAGATGAATGAAGACGGTTCTGTGGTAAGAAACAAAGCAAGATTGGTAGCCAAAGGGTATTGCCAAAAAAAAGGTATAGATTTTGATGAAACATTTGCTCCTGTTGCAAGATTAGAAGCAATAAGGATATTTCTTGCCTATGCTGCACACAAGAACTTCATTGTATATCAAATGGATGTAAAAAGTGCATTCTTGAATGGATTACTGGAAGAAGAAGTCTATGTTGAACAACCTCCAGGATTCGAGCAGAAGACTCTTGGAGATAAAGTGTACAAGCTCAAGAAAGCTCTATATGGATTGAAACAGGCACCTATGGCATGGTATGATACATTATCTCAATTTCTAATAGATAATGGATTCACCAAAGGCAAAGTGGATATAACACTCTTCAGAATTCAAGAAGGAGAGAGTATACTGCTTGTTCAAATACATGTGGATGACATTATTTTTGGATACACAAACAAAGAGTTGTGTGATAAGTTCTCAAACCTCATGCAAAGCAAATTTGAAATTAGCATGATGGGAGAGCTGACATTCTTTCTAGGACTTCAAGTTAAACAACTGAAGGATGGAACCTTCATAAGTCAAACAAAGTATACCGAGAGATTTAATGAAGAAATTTGGTATGGAAGAGAAATCTTCGTGAAAATACCAATGAATACATCAATCAAGATGGATATGGATGCGGATGGCAAGCCTGTGGATCAAACAAGATCTGAGCACTTATTGGATCACCGCTCTATCTCACAAAAGTAGGCGGACATCACCTTTTCTTTGTAGGTGTATGTGCAAGATTTCAATCTCGCACCAAAAGAAAGCCATATGACTTTGCAGATTAAGAGAATCCTAAGATATTTGAAGGGATGCCGGAAGTGGAAACTTACGGTATCAAAGGAAGGAGGATTCAAGCTTATTGGTTACTCGGACTGACTATATCTTTGGATGTAGAGTTGACAGAAGAGTACTTCAGGTACATGTCAAATTCTTGGAAACAGATTGGTTTCCTGGTTTAGCAAGAAGCAAAATTCAATAGCCACATCCACAGCTGAAGCAGAGTACATAGTTGCGGGCAGTTGTTGTGCCCAAGTCTTATGGATGAGACAACAGCTGAGAGATTATGAAATTAAAGAAAAAGAGATTCCAATTATGTGTGATAACACAAGTGCTATTGCAATCACTCAAAATCCTGTGTTGCACTCAAGAACAAAGCACATTGATGTTAGATATCATTTTATAAGAGATCATGTTGAAAATAAGGACATCACCTTGGAATGCATCTCAACTTATAAACAGTTAGCTGACATACTCACAAAGCCATTATGTGAATCAAGATTTGAAGAACCCAAGCATGAGCTAGGGTTAATTGAGATGAGTTAACACTCAGAAGACTCAAGGAGAAGAGATGAAACAAGAAAAGATGAAAATAGAAGTGAGTTCAAATCGGCCTAAGTGAATCAGCCGTATCGGAGAATCAGCTGCATCAAGTTAGCTGACAGCTGAGTACCTATGTGAAAAGAGAGAAGAGTTGAATCAGCTAAGGAGTAAGCTGAGTTATTTATGAGCTAAGTGACAAAAACGCAGTCGTTTTTTAATAAGTGGGAATGTTTTAAGGATGACGTCAGCATAATAATGACAGGTACAGTCAAAAGCTGCACGACCAAGCCTATGATTGGATATAAATGTTGCCGCATTAAATGCGAGAAATTAAATGCTAATCGGCGTGCTAAATCTGAGCCGTTGATCTTGATCAAATTTCAAAAACCGTATGCACGTCCTTTCATAACCCATACATAACCATTTCATCCATTTTCTCTCTCACACTACACCAAAACTGTTCATCTCTCCAAAAGCAAAGACTGTATTTTTCTCTCAAAACCCTATCAATCTTCAAGGCAAATTTCTAAGGTTTCTTTCGGTAAAACTCAAAAATGGCAACTACCTATGATTTTGCTAAGTTGGGAAAGCAAATCCACACTAGTTCTACCGTGGATTTCGAAGGGATGATCAAACAGGGGTCCGATGAAACCCTTGTGAAGAAGATAGCTGAGAAAGTGGAGAAATCTGGACTGAAACCCTTTCTCACGATGGAGTTTCAGATGACGTATGTGGAAGAGGTCGCACAGTTCTACGTGAACACTGAAGTTCACGATGAAGGCATCAAGTCGTCTGTTCACGGAAAGGAGTTTACAATCACTGCTGAAGACCTAGCGGAGCATTGTTTGCTGCCGTCGGAAGGAGTGCCAGAAATACTTGAAGCCGATGTAAACTTGGCTGCTGCATGGAAGGAAGTGGCCAAACCAGAGAGTGCTGCGAAAGTTATCTACACAGCAGACAAGAAGTTGTTGAAGGAAGATTACCATAAGCTATTGGACATTGTTGCCAAGTGTGTAAACATAAAATTTGGAAGCTTTAATCAGCTGTCCAAAACCACAGCTGCAAAGAAGAAGACTGCCCCTGCGGCAAAGAAAACAACTGCACCTGCCCCTGCAGCCGCAGCTGAGAAGGAACCTCAAATACCTTCTCCAGTTGTCAAAAAGAAGAGGACTGACAAGCCAAGAAAGCCAGCTCCTCAAACCAATAAAGTGGCACCGGCCCCCGCCGCCCAGGATTCTGAGAAAATCGAATACGAACCAGAAATTCCTCTGGTGAGGACCAAAAGAAGAAGACTCTTCAAGCGTTCAGAGCTTGAGAAAACCGTTGAGTCTGCCACTCAGCTGGACAAATTGCTGAAACAGCTGGAGAAGTAGAGTCTCCAGAGATAATTGATGAAACCGCCAAGTCTGCTGAGGCCGATCAGCAGAGACAAGTCGAAGACCCAGCTGTGGACAGAACAGCTGAGGAACAAGTAACAGCTGAGACAGCTAAGTCTCCTGTCGATAGGGTTGTGTCTCCGCCCACGACAGATGCTGCTGAGGGTGAAGAGCAGCAAGCTCTGCTACCTTCCATTCCTGAGAAAGGGGTACCACAGAAAGATGATGACGATGAAGTGATCATGCTATCTCCACTATATCCAGACATCCAAAATCGTCTGCCAGAATGGAGGAAGTGGAAGTTGAGTCACTCTAGGGCGCATTTTGAACACCCAGAGTTTATTGAGGAGGAAGAGGAACTCTTCAGGTTCCTTGAAGTTGATACAGTGCTGCAAGCCCTTGATGAGGATAGCCGCATCAACATGCTGCAAATTCGAAAGAAGAACGAACAGGCTAGGGCCGCAGAGCAAGAAGCAGCTCGTGCGAAAGCCAGTATTTGTCCTCTAACTGGAACCACTGATCATACTCATCCACATCTTGACATACTTTCAGAAAGTGATGAGGATTTGGACCCTGCTGCAGACATAGAAAAATTGGAAATGCAGCAAGCCATGCGGGAATCCAGGATGATGCATGAGAAACAGCTGATGGAAGGACCGGGAGAGTCTTCCAAATCTTAGCTGGAAATTGATCCATTGGGAGTGGTGCACCAAATTGCTACTGTTATTGCTGCAACCACTTCCCTGACTCACTCGAGAATGGATCTAGGGACTTGGCGATGAAACTGGGAACTTGGGGACCCAAGTCGAGCCTACCCCTACTGAAGGTGTTTTACCACCTGCCCCAACGGCTGAACACTCACAGGAAACAACCAGGAGTTTGGAGAAAAGTGACCACAATCCAAGTCACTCAGCTGGGGTGCCAGCTGAGGGAGAAACTCCCTCCACTGCAGCTGGGTCGGAGGTTGTTGCAGACAACTCCACCATGAATCTTGGAGGCGAAGTGGAGAAGGAACAAGAAATAAACACAAAGAAAGTTGTCACCGAAGTGTCAATCGCTCGCAGGCCGAGGACGCGCGATGCAATCGAGGCACAGATGATAGATATTCCCGGGAGTTAACACTGCAGGCAATGAAAGTGCAATCCACGGAGTTGAGACTCTGTGGATGCCACCGTAGAAGACCCCAAGACAGTGAGTGCAGCCGAAGGAAATGTCAGGCCTTACTGCGATTGAGACTGCAGAGGTATCAAGGCCTACGGGAGGTTGAGACTTCCCGAGGTAAAGAGAAGCGAATACATACATCCATCCTGTTATCATTGATGCAATCGAGAAGGAGATAAGCGCCCTTCACGATTCCCAAGACAACCCCGATGTAACTTTTCGGGATCCGAAGGTGAAGATGAAGCCGAGTCATCCCTGTTGCAAGTCAAAAGACTTCGGTGAGGATGTTCTTCCTAGCACGAGTAAGCGAGAATTCAAGGTTGCTCGTCAAAAGTTCAATTTTGATGATAAGCCACCCCTTCAGTCTCATCATCGTCCGATGATGCTATCGATCTGGCCGAGGACCGGACAACTCCAATAGAAAAACCAAGTGAGATTGACGAAGGTTGTTGAGACAACGAGGCTCGGCCAGTGGGTCCATACCACAACGAGACCCCAGGCTCCCAACGCTGCGCCGAGTAATCAACTCAACCAAGCACATCACGGCCACAAGTCACGATTGAACAAATTCCCTATGTCCATGATGATGCGTTTGAACAAACTTTTCCTTTCTCACTAGAGTCACCGATCCGGATGAAGAATCCTAGAGATCAACGAGCGTTTCCATAAACCCGATCCGAGTCATTCCCACAGACACCATCGTCCAGCAAATTTTGATTTTGATGTTGCTTGGCCGCCAGCTGAGACAGAGGTGACAGCTGAGGTTCGAGAAGTCTTCAAGGCAATATTTGTGGAGATAGAGAAGATGGAAAGGCACCAGGCCTCACTGGATATGTGGCTGGATAACAGAGATGCCAATCTTACAGCTAATCTGCGTGGAATAATAGTCAGAATTCGGGAATGGTGGCTATAGTAGCAGACAATGCGTGTGGAACAGGTTCGATATTTCAAAGCATTGTACAATAAAATGCTAGTCTGGAGCGCTGATAATGTTGACATGAAAACAAGGATGCAAGAAAATATTGATAGGATGCATGCCTCTCATACCACTGAAATGGAACTGCTGCGAGAATTTCATCGCAAAGAACTTTTGCGCGTGGAGGAAAACATGAATGAAAAGTTCAGCCTCCTTATGGCTAAAATGAAGGTGGTGGCAGCCGAATCCAAAGCCACCCGCTCAGAATTCCATGCAGCAGACTCCAAACAAAACTCAGGTATCAGTCGCCTAGACTTCATGCTTGCTGGCATGTTTCTAGGGGTTCCTCTCTCCTTCGATGGTGCCAAAAAGGGGGAAGAGGAATACCTAAAGACGTTGAAAGGATCGACTGCTGAGAAGAAGGACGCAGCTGTTGAGAAGCAGAAGAAAACAGCTGAGGAGCAGAAGAAAGATAAGGGAAAATTCGTTGAGGGGGAAGGTTCAAAGGATATGACCTTAATGGTTGCTAGAACCCCTCAACAAGGACTTGTCACAGCTGACATCATCAAAGCAAACTTCCGATGACTCGCGCTCCAACACTACAGTTGTGCCCATGTGCGAAAAGAGGAAGATAGTAGAAGCGAGAGATGAAGGAGGTTGAAAGAAAATGGATGCCCGAGCGATAGACATATTGAAACAATACAGAGGCATTCCACAGGAAGAGACACGATGCCATTTCGACGCGTCGGTGCACGAGCCTAGATCGATTGATGAATTCAAAACGCTCGCATCCGAAGGATACTTCGAAAGCATGAACATGGCCCAAGCCTGGGACTTGTATTGGGAAAAAGGGCTCAAGCTGTGCAAAGAAGCTAATAGGCGTGAGACTCTAGCGATCACTCTGTGGTCACTCATTTTGGGAAGAAGAAGGCCCCAGTACAATACACACCCAGAGGAAGAGGGAGAAGTAGTGGAGGAAGAGGTTTCAGACCTAGACCTCTACCCAAAAACATCGAATACATAGATCCAGAGAAGAAATGAGGTATCTATTGGGCTGGGTATGACGAAGTAGCCAACATGGAAGTGGCCAGGAAGAATGTTGATTATGTAAAAAGGATTGAAGAAGAAAATAAAAGACAAACTCAGCTGTGGGAAGAAAGACAAGAAAGATGAAGAAAAGATGAAGCTGCCAGAAGAGCCTACGAGAAAAAGAAAACAGCTGAAGAAGAAAAAAAGAGAAAGAGACCAGAAGACGATAGAGCTGAAGAAGAAAGAAGGAGACAGCGAAGGCGATGAAGTTTTGTTGTCCACCTCTTCATGTACTTTACTATTGTAAATACATATTGTGTAAGTCTTCTGTACAATAAATAAAAGTTATGCAATTTCTATATTTTTTGCGTAGATATAGAATGTCATGATGCTCTGATACACCTTGTAAATAGCTGTGTAAAGGACAAGAATGTTATGATCAATAAAAGGATCAATTCTACGCATACATTCTCTGTTTCTACATTGTCTGTATGTATCTCTGCTATTTACATTTTGTATGTATGTTTTAAGTTTTGGCATCATCAAAAAGGGGGAAATTGTTGGGAAATTTGTTTATTAGATTTTGATGAATGCCATGTAAAACTTAGACTAGAAAGTTGGCACCCCATTTTCCTTGTAATTTGCATTAAAATAGATAGGGTTGTACGAGCTTAGTCAAGTCGGCTATGCCTGGATATACAAGAAGTCAATCAAGACCGGATGATGACTACTATTTGGAAGAATTTGAGTATAGCAAGGAAAAGAACGATGAAGGAGTAGCAGACTATGATCTGGTGTGTGAAGAAGTGTCGAGTCAACTCAAGACAACCAAGTCTCAAGTTGATGTGACAGATGAGTCATCCAATGATTGGGAGCCGACTCAAGTCACCAGGGGAAGTTAAGGAAAGACAGTCAAGTCAAGACAACTGAAAAGAATCTGTTGTACAGAAGTCAAGAATATTACCTAAACAAGCAATACTTCCATGCTGCCATGTCTTAAAGTGCTCAGTCCCAGAAGCGTGCAAAAAGAATAAACCAATGGGAAGCACTGCACTTTGTGTCAGACTCTGAAAAGCTGAATGTTCATTTAATACGAGGAAATGTCAAGATCAAGGACTGCAACAAGACAAGCCAACGAATACAAGTGACTTTTGAAATCAGCCCATCTCTTCAACGGGCAGATTTTTGAAAGTTCACTATAAAAGGCTGAGGAATCACTTTGAGAGAAGGTTACCTGAACCACGAACATTCAAGTTATCATTCGAGCTGTAACCTGCAAAAATATTCTCAAGTTATTCAAGCAAATCCTCAAGCCTAAATTTCGAAGGAAATCAATCCAACACCAAGCTGTGAAGGAAAGACAACTTCAAACTGTTGAACATGAAACTTTTGAAGAATCAAAAGGGGTCTACATTCCAAGGAGGATTGTAGAAAGGTTCAAGGTCGAACCAGTCTCAAGTTATTGGAGGGCTTCGTGATCAAATCCAAGAAGCTTGAGCAAGTAAGTGAAGTAGCAAAGCGGCGCCCCGTGAAGAAGTCGAATCGGACGAGAAGCATTTTGTGTGACCAAGGCATCTCCGATCGAGTCCCAAAGGATCAAGTCATCTGTGTGATCAAGACTTGCATCCGGGTGATAACCACTTTGTAATCTCGATCAATATTTAGTGGATTCCTCCGAGAAGTTGGAGAAGAGAGGATTAGAAGAATTACCCCATCTTGAACCTCTATAAAATTTATTGTATCATTTACATTTCAAAGATTTACTTTTCGCATATCATTTAATATCTCACGATAATTTGCTATCCAATTGATATTTAACAAAGTGCTAAAACCAAGTGTTAAAACAAATTTAAACTAAATTCAAGGGTGTTAAGTCTTCCGCTGAAAATCTCATCACAGCCGAGTTAAGTATTAGACTAAACAACTGAGTTATTCTATCAACAGTTCAGTCGAGTCTGTTGAGTGGCTAACTCTGCTGGTTAACTAACTTAGTTGTCCATCAAGGACATAGTTTGTGAAATTAACTCGAACAAATTTAAAAGGATTAAATCGAAAAGTTGGTAAGGTTTATTCAACCCCCCTTCTAAACCTTACTCACACCCCTTGGGACCTACACAACGCTTTTACATACATCTCGAGAGAGAGGGTAAATTACTTTGGTGATTGGTCTATAGAGAAGAATACGTTTGACTTTGGTTTGATTAATTTGATAATAAAAAAGGATATTAACGGAAACCATAACCCAGGATTCCATTCTTCCATTATTCTTCTTGATCTTTTAATCCACTCTTTGCTTTGTTATTCTAAGATAATTTCTGCTTTAGTGTTAATAAAACCAATCCATCTCAAATTCGATAGTCTAGATAAAAACAAGGCTATTATAATCCAGTAATTAGTACTTTAATTTATTAGTCCTTGTGGATTCGACCTTGCTAACCCTATTCTATAAATTGCACCGTACACCTGCGGTGAAGCTAAAAAATAAGGTGAACAAGTTTTTGGCGCCGTTGCCGGGGATTAATTAAATTTTTAGTACTAATATTGCGATAAATAGAACTATTCTTAATCTAGACAGCAGTTTTTCTTTTCTTTTTAGTTTGTTGTTTAACTCTACTTTTATGTGGTTGACTTGTTTTCTTTAGTTGGTTCAGGTAGTGCATGATCACTCGCTCGAAGCAAGGAGAATTAGCACCGTTCATACCGGAGGTTGAGGCTTTTGCTAGGCGGAATAGTGCAGCTACTAAACGGGCAGAAAGACAGCAAGAACAAACTATGGCGGATGTAGAAGGTAACAATGGAGGAAATAATGCGGCGAAAAACGGAGGTAACAACCGGGCCAATAGGGTCAATGTCGAGTTACCGCACCAGAGGTTCCGAGTGGCTCGGCGATCCAACAACGAGAGATTCGCGATTACTTTTCCCCAATCAATCGCAACTATGGTGGAATTACCAATGTCCCAATCAATGCAAATAATTTTGAGTCAAGCCAAAGATCGATATCGATGGTGCAGCGTGAGAATCGGTTGGGGTTTCCGTCGAAGATCCCAACTCTCATCTTGCAAATTTCATACGATTTGCAATACTATCAAGATGAATGGGGTGTGATGATGCTATATGTCTTGGCTATTCCATTTCTCTTTAAGGGATAAGGCTAGAACGGCTAGGCACCCTAACTCGAGTGTGAACAATTGGGATGAGTGAGCCACGAGGTTTTGTTCAAATATTTCCCACCAAGCAAAACACTACAACTTAAAAGTGAGATCACTCGATTCCAGCGCAGTTTGACTCAGGCCTTTGTACGAGGCCAGGAGAGATTCCAGGATTTGTTGAGGTGGTGCTCGCAGACGGATTTCCTGAGGATCAACAACTCCGTTTCTTTTACAATGGGTTGATGGGACAGACTAGATCGTTTGTGGATGCTGCAGCAGGGGGCGCGCTACTTGCGAGGTTTCCGGAGGATGCGTTCAACTTATTGGAGGAGATGGCCATGAATAGCTATCAGTGGCCCTCCGAGAGGACTTATGTGAAAAGGGTAGCGAAGTGTCCGATTGGCACCCAATTAAGGAGTTGACAGCCCAGATGGCCGTACTGACGAACCAATTAAGTGCTTTGACAAAGGCAAATGAGGGAAATGCGGGTGCAAGTAATGGGGGAGTTCCTCTAGATCTGATAGAGGAAGCATATTATGTGAATAACCGGAATTTCAGCAATTTCCGAAATAATCAAACTCCTACCCATTACCATCCGGGTTTGAGTAACCACGAGAATTTCTCCTACGCAAACACGAAAAATGTGATGCAACCACCATCGGGGTTTAGTGTGACAAATGGTGTCATTAATGCTACGGCTAAGCCAACTATGGAAGATATGTTCACATTGTTTATGGGTGAGACGAGGAACAGATTCAATAAGGATGAGGCGAGGATGGATAAAATCAAAAACCATGTCATGCAATTGGGGTCCCAGGTCACACAATTGGGGTCCCAAATGAAAAATCTTGAAACTCAAATAGGCCAAATAGCTATGATTATTGGTGGGCAACATCAGAAAGGTCAATTTTCGAGCAACACTGAGGTTAACCCGAAGGAACAGTGTAACGCCATTCGGATTAGGAGTGGTACGGAATACGAAGGGCCGAAAATACCAGGAAGTGCTTAACAGATGCAGCGGAGCATAGCCCGTGCTCCCCAGCACGGGCAGCCCATGCGCCGTGCAGGGGCAGCGATCGTTACACCGACAGACGTGAAAACTGAAGCAAATGGCGATGTTGAGGCCAAGGAAGGAGTTGGGGATCATCGTGCTGAACAAAAAGGGGCTGAGAAGCTTAAATCTTTCTCTAACTCTGATCTTTCAAATTTTTTTATACCACTTCCTTTCCCTCAACGTTTTAAAAAGAAAAAGTTAGACTCCCAATTTGCTAAATTCTTAGACATCTTTAAGAAAGCGCATATTAACATTCCGTTCTGACGCATTGGAGAGCAGATGCCCAATTATGCGAAGTTTTTGAAGGAAGTGATGTCCAAGAAGAAAAAGTTGGCAGAATTTGAGACAGTCAATTTGACCGAAGAGTGCAGCGCGATCATTCAAAGAAAACTACCACAGAAGCTCAAAGATCCGGGGAGTTTCACTATCCATTGTGCTATTGGTGGTGTTGTATTTAAGAAAGCACTTTGTGATCTAGAAGCAAGTATTAATCTAATGCCCTTGTCCATTTTCAGGAAACTTGGATTAGGAGAGGTGAAGCCATCTATGGTCACCTTACAACTAGCGGATAGATCACTCACATATCCTAAGGGAATCGTGGAGAATGTGCTCGTAAAGGTAGACAAATTTATATTCCCTGTGGACATTTTAGTGCTTGACATGGAGGAAGATAGAGACGTCCCTCACGATACTCGGCGTCCATTCCTAGCCACCGCACGCGCGCATTGATAGATGTACAAAAGGAGAGCTCACATTACGAGTTAATGATGAGTAAGTGCCGTTCTCCATCTATAAGGCGGGGAACCATCATGATAACAAGGAGTATTGTAAATCAATATATGTCGTCGATTTAAGTGCTAATACTTTTAATCTGAGTCATTTTGTGTGTGCTATAGACTATATGCGGGGCGTAATAAATGGTGAGAAAGCAAAGCACATGATAAGGACCAAGAAATTTCGGAAGCACGTGTGTCTTGCCACGCGAATGATGCAAACGAGAAGAACATGACATTTGACCGATGAGTGACTTCTACGCTAGAGGCATTCAAAAGAGGTTCGAATTTATGCGAGTTGAATTGGCAAGGAGAAGAACATGAAGAAGTGAATCGCATCACTTGGCTAGAACCATGATCGAGTAAAACAGGCGTTAAGCTATAGACATTAAATTTAGCGCTTATTGGGAGGCAACCCAATGGTTTTGCTGTTTTATTTCTTCCCATGTTTTTGTTGGTTTGTTTTTTTTATTTCCCTTTTCTAAGTTAAGATTTCATTGCTTTCATAGGTTAGGATTTTTCCTTATTTTTTAAAAAAAAAAAATGAGGTGCGGTACCTAGCACGGGCAGCCCGTGCGCCATATGCACGGCCCGTGCTGGTACCAACACTTGAGGAGTTTTTGTTTGGCCCCTAGCACAGGCCGCCCGTGCTATTTGGCACGGCCCGTGCGGTGCCCAGGATTTTGAAACCGACGTTCCACCCCCAGCACGGCCCGTGCTCCTTCAGCTGAGACAGACATAAGACGCGTAGCGGGAGCAGGAGTTGGAGATAGTGCAGACGATGCATCAGATACAAATGTGGCATATCTCCCAGGATCACTTTCCGCTGCCACCCCCACAGTAATCTAGGTCCTATCCACACTTTTCTTTGAAATTCTACCTTCTCTTCTATGCGTTATAATTTCATTTAAGTTTTGGGGGGAGAGGTAGTATTTTTTTTTTGAAGGGTGTGGCGTTTTGTATTCATGTAGTTGCATTTAGAGCATGTAGTTGCATTGCATTAGTTGTTTTTTATTATTTTAGCACGTTTATTGCTTTAGCACGTTTATTGCTTTCTTAGTTGTTTAGGGAGTGAGTTGACCGCTATTGTGTGTTTGTTGATCTTGGGAGCATGTGTTGAGCAGTTTATGTTATTTTGAATTGGGTGTTGAGCGTGAGTTGACCGTGTTGAGAATAATTAATATGGAGCATGTGATTATTGGGATCATGGTGAATATACTTTGGATTATGCATGTACAAGCCTGTGAGCTATGGAGCCTTTACTGCTTTCATCTTATGCAGCCTTGTTTGTGATTAAGTGTGTCATTCATGTTGATTTGAATTCTAGAACTTGCTCTGGTATCTCCGTCAAGGTCACATGTTGTATGCATTCATGAAAATGATTTTAGGCCATTTTTGTTAAGCCTTTCAAGCCTTTTTGCCTACCTTATGATATTTGATTTCCCTAGTTAGCCAATATGAGCCTATTGCCTGATTTTTTGATAACCACATTTCAAGCCTTAAGAACTTTGTATGAATTATCTGTTACCCTAAGCTTGAGTGTATAGCATTGAGAAAAGGGGATGAAAAAAGGGTTGAATGAATGGGTGTCAAGAAGTTAGAAAATGTGTACATGTTGGGTGCTTGGGAATAAAAGAAAAAAAAGAGGAAAAAAAAGTGAAGAATACTCACAAGGAGTCGGAAAAAAAATCAACTGCAAATAAGTGAGTCGACCAGAAGTGAAAAAGGGCTGGAAATTATGATGTAAGGCGAAGGGGAATGATGTGTATGAAAAAGAAGGGTGAAATAGAGAAGTGATAGGAGATAAGACGATTGGGAGTACATAGTTGATTTGAATTAGAATAATGATTTGAGAGAAAAAACAATGTGATTACCAATCTATATGCTTGAGTTGAGTCACTTTATCCATATTTTCCTACCTTTACCAAAGAGCCTTCATTACAACCATAAACAAAGTCCTTTCTGATTTGTGAATTGCATACAAACGGGTGGCGGAGATGTGAGACGATTTGCAAGTATATGGTAATTCTGCGCAACATTGATATGATTTAAGCGAATACACGTCCCTTATCATTCTAGTGAGTAGAGTATACACTTTATCCCCGAGAGGCGTGATTTGAAGTGTTTTACCATAATTTTGATAGACTTATGCTTCGTGTTGTTATTTAAAACTTGGGTGGTTAACGCTTAATGTCCATTGATAAATGACATGAATTGTGATGCGGTGTTCTTGAGTTGCTCTTCTTTACCCCATTTGTGTTGTCTTGTTTATAAAGTGTTGACCGGACTCACAACATTTAATTTAAGCTTGGGGTTTGATTGACATGTATTTTGCATGTATTTTAGGCTCAATCTTGGCTAGAATGTGTTGATATGCATGCATTATATGAGTAAATAGGGTTTTATTCTTGTTTTGTGGAAAAGGATTATGCTTTGCTCGTTTTATAGGAATTTATCGCTAATTGCAGCATTTTAGCAACAAATCGAAGCATTGCAATCGCCAATACTTGATGTAAAAGACGAAGTTTGGAGTCGAATCGAGAAGAAGTTGGACGAACCGGGTGAAAAACGGAAGAAAATAGCCAAGTGCTTGATGTTACAAAGGCGAGCACGGGCGGGCGGCGTCTTAGCAGCACGCCCGTGCTCAACCCATACTTGAAGACTCGGTGTTCGACCTATAGCACGGGCAGCCCGTGCCATATGGCACGCCCGTGCTCTCTTGAAAGTTGGAAATTTCATGCGGCATCCGACAGTGGCGTGCCAAAGGGACAGTCGTGCTCCTCTGCCCGGGGGAAAAAGCAGTCGATCCGTTTTCAATTAGGTTTCGACCTAAACAAAGTACAAATAGACACGGGCGGCCACAAACAAGGAGACGCTGATTTTTACCCTAGAAAAGAGAAAAGAGCAATTCCCCATCGAGATTCGGAGAGATCGATCAAGACCGCAACCACACCTTCGAGGATTGAAGATAAATCGAGAGATCGTCATCATCCCCGAGTTCACTCATTCCATAGTATCAGTATTTTCAATTAGTTTAGACATGAACTTTAATTAATTTGTCTATGAATTATTTCTTTTCTATGTCTAGCTAAACACTTTGTGATTCCGGGTTTGGGAGTAGGTTAATGGATATTTTTATTTGACGATTCATTGCAATCAAAGTTAATGGTTTCCAACTCTATTCAAGTACTTTGCTTTAATTCTCGGTTTTATCAAAAAGCTATTGGTTTAACTTGTTTTGATATATTGATTCATAATTGAGCAGATGAGTTTCAATATCGGATCTATGAGTACTTGACATGAATAGCTTGCATGATTGAAGTCCGTGAATATTCGTGAGGCCTTTTAATCTTTTGATCTTTTGGCGTTGGATATCTCATGTTGAGTAGAGATGCTAGCATAGATATTCCAATCAACGCTTTTACATACATCTCGAGAGAAAGGGTAAATTACTTTGGTGATTGGTCTATAGAGAAGAATACGTTTAACTTTGGTTTGATTAATCTGATAATAAAAAGGGATATTAACTGAAACCATAACCCAGGAATCCATTCATCCATTATTCTTCTTGATCTTTTAATCCACTCTTTGCTTTGTTATTCTAAGATAATTTCTGCTTTAGTGTTAATAAAACCAATCCATCTCAAATTCGATAGTCTAGATAAAAACAAGGCTATTATAATCCAGTAATTAGTACTTTAATTTATTAGTCCTTGTGGATTCGACCTTGCTAACCCTATTCTATAAATTGCACCGTACACCTGCGGTGAAGCTAAAAAATAAGGTGAACAAGTTTTTGGCGCCGTTGCCGGGGATTAATTAAATTTTTAGTACTAATATTGCGATAAATAGAACTATTCTTAATCTAGACAGTTTTTCTTTTCTTTTTAGTTTGTTGTTTAACTCTACTTTTTATGTGGTTGACTTGTTTTCTTTAGTTGGTTCAGGTAGTGCATGATCACTCGCTCGAAGCAAGGAGAATTAGCACCGTTCATACCGGAGGTTGAGGCTTTTGCTAGGCGGAATAGTGCAGCTACTAAACGGGCAGAAAGACAGCAAGAACAAACTATGGCAGATGTAGAAGGTAACAATGGAGGAAATAATGCGGGCGAAAACGGAGGTAACAACCGGGCCAATAGGGTCAATGTCGAGTTACCAGTACCAGAGGTTCCAGTGGCTCCGGCAGTCCAACAGCAGGAGATTCGCGATTACTTTCGCCCAATCAATCGCAACTATGGTGGAATTACCAATGTCCCAATCAATGCAAATAATTTTGAGCTGAAGCCAGCACTGATATCGATGGTGCAGCAGAATCAGTTTGGGGGTTTCCCGTCTGAAGATCCCAACTCTCATCTTGCAAATTTCATACAGATTTGCAATACTATCAAGATGAATGGGGTGACTGATGATGCTATACGTCTTCGGCTATTCCATTTCTCTTTAAGGGATAAGGCTAGGAACTGGCTAGGCACCCTAACTCAGGGGAGTGTGAACAATTGGGATGAGCTGAGCCACAGGTTTTTGTTCAAATATTTCCCACCAAGCAAAACACTACAACTTAAAAGTGAGATCACTCAGTTCAGGCAGTTTGACTCTAGGCCTTTGTACGAGGCCTAGGAGAGATTCCAGGATTTGTTGAGGTGGTGCTCGCAGCACGGATTTCCTGAGGATCAACAACTCCGTTTCTTTTACAATGGGTTGATGGGACAGACTAGATCGTTTGTGGATGCTGCAGCAGGGGGCGCGCTACTTGCGAGGTTTCCGGAGGATGCGTTCAACTTATTGGAGAGATGGCCATGAATAGCTATCGGTGGCCCTCCGAGAGGACTTATGTGAAAAGGGTAGCGTAGCCGAAGTGTCCGGTTCGAGACCCAATTAAGGAGTTGAGTTGCCCGGATAGCGTCTTGTGAACCAATTAAGTGCTTTGACAAAGGCAAATGAGGGAAATGCGGGTGCAAGTAATGGGGGAGTTCCTCTAGATCTGATAGAGGAAGCATATTATGTGAATAACCGGAATTTCAGCAATTTCCGAAATAATCAAACTCCTACCCATTACCATCCGGGTTTGAGTAACCACGAGAATTTCTCCTACGCAAACACGAAAAATGTGATGCAACCACCATCGGGGTTTAGTGTGACAAATGGTGTCATTAATGCTACGGCTAAGCCAACTATGGAAGATATGTTCACATTGTTTATGGGTGAGATGAGGAACAGATTCAATAAGGATGAGGCGAGGATGGATAAAATCAAAAACCATGTCATGCAATTGGGGTCCCAGGTCACACAATTGGGGTCCCAAATGAAAAATCTTGAAACTCAAATAGGCCAAATAGCTATGATTATTGGTGGGCAACATCGAAAGGTCAATTTTCGAGCAACACCGAGGTTAACCCGAGGCGAATGTAACGCCATTGCCGAGGAGTGGTACGGAATACGAAGGGCCGAAAATACCAGGAAGTGCTTAATGATGAGCGGAGCATAGCCGTGCTCCAAAGACGGCAGCCCATGCGCGCCGGCAAGGGGCAGCGATCGTTACACCGACAGACGTGAAAACTGAAGCAAATGGCGATGTTGAGGCCAAGGAAGGAGTTGGGGATCATCGTGCTGAACAAAAAGGGGCTGAGAAGCTTAAATCTTTCTCTAACTCGATCTTTCAAATTTTTTATACCACTTCCTTTCCCTCAACGTTTTAAAAAGAAAAAGTTAGACTCCCAATTTGCTAAATTCTTAGACATCTTTAAGAAACTTCATATTAACATACCGTTTACAGACGCATTGGAGCAGATGCCCAATTATGCGAAGTTTTTGAAGGAAGTGATGTCCAAGAAGAAAAAGTTGGCAGAATTTGAGACAGTCAATTTGACCGAAGAGTGCAGCGCGATCATTCAAAGAAAACTACCACAGAAGCTCAAAGATCCGGGGAGTTTCACTATCCATTGTGCTATTGGTGGTGTTGTATTTAAGAAAGCACTTTGTGATCTAGAAGCAAGTATTAATCTAATGCCCTTGTCCATTTTCAGGAAACTTGGATTAGGAGAGGTGAAGCCATCTATGGTCACCTTACAGCTAGCGGATAGATCACTCACATATCCTAAGGGAATCGTGGAGAATGTGCTCGTAAAGGTAGACAAATTTATATTCCCTGTGGACATTTTAGTGCTTGACATGGAGGAAGATAGAGACGTCCCTCTGATACTCGAGCGTCCATTCCTAGCCACTGCACGCGCATTGATAGATGTACAAAAAGGAGAGCTCACATTACGAGTTAATGATGAGTAAGTGCTGTTCTCCATCTATAAGGCGGGGAACCATCATGATAACAAGGAGTATTGTAAATCAATATATGTCGTCGATTTAAGTGCTAATACTTTTAATCTGAGTCATTTTGTGTGTGCTATAGACTATATGCAGGACGTAATAAATGGTGAGAAAGCAAAGCACATGATAAGGACCAGCAGCTCGGAAGCACGCGTGTACTGCCACGCGAATGATGCAAACGAGAAGAACATGACATTTGACCGATGAGTGACTTCTACGCTAGAGGCATTCAAAAGAGGTTCGAATTTATGCGAGTTGAATTGGCAAGGAGAAGAACATGAAGAAGTGAATCGCATCACTTGGCTAGAACCATGATCGAGTAAAACAGGCGTTAAGCTATAGACATTAAATTTAGCGCTTATTGGGAGGCAACCCAATGGTTTTGCTGTTTTATTTCTTCCCATGTTTTTGTTGGTTTGTTTTTTTTATTTCCCTTTTCTAAGTTAAGATTTCATTGCTTTCATAGGTTAGGATTTTTCCTTGTTTTTTAAAAAAAAACAAATGAGGTGCGGTACCTAGCACGGGCAGCCCGTGCGCCATATGCACGGCCCGTGCTGGTACCAACACTTGAGGAGTTTTTGTTTGGCCCCTAGCACAGCCGCCCCGTGCTATTTGCACGGCCGCCCGTGCGGTGCCCAGATTTTGAAACCGAGCGTTCCACCCCAAAGACGACGGCCCGTGCTCCTTGGTGAGCAGACATAAGACGCGTAGCGGAGCAGGAGTTGGAGATAGTGCGGACGATGCATCGATACAAATGTGGCATATCTCCCGAGATCACTTTCCGCCGCCACCCCCACATAATCTCCAGTCCTATCCACACTTTTCTTTGAAATTCTACCTTCTCTTCTATGCGTTATAATTTCATTTTAAGTTTTGGGGGAGAGGTATTTTTTTTTTGAAGGGTGTGGCGTTTTGTATTCATGTAGTTGCATTTAGAGCATGTAGTTGCATTGCATTAGTTGTTTTTTATTATTTTAGCACGTTTATTGCTTTAGCACGTTTATTGCTTTCTTAGTTGTTTAGGGAGTGAGTTGACCGCTATTGTGTGTTTGTTGATCTTGGGAGCATGTGTTGAGCAGTTTATGTTATTTTGAATTGGGTGTTGAGCGTGAGTTGACCGGGTTGAGAATAATTAATATGGAGCATGTGATTATTGGGATCATGGTGAATATACTTTGAATTATGCATGTACAAGCCTGTGAGCTATGGAGCCTTTACTGCTTTCATCTTATGCAGCCTTGTTTGTGATTGAGTGTGTCATTCATGTTGATTTGAATTCTAGAACTTGCTCTGGTATCTCCGTCAAGGTCACATGTTGTATGCATTCATGAAAATGATTTTAGGCCATTTTTGTTAAGCCTTTCAAGCCTTTTTGCCTACCTTATGATATTTGATTTCCCTAGTTAGCCAATATGAGCCTATTGCCTGATTTTTTGATAACCACATTTCAAGCCTTAAGAACTTTGTATGAATGAATTATCTGCTACCCTAAGCTTGAGTGTATAGCATTGAAAAGGGGATGAAAAAGGGTTGAATGAATGGGTGTCAAGAAGTTAGAAAATGTGTACATGTTGGGTGCTTGGGAATAAAAGAAAAAAAAAGAGGAAAAAAGTGAAGAATACTCACAAGGAGTCGGAAAAAATCAACAGCGCAAATAAGTGAGTCGACCGGAAGTGAAAAAGGGTGGAAATTATGATGTAAGGCGAAGGGAATGATGTGTATGAAAAAGAAGGGTGAAATAGAGAAGTGATAGGAGATAAGGCGATTGGGAGTACATAGTTGATTTGAATTAGAATAATGATTTGAGAGAAAAAACAATGTGATTACCAATCTATATGCTTGAGTTGAGTCACTTTATCCATATTTTCCTACCTTTACCAAAGAGCCTTCATTACAACCATAAACAAAGTCCTTTCTGATTTGTGAATTGCATACAAACGGGTGGCGGAGATGTGAGACGATTTGCAAGTATATGGTAATTCTGCAACATTGATATGATTTGAGCGAATACACGTCCCTTATCATTCTAGTGAGTAGAGTATACACTTTATCCCTGAGAGGCGTGATTTGAAGTGTTTTACCATAATTTTGATAGACTTATGCTTCGTGTTGTTATTTAAAACTTGGGTGGTTAACGCTTAATGTCCATTGATAAATGACATGAATTGTGATGCGGTGTTCTTGAGTTGCTCTTCTTTACCCCATTTGTGTTGTCTTGTTTATAAAGTGTTGACCGGGACTGTCAACAGTTTAAGCTTGGGGGTTTGATTGACATGTATTTTGCATGTATTTTAGGCTCAATCTTGGCTAGAATGTGTTGATATGCATGCATTATATGAGTAAATAGGGTTTTATTCTTGTTTTGTGGAAAAGGATTATGCTTTGCTCGTTTTATAGGAATTTATCGCTAATTGCAGCATTTTAGCAACAAATCGAAGCATTGCAATCGCCAATACTTGATGTAAAAGACGAAGTTTGGAGTCGAATCGAGAAGAAGTTGGACGAACCGGGTGAAAAACGGAAGAAAATAGCCAAGTGCTTGATGTTACAGGCGAGCACGGGCAGGGCGTGCTTCCTTAGCACAGCCCGTGCTCAACCCATACTTGAAGACTCAGTGTTCGACCTATAGCACGGGCAGCCCGTGCCATATGGCACGCCCGTGCTCTCTTCAGAAAGTTGGAAATTTCATGCGGCATCCAGCACAGGCTGGGCGTGCCAAAGGGACACGGTCGTGCTCCTCTTCGGGAAAAACAGAGTCGATCCGTTTTCAATTAGGTTTCGACCTAAACAAAGTACAAATAGACACGGGGCGGCCACAAACAAGGAGACGCTGATTTTTACCCTAGAAAACAGAGAAAAGAGCAATTCCCCATCAGAGATTCGGAGAGATCGATCAAGACCGCAACCACACCTTCGAGGATTGAAGATAAATCGAGAGATCGTCATCATCCCCGAGTTCACTCATTCCATAGTATCAGTATTTTCAATTAGTTTAGACATGAACTTTAATTAATTTGTCTATGAATTATTTCTTTTCTATGTCTAGCTAAACACTTTGTGATTCCCGGGTTTGGGAGTAGGTTAATGGATATTTTTATTTGACGATTCATTGCAATCAAAGTTAATGGTTTCCAACTCTATTCAAGTACTTTGCTTTAATTCTGGTTTTATCAAAAAGCTATTGGTTTAACTTGTTTTGATATATTGATTCATAATTCGAACAGATGAGTTTCAATATCAGATCTATGAGTACTTGACATGAATAGCTTGCATGATTGAGAAGTCTGTGAATATTCGTGAGGCCTTTTAATCTTTTGATCTTTTGGCAGTTGGATATCTCATGTTGAGTAGAGATGCTAGCATAGATATTCCAATCAACGCTTTTACATACATCTCGAGAGAAAGGGTAAATTACTTTGGTGATTGGTCTATAGAGAAGAATACGTTTAACTTTGGTTTGATTAATCTGATAATAAAAAGGGATATTAACTGAAACCATAACCCAGGAATCCATTCATCCATTATTCTTCTTGATCTTTTAATCCACTCTTTGCTTTCTTATTCTAGGATAATTTCTGCTTTAGTGTTAATAAAACCAATCCATCTCAAATTCGATAGTCTAGATAAAAATAAGGTTATTATAATCCAGTAATTAGTACATTAATTTATTAGTCCCTGTGGATTCGACCTTGCTAACCCTATTCTATAAACTGCACCGTACACTTGCGGTGAAGCTAAAAAATAAGGCGAGCAGCCTTCCAATGAGCTCAAATCTTCTGGTTCGACCTTGAACCTATTATAGCTCCTTCAACCTTTGAGAGTAGATCCATTTAGTTCTTTAAATTGTTTCCTCTTCAATTTGATGAAGTATTATTTCCTTCACCGAATGTGTTGGATCGAGCTCCTTCGATTTTAGGCTTGAGGAATGTCTATGAAGGCTTGAGAGTATTTTTGCAGGTTTTCTTGCTTGTATTGCTTGTAAATTTGTTCAGATTCGTAACCTTCTCTCATTTGCTTCCTTAGCCTTTTATAGTGTTTATTTGAAAATTCGCCCGTTGAAGAGATATGTAATTTTTAAATAACACTTCTTGGTCGTTGGCTTGTCTTGTCTTGATCTGCAGCTTGTGATGGTGATATTTCCTCGTATTAAATGATGTCTGCAGCTTTTCAGGTCATGACACAAGCTCAGTGTTTCCCATTGGTTTATTCTATTTGCATGCTTCTGGGATGAGCACTTTTAGACATGGCAGCATGGACGTATTACTATATTAAGTAAAGTCCTTGACTTACGCGGCAACGGATTAATATCGATCGACTTGACTTGACAAACGCTTTACCCCTTTGACTTGAGTCGGTTCAACCTTTTAGGATGACTTAAGCGTCATCAACAATCGGAGACTTGGCTCTCAATCGACTTGATCACTTTTTCATACTTTACTCGGTTGTCCCACAGTGGTCTCTTCTTCGATCGAGTCTAAACCTTCCATCTTGACTATACACGGTGACATACGATTGGGTCTTCACTTCAATCATTAGTTGACTCTTGTATTCTCCAACATAGCGACTCAACTCGGCTCATGCGATCTATCTATTACAAACACAAATACAAGGAAAATGGGGTGCAAACTTCCTATTCTAAGTTTCACATGGTATCATCAAAATCTAATAATAAATTTTCTAACAATTTCCCCTTTTGATGATGCCAAAACTTATATTAAATTAGAGCTAAGTAAACAGTCGATAACAAAAGAATGTATGAATTTGAATATGCCAATTTTATTGATCATATCATTCTTGTTCTTTACAAAATTGTTTACATAGTATACTCTATACAATCGTATCTAAGCTATACTATCTATTACATTGTACGCAGTCTCTTATTGTACAAAGGTACATCGCATCGTCAGTAAAATGGGAAGATGATTTTACAAGAAAAACTTACAAAACTTGTATTTACAATTAAGTAAAATACACTGAAGGGGTTTCAGCCATCTTCAACGCCTCGGCTGCTTCCTTCTTCTCTCTTCTTCTTCGGCTCTTTCCATCTTCTTCTTCTCATAAGCTCTTTTTGTAGCAAGGTCTTCCTTTCGCTGCCTTTCCTCCCACTCTCTCATAGCTCTTTCATTCTCAGCCTAATGTCTTCTTCTTGCCTCCTCATTCTTGCGCTCCACTTCAAGGTTAGCAAGAGCATCATAGCCAGCCCAGTAATTGATCCCTTTCTTGTGTGGATCAATAAACCTTGTATCCTTAGGTCTTGGCTGTGGTGGAGTGCCTCTGCCTCTTCCACCACTTCCAAACCTTCCCCTCCCTCTAAATGACTCAGCTCCTCCTCTGGGAGTGTACTGTACTGGTGCCTTTCCAGTCGAGTGACTACTGGAACTCTGCTACTTCTAGGTTATCTGCACAATTCAAGACCTTTTTCCCAGTATAAGTCCCACGCCTGCGGTAGAGTCATGTTCTTGAAATAACCTTCACATTCTAGAGTTTGAAACTCCTCTAGTGATCTTGGTTCAGATCTAGCATCAGGTATTGTGATTTCTCTAGGGGGTTTTACTGTTGGGGAATCCTTCAGTAATCCAGCTGGGGGTCGTCGAATCTTGCTTTGATATCTTTGATGCGCTCGGAGTGCTTCTCAGCTACCTTTTTGAATTCAGCTTCCATGGCCTTTCTCGACTGCTTGACTGTCATTTTAGCTTTGTCTTCAACTGTCAGCTCCTTTAGTGGTCTGCTGAGAATCGAGGCTGTAACTTCTCCTTGTTGTGAGGTGTTAGCAAATATTATTTTCAATGGGGGTTTCTTCACAGAACTTCCTTCTCCCTTGCTTGCCTCCCTTTTGCTTCCCTCTTTATCACTCCCTTGCCTTTTTTTTAATTCTTTCATAGATTCTTCTTCCCCCTTTTTGGCATCATCACCAAGGGGTAGGGCTAAGCCTGAGAAAATTCCACTCAGGAGAAAATCTAGCTTGTTGTTCGTAGAGTTATGCTTGTTATGGGTCTTGGAGTACGCTGCTCTAAATTTCGACCTCAGAGCCTTGGACTCAGCTGCCATCGGCTTCATTTCTACCTGGAGTGTTTGATAAATGGTTTTATCATGATTTTGATGATTTTGATTTTACACCAAAACAATGGTTTTAAAGGTTGTCCAAATACTCCTAAATGATTTAAAATGGTTTTAATATTTTTCAGAGTATTTCCTCAAGTTTATTTTCGATATAAAATTGGACAACACATTTAATGTTTTTAAGTCAATGGGTTTTTACATTGAAACTATGTTGTCCTAATACTCCCAATTGATCTAAAATGGTTTTAATATTTTCCGGAGTATTTCTTCAAGTTTGTTTTCGACTAAAATGGACAACGCTTTTAATGATTTTATGTCAAAATGTTTTTACATCAAAACTATGTCCCTGAATGTTGTCCTAATACTCCCGATCGGTCTAAAATGTTTTTACTATTTTTCGGAGTATTTCTTGGAGTTTATTTTCGATATAAAATTAGACAACACATTTGTTTCAGGCTCGACCGGTCGCCCTATAGGGCAACCCGTACCTGTGTTGAGTTTTGAAACAGAAAACGGGATTAAAGGGAAATGGGGGAGGGCGACCGGTGGGGGCGATCGGTCGACCCCTTGGGCGACCGGTACCTGAACGTACCCCTGAGAACAGACTCTTTTTGTTTCTCATTTTTGATCCCTCCAACCGGTCACACATAGGGGCGATCGGTCGGACCCCCCGTCGACCGGTCCCCCTGTGTAAAAATTCGCAGAATTCAATTTCAATCTTCTCTCTGTGCGACCGGTCGAACCCCTCATTTGACAGCAAACTATCCGTTGAGTTTGCAGACAGCTTTTCCTTGATTTAAGGGATTGATTTCTAACAGCTCTTTTCTTCAATTGTCTTGCAATTTTTTACAGATTTCATGTCCCTAAGAGGAGCCTATCATGTACAAGACATCTTCTATAAATAGAGGAAGAATTGAAGCAACACAACATGAGAGAAAACTACAACACAACAAGATACACTCAAGAATACACTTGTTCTTACATTGTCTTATTTCTTGTTGTAATTTGCCTAGGTATTCACTTTCACATTCTTGAGGTCTAGGCTTTTCTTGATTACACTTGCACTCTATTGTATTATCAATTATTGAGTTGTAATCTTGAATTTGGGTAATCATTCAACACAAGATATCCTTGTGAGTGTTCTTGTGGTAAGAACACACTTGGGTGATCTAGGTGTTAGGTGTAAGAAGATTGTGGTAATCTTCTTGTTGAGGTGTTGAAGAATTTGGTATTCTTCAAGGTTGAAGATTGTGGTAATCTTCACAAGGTGCCGTTGGAGATTGTGGTAATCTTCAATTGAGATTGTGGTAATCCCAAAGGTGGTGTTGAAGAAGAGTGTGGTGCTCTTCAAGGTGTTGTTGTAAGTTGGTGTTGTATTAATTTGTGGTAAATTAATAAAATCTTTTTTCTTTTTGAAATCCATCCGGATATCTTTGGGGTGGTAGAGGATTAGGCCCTAGGTGGGTTGAACCTCTTTAAATCGACGTGTGTTGTTTACATTCCGCACCTTTATTATTGTGTTTGAGCATTTGGTTCGAAAAAAGAGGGCGAAATCGAAAAGATAGAGATAATCTATTCACCCCCTCTAGATTATCGTAGCGCTTGACTTACAAGTTGTATCAAAGCCAAACTCTTTGGCAAGCTCGTTTCACATCGCGAGTGAAGAGAAACGATCATCGGCTACGAACGAAGCTCATCTATCCGGCACCTCCACCACCAAGCCACCTCGGTTTGATTCCAAAAATTTTATATTTTGGAAAGAAAGAATGGAATGCTATTTACAAGGTTGCGGGTTTGATATTTGGAACACCGTCATAAATGGAGAATCCATTCCGATGAAAGACACACCACACACCTCCAAAGGATTCAAAGAGCTCAATGATGAAGAAGAAAAATCATCTCTTTAAACAAAGAAGGCTCTAAATATTTTGTATTGTTCATTTACTAATTTGGAATATGAACATATTATAGAATCGATCGGCACATAAAGTATGGCAAAAATTAGAAGCCATCTATGGAGTATTTGCAAATGAAAGGAGTCAAACAAAAGCATCTACTTCTCAAGGTCATACAAGCTCAAATCTAAGGAACAAGCCTCCTACAACTTCCAACTATGAAGAAGTTGGATATTGTTTTATGGGCATCGAAGAAGAAAACGAGGTATGTCTTAAACCTCTACTTCTTATGACATTGTTATTCAAAATGATTATAGTGATTTGCAAAATGATTATGATGAACTTCAAAATGAATTCCAAAGCTTACTTGTTAAATACAAAAATTTGAAAAAGGAATTCAATGTTTTGAAAAATGATAAGGATAGTTTATTTACTTCCTATGAATCACTATCATGTGCTCACACCACCACACTTGACAAGGTTATAAACCTTGAAAAAGAAAATAGTACTCTCGTTGAGGATATTAATTGCATGAAAAAGGATTTATCTAAATCCAACTTGAGTACCGATGAAATTGTTGATTGTTGTGATAATTCGAAACTAGAACTTGATCATAAGCTTAATGTTGTCAATCATATGAAAAGGAATCAAGTCTCTAAGCATGTTGGTTATTATGCTCCTAGAATTATTACATGCTTTTATTGCGGTAAAAAAGGTCATACGGCTAATACTTGTCGGGCTAGAAATAGCTCTAATCATTATTGGAGACCTAAAAGTCTCAAAGCTAATCCTAAAGGACCCAAACACTTGAGGGTACCACAAAATAATGTCATATTAGGTACCCGGCGAAATAATGATCGAAGAAAATTCATACCGCCAAGAAGGCATCAAATGACCGTTTCATTTGATCAAAGAAGGAGAAACTATTCTCAACAAAGCCAATTTCCAAGAAGAGGGTATAATCAAAATGGGAAGAACACAATCCTTGAAATGGCAAAGACATCATCAACAAGATGATTTTCAAAGAAGAAGAAACTTTCAACAATGGAAAAGCAACAAACCTTGAAATGGAGCAATCAAAGAAGTCATCATCAACAAAGTGACTTCTCGGGGAAGATATCATCAACAATGGGAACGACACAACCCATGAAAATGGCGTAATTGGTAACCCGTATCTCCCTAGTTAATTACGCATTTTATTTTATTATTATGCATTTTTTTTGTGTCTTTATTACAACATGAGTTTTCAAGTATTATTTTTTTAAATTAAGCTCTTCAATATATATGTGTGTTTTTAAAAATTCTTTGAAAAGAAGACCTTATATGATGTTTTTAAAACTCTTGTGCATTTTTGTAGACTAAAGTGTGTTATCATCTCTTATGGATTTTTATGGCATGAGCTTACTTACGATATCTCTTAGCCTACACTTTTATCATTATGATTTGTGCTAGATTTGTTTTAAGAATTGTGTAGGATTTACATATTTTCACAGATGGCCATTTACGTCATTATTTGTCAAGAAAGGCATAAATTATCGAGGTACGTTTACTTGTGTTATTCTTACTCTTATAGACTCGATATATGTATTGCCATGTGTCTATGTGCTTGTTTTTCATAGTATTTCATACAAATGCCATTAAGAGGATTTTTAGTTTTTTTTTTAAATGCACTATTCGATATTTGATTACACATATTTGCTTTGTCAACTTTTGTTCAAATACTTCTTCTAAATGAGGTCTCAATTATATGCTATCGGATTTTCAAATTTCAAAAGAGACCTTTTGTAGCTTTCTTAAGCTTATTTGAACTTGCATGATTTATTAGACTCTTGATGATCTTCTAAATGCATAGTATGTGTTTCTTGCTTCATGGTCTATATATATAGTGTCTATTTCTACTATGCTCTTATGCAAGATATTTTTGTGATTGATGATTGAGGCATGTTGTTACACTTGGGCTATGTTTTCTTGCTTATATAAGCGATGTCGTTAATGAGTTTGTTAAGTTGTGTAGATGAGAAATGAAGTACTCCAAATATTAGTTACCTCAAAATATTTGGATGTAAATATTCTACTATGAACACCTTAGATCAATTGGATGCCCTATGATGATAGTGATGAAGAAGACAAAAAGGGTATTCCGGAACAAACTCGATAACCAAGGCAACATTGGTTGAACTAAGGCGAGGTTAGTAGCTCGAAGGTATTTTCAAGAAGAAGGTAATTGATTTTGATGTAACATTTGCACTCATAGCACATTTAGTAGCTATTTGCATTTTACTTGCCCATTTTTGTTTTAAGAAAATTTCTAGCTTTACCAAATGGATGTTAAATCCAATTTTCTCAATGGTTTTATTCAAGAAGAAGCCTATGTAAAGCAACCTCCGGGGTTTAAAATTTTTCTAGGCCAAATGATTGTTTTTAAGGCCTTGAATGGTTTAAAACAAGTACCCCGTGTATGTTATGATAGACTTAGCTATTTTTGCTAAATGATTTTACAAGAGGTAAAATTGATACTACTCTCTTTGTTTGTGAAAAAGGGGCAAGATTGTTTAAACTAGTGCATATCTATGAGAATATTTTTGGTGCTACTAATGAATATTTGTGCAAGATATTTTTCTAAGTTGATACTAGGTGAACTCGAGATGAGCATGATGGGGGAGCTCAATTTATTGCTTGGACTTCAAATTATTCAATGCCAAGAAGATGGTTATAATTCAAAAGAACTCTTGAAGGAGTTAGGCATTGAAGAAAGAAGAACTATCTCAACCTCTATGGCTAAAGATTGACAAAGGTTGAGAAAGGCATGTCGGTCGACAAACAAATTCGAGGTATGTTTTCTTGTATTATTCCTATAGACTCGACATTCCATATGCCTTATGTCTATATGCTCGACTTCAAAAACTATCCCAACGAATCTCATTAAAGTGCCATCAAAAGAAATTTTCAAATATTTGAAAGGCACTTCTTCTTATTACTTGTTGTATCCAAAGCTTTAAAATGTTCTTATTTTTTCGGGATAACAAGTTCGGTATCTATTACACGGTTATTCGTATTCTAAATTTGGTTCATCATAATCGAACTAAACATATTGAGATTCAATATATTTTTTTGGGGATTGTGATTTTTAACAAAAACTTGAGATGTGTTTAATTCCGTCTCAAGGATAACTCGCGGACTTTTTAATCGCTCAACGCCGAGTATTTTACCTCATTTCGAGCTTGATCATGACATAATGTATATTGAATGAGGTCTACGTTTGCATTTTGCACGTTTTTAAAACTTAGGGGCGAAAAATCGGATTTTTGGTTGAAAATTCGGATTTTGGAAAAACTGACAGACAGTGGGCTGAAAGGGTTGAGGGCAACCGGTCGCCCTCAACGTCGACCGGTCGCCCTAGGCTATAATTTGGATTAAAATGGTTCTGTCTTCAGCATTCGTCACTTTGACACATTTTGGCCATTTTTCGTCCCCTTTGCACATTTTCACACACAATTCACTTCAAATGTGTTTTGATGCATGAACTATATATTTTGGGGACTACCTAGCTCGGTTATCATCATTGTTCTTGTCTTTACCGATCGAATGGTAAGAATTTCACTCTCTTTAGCTCAATTAGGTTGAACCCTTGAGTTTGTGGCCTATATGAATTTTTTCTTGATGATATTCATATATTTTTGTGATGAGCTTATTGATTGTTGATGAATGATATTTATTAAATTGCATTTGGTGATGAAAAACTTGGCTTAATTTCATTTACAAGGGCTATATATATCTTTTTAAATTTTTGACGTCCGCCAAGTGTTCGATAAAACGTTTCAATGAAAAATTCTTCAACTACATGATTCTCTCGATTTGAAAAGTCTTATATATTTATAGAAATCATGTTTTGCTTATCAAATGAGTTTTCATAAACATCTACAAGTCGTATGATTCGACTTTTCCCTCCTATTTGATTTATAAGCTTCAATGCTCAAATAGCTCGATACGTCGGTTTAGTTGTGCTCTTTGATATGAATATATGATGTATTTATCATGCTAACATTCTTTTTGATGATTCCAAAGGGGGAGAAACAGGTTATAAGCTCTTTAGCTCATAAAAGCTAAAGATATGCTTAACGTAAAGAAGCTATAAGCTATGGCTTCATAAAGCCATAAGTTGTGGATCATATTTAGTCCACTCGGTGCATTATGGTTATGTATGAATCATGGTCCATTGGTTGTAGTATGGACTTATATACGGTTCTAATGATGTATCTTTGACAGGGGGAGCTTTTAAGTTATTGATACTTAAGCTCAATATCGAAAAGCTAATATTTTAGCTTATGTTTAAGTTGCTTCTATATAACTCTTGTTGTGCACGTTGATAGGGGGAGCATTTGCTATATGTGTTTGAATTTCTCTACTCCCATCCCTGTGTTTTTATTGCATGGAATGTTGTCGCTCACAACGGATAGTTCTCTTTAACCGGTAAAAATTATTTTGTTTTCAAAATCGACCTCGTTAAAATTGTTTTTGTTTGTAATCATCAAAAAGGGGGAGATTGTTTGATAAATGGTTTTATCATGATTTTGATGATTTTGATTTTACACCAAAACAATGGTTTTAAAGGTTGTCCAAATACTCCTAAATGATTTAAAATGGTTTTAATATTTTTCGGAGTATTTCCTCAAGTTTATTTTCGATATAAAATTGGACAACACATTTAATGTTTTTAAGTCAATGGGTTTTTACATTGAAACTATGTTGTCGTAATACTCCCAATTGATCTAAAATAGTTTTAATATTTTCCGGAGTATTTCTTCAAGTTTGTTTTCGACTAAAATGGACAACGCTTTTAATGATTTTATGTCAAAATGTTTTTACATCAAAACTATGTCCCTGAATGTTGTCCTAATACTCCCGATCGGTCTAAAATGTTTTTACTATTTTTCGGAGTATTTCTTGGAGTTTATTTTCGATATAAAATTGGACAACACATTTGTTTCAGGCTCGATCGGTCGCCCTATAAGGCAACCCGTACCTGTGTTGAGTTTTGAAACAGAAAACGGGACTAAAGGGAAATGGGGAGGCGACGGTGGGGCGACTGGTCGACCCTTGGGCGACGTGCACGAACGCACCCCGAGAACAGACTCTTTTTGTTTCTCATTTTTTATCCCTCCAACCGGTCACACATAGGGGCGACCGGTCAGACCCCCCATCGACCGGTCCCCCTGTGTAAAAATTCGCAGAATTCAATTTCAATCTTATCTCTGTGCGACCGGTCGAACCCCTCATTTGACAGCAAACTATCCGTTGAGTTTGCAGACAACTTTTCCTTGATTTAAGGGATTGATTTCTAACAGCTCTTTTCTTCAATTGTCTTGCAATTTTTTATAGATTTCATGTCCCTAAGAGGAGCCTATCATGTACAAGACATCTTCTATAAATAGAGGAAGAATTGAAGCAACACAACATGAGAGAAAACTACAACACAACAAGATACACTCAAGAATACACTTGTTCTTACATTGTCTTATTTCTTGTTGTAATTTGCCTAGCTATTCACTTTCACATTCTTGAGGTCTAGGCTTTTCTTGATTACACTTGCACTCTATTGTATTATCAATTATTGAGTTGTAATCTTGAATTTGGGTAATCATTCAACACAAGATATCCTTGTGAGTGTTCTTGTGGTAAGAACACACTTGGGTGATCTAGGTGTTAGGTGTAAGAAGATTGTGGTAATCTTCTTGTTGAGGTGTTGAAGAATTTGGTATTCTTCAAGGTTGAAGATTGTGGTAATCTTCACAAGGTGCCGTTGGAGATTGTGGTAATCTTCAAGTGAGATTGTGGTAATCTCAAAGGTGGTGTTGAAGAAGAGTGTGGTGCTCTTCAAGGTGTTGTTGTAAGTTGGTGTTGTATTAATTTGTGGTAAATTAATAAAATCTTTTTTTTTTTTGAAATCCATCCCGGATATCTTTGGGGTGGTAGAGGATTAGGCCCAGTGGGTTGAACCTCTTTAAATCGACGCGTGTGTTGTTTACATTCCGCACCTTTATTATTGTGTTTGAGCATTTGGTTCGAAAAAGAGGGCGAAATCGAAAAGATGGAGATAATCTATTCATCCACCGCTCTAGATTATCGTAGCCGCTTGGACTTACATGGAGGACCTTAATCTGATGTTCGACATTGGCCTCCATTCTTGCAATTTCAGACTTGTGTTGCAGCTTGAACCACTCCATGTCAGACCTATGTGACTCATCCATCCTGAATATGTGGTCCCTTTGTCTCTGTTGGAACTTGAGGTTGTCTGAGCTCCAAATCACCATTTTTGAAAATAAAGACTTGAAGTAGGTGACCTGCTCACGCCTCAGAGCCTTAACTTGTTCAACCCATTCTCGAATTCGTAGTACAGTCCCTCTGATGTCTCCAGTGATGGTAGCATCTCTGTTGTCTAGCCTTTGGTCCAATGATGCGAAGCCCTGCTCCATCTTCTCTATCTCTAAAAATTTTGAGAAAATTTGAGAGCTTAAGGCAAAAGAAAGAAGTCAATGACCTAAGAATGAAAAAGGAGAAAAATGGTGGAAGAAGGGTTGAAAAAGAAAATAATTTGAAAGAATGATTTTTATGATGAAATTCGGTTGGTGAGTTGAAAGTCTATGTGCGTAAATTCTTTTTGCTCAAGTCAAGTCACTTAATCCATATTTTTCATACCCTAGCCAAAGAGCCTACATTACAACCAAAGAAAAAGTCTTTTTTTATTCTTAAATTGTGCACACTTGAGTGGTAGAGACGTAAGACGATTTGCAAGCCTATGGTAGTCTACTTCACTGAATTGATTTTTATAAAATTAAACTAGTTTGATTTGGAGGCTTCTATACTTACTTCGCAATGCTGAGCAACAAAATAAAATGTGAGTACGTAGCCTCTAATTAATATGCTCAGGGCAGATCTCCGTGTATAGTCGTTCATATCTATGAGACCATCCACGGCCGATCCTATCGCTTTTTAGCCCGAGTCAAATTTTAAAATTAGGCTCATTTTTTTCGATACAATTTTTTTCTTTTGAGATTTTTTTACTAAAAAAACTTAAAAGCAACTAAACATAAAAAGAAAGAATAATGTGCAATATATAATGCAATTCTAAAATAATATTACATCCATATTCAAAAATCAAGATAATAATTTATATACAATTCGTTTTACAATTTTGGCAAAGAAAATATTTATAAAGACGGTATAATCAAAGTTGTCGAATAATATTATGGGAACTCGTGACTTTGATAAAGAGTATAATGACTTTTTAATTTCTTGCCTTATCAATTTAAGTTATTTTAAATTTAGGCCATTAAAAAATTAGATGTAATAATTTAAAAGAAAAATATCATTGACAACAAGTTTTGAACCTGTGTTACCTTTCAAAGTTTCAAGAGTGTCAAAGATTCAACCACTATGGCGTCACATTTGATTTATGTTATATATATACTATACATCAAAAATATATAAAACATTTTGGCCCCTAAATTTTGGAAAAAAGTGTCAATGCCCGAGTCGGCCGACTCCTTGGACTAAAGGAACGAGCGGTCATTAGACCATCTCACACAAGTTTTTATATTATTAAAATATCACTCATTTGTAGTCGTTGGTTTGATTATTAAAGTAACACTCCAATGAGTTTTACATGTCTGTAACCCAAAGTTTCAGTTCTTAAGAGCTAATTCTTCCAAAAACACTAAATTATAAGTTCTCAATGGTTCAATATGGTTTGAGCAGTATTTCGGATAAGAAACAAACTGACTGCAAAAACAACCCTTATGGTAAGCTAATGTGAATCAGTCCTTTTTCTGTGTTATGTACGTGTAAAAAAAAGAAGGCTAAAATATCTTCAAAAACGAAAATATCAACAAAAATAAGAATAGGTTAGAAATTAGACAATGGTCTATCAATATTGGACTTTGAAATTAGAAATGGTCCATCAATATTGGACTTTGAAATTAGAAGTCCATCCATCAATATTAGGTTTGTTGTGGTTCATTAACACAATGGATATTTACAAAATTTCTTCAGATAAACTGCTTCTGTTTGCAATGTTAATTCCTCCTTCCCATATTTATTACTCATTTCCTTTCTGTCGAGTCTCGAAACTCCTGGACCTCATTTAAATTCCCAATCAAAATGTTAGACCTCATTTGATTTTCATTTCACAACTATCTTTTCAATATTTCAGTATTCAAGATTTTGAGATCACAGTTATTTACCTATTTTATCACATATTTTCCATTCTTAAATTTAAGAAAGACTCATTACACACAATTCAAAATAAATGTTAAGAACCATACAAAATTTAGAACAAGTAGCCAACTCAGTACATTGCTCAACATTAAAGCAAAAATAAAATAAGAAATTAAGACATGGAAAATTAAAAATAAGAAGACAAACAGATACAGTACATCAATTTGTTTTAAACATGATGACATATTAATCAATGTTGACATAATTCTTAGGAACTAAACGATGAAAAACAATAACAAAAACTTTAAAACCAACATGCTGAGTGCTGATCAAAGACAGAAAAAATTAAAAAAAATTCAAAATTACAGTAGCTAGTTGTGTACTTCAAAATAATGCGTACAATTAACTATACGACTACATCGTTGTTTTGAGCGTTCTCTGTAGATTCTGCTTTTCTAAATTTGACAACCAAGTGAGGCTGGCCATTGAGGCGATAACCCCATATTTCCACCCAATCGCCTATTTGTGCATTATTATCTCTAACCACCTTACACCAATCCTTTTTAAGAACTGGCATCTTCAAACTCTTCCACTTTCCCAAACACAACGTATAGGGTTTGCCCCGAGTATGATCAACTACAATAAAATCAACCCCTTCTTTTTTATTATGATTCACAATTCTCTTCTCTTCTTCATTCAAAAAATCATTAAGTCTTTCTCTCGTAATTATGAACAACCTATTCAGATCTGGCTTAACATCAGATTTTTCAAGTTTTTTCCTGAACAAAAAAACAGGGTGGGTCCCATTCGGCACGTCATTGATTTCAATTGGTAATTCAGGAATTTGATCATCTTCAACATGAGTACGCGTCCTCCTCTTCTTCGCTGATGGTTTTCCTTTACGAGCATTATCATTCTTTATCTTTCTCTTACCATCATCATTCTTAGTACCCCTGGCTATATTTGCTTGAATATCAGTGTTGGAAATCTTAATACCCTTATGATGATCGTCAATTTGTTGAGAACACGATGATGGACCACCCGTGTATCCAACTGAGAAAAAACGATTTGGAGGAAAAGATTGGAGTGGCGTTGGATTGAGCACAGTAATTGGATGATGATGATCGGTAGTGATTTTTGGAACACCACCACCAACAGGTGGTATTATTCCAGTAGACAACCTAGTCGTCAATGAAGTACCAACACTCTCAGCCGCATGATGATGATGAGTATCATCATGATGAAGATCATCAGATTGTTGAATGATGATGTCATCCTCTGAATCCACAGTAACACAAATCTTCTTCCCAAACAACATTATTGTTTTATCAATCTTCATATCTCTGCGCGCGTCTTTAATTTCTATCACAGTTGTAATAATTAATTAATTCTGGAAATTATTAGAATATATCAAACTAGGTTTTGCTGTGTGTAGCATTATGAGTTTGGACGTACAAATGGTTGTATTTATATGCATCAAATTAAATCCTTTTCCTTGTAGGAAGTGAAATCTTTTAAAAGGAAGTGAAATTCCGCGTCTAACTACAATTTGTTTCCTAATGTAAAAGGGTCTTCTTTTGATACGTACATATATATGATCAATGCTTTTATTTGGTTTTCCTTATCGGAAGTGAAAGTCTAAAAGGAAGTTTGTGTCCTACTGTAAATTTATTTTCTAATGCAAACCAACTTCTTAATTCCACATTTTAAATTAAATCATTTAATTTAATCTACATCAAAATAAAAATATATACATCTATATAGTATACAGAGAGATGATTGTGCGTGAGACTGGGTTTTTATAAAAAAAAAATGTGCAAAATAATTATAATATTTAAACTAATTCCTTTTCCTTCTTGGAACTGAAGTTTTATAAAAGGAAGTTCTTGTCCAACTACATATGTATTTCCTAATGTAATCAACTTCTTTACATATATATGACCAATGCTTTTATTTTGTTTCCTTTATCGGAAAATGTCCTACTGTAAATTTATTTCCTAATGCAAATAAACATTTTTCACAACTTAAATTAACTCATTTAATTTACATCAGAAAAATATATATATATAATATTGTTAGGCAAAAACTTGACGGATCCTCCAGCAACCCGCCCGCCCGACCCGCCTGATTATTAAAAAAAAACTGCATATGCTCCCCTAACACGCTGGGCCCAACAGACCCAACCCATGTCGCACGGGCCCGCCCACCCAAGAGACCCAATCCAGTTGCATGCCTAATTAAAAAGTTAACAAATATGCTCCAACTGGGAATTGAACCCAGGTCTATACCAAAGACCAGTGTTATTCTATCACTAGACCACTAGTGCTTGTTGTGCATATTTAGTATAACCATGTATATAAAGCTTCATTATCATCCCTTCATTTTAAAACTTTAAATTCTCTGAATACAAAGTGATACTTTATCCGAAAATATTGATACTTTTGGGTAATAAATATAATACTTTTAAGGTGAACATTGATACTTTAATCTTTACATATTCAAAAAATAAGATTTTTTTATGTATTCATTCATGTCTCATAGCTAATGTTTTTTACATTGAAAAACTGATACTTGTGATGGAAATATTGATACATTTGATATTAAATATGATACTTTTATGATGGACAATGATATTTTAAAATTTTAAATTCTCTGAATAAAAAGATACTTTATATTAAAATAGTGATACTTTTGAGTAATAAATATGATACTTTTAAGGTGAACATTGATACTTTAATTTTTACATATTCAAAAAATAAGTATTTTTGATGTATTCATTCTAGTCTCATAGCTAATGTTTTTTACATTGAAAAACTGATACTTATGATGGAAATAGTGATACATTTGATATTAAATATGATACTTTCATGATGGACAATGACATTTTAAAATTTTAAATTCTCTGGAAAAAAAATTGATACTTTATATTAAAATAGTGATACTTTTGATAAGAAATATGACACTTTTAAGGTGAACATTGACACTTTAATTCTTATATATTCAAAAATAAGATTTTTTATATTAAAATATGTGACTCGTATTAAAAAAACAAGATACTTTATCTCAAAAAAATGGATACTTTTACTCATAAAAGTGGTACTTTTAACTATGTCATATTTATTTTTCTTTTTTCACTATACTGAATTCATACTTTGTGATTTATTTACAAAAATATGATACTTTATCTCAAAAAATGGATACTTTTACTTATAAAAGTGTTACTTTAGCTCTGTCTTATTTATTTTTCCTTCGTAATTTAAAGTATCATGTTTTTTAATATAGTCACAAATTAGAAAGGAAGGAAAGAAGGAAAAATAAAAAATAAATATGATATAGTTAAAGTAACACTTTTATAAGTAAAAGTATCAATTTGTTGAGATAAAATATCAATTTTTTAATACGATTTACAACTAGGAACAAAAAAAAAGAGGAAAATAAAAAGAAATGTCGGAACATCGGAGAATATATCGGAGAATCACTTAAAGGAATTGTCGATGGTATGGCAAAACTATTCAAAATCCAGTTCATCGGCACATGTTATTTCGAGGGATTAGAGGATGAAAAAAGAAAGAGATATAAACAAGCCCTCTATAGCCTTGAGTTATATGATATTTGTCATATTGACGAATATATCAAGTTGTTCACCGAATACGGTGGAAATCTAAGATTGAAGAAAAAAGAAGCTACGGCTATTCTTTGCCAAGATTCCGAGTCCCCGGAGAGAAATGCTTATCGGGAATACAAGGATGGAGCGGAAGAGAAAGCGTGGCCGAGAAAAATGTCTTTCCTAAAGGTCAAGTTATCTCGAATGGTGTTACCAAGCAGCTCTGTACAGGAATTACAATAAATTAAGAGGAATTAACAAAGCAGTTCATCTATGTTGCGTGGATAATGACATCCCAACGATTGTGGGAGGTCAACCAAGGCGGCACAGAAAGAAGAAGGAGCGAAGCCATCCATACCGTCGAGGAAGCAACATCAAAATAAGCAGGTCTTCATGGAGACCTAGAAGGTTTTGGTCAAAACAAAAAGCCCGAAGTTACAAAACGGGGCAAAGACCAGCACCAAGCAGGAATAGAGCCTCTTCATCAGGGTCTAAGCAAGTACCAGCAGAACACCAGGAAGGAGAACTTTCAGGCGTGCTCACACCAGAGCAAATGAAAGTTTCAAAGACTGTAATTGCTGGACATGCGGAGCAAGAGGGCATATCTCAACAGATTGCCTAGACAATCGAAAACGAGGAGTCAGACAGTTCGAGGCCACACCAGAAATCGAAGAAGACTGTCTATTATCAGGATTTGATTCAGGTGCCGGAATATGTACTGCAAAGCCAGATGTTTTTCCTAAAGAAATTGGAGAAGATTTACCAGCTATTGCAGGAAGAGATTTCTCTAAAAGTATTCTTATCCTTAACAGGAGAATTAAACAAGCAGAAATCATGATCGGAGGCGCGGGTGGTACCCCATGGTACAAAGTGAAGATGCCACCAATCTATTTCCATGATACAGGTGCAGATGTTTTGCTAGGAAACAATTTCCTACAAACATTCAAGCGATTCACACAGGAGAATGAGACAAGAAGACTTATTTTCACAACATTATGTGATCATAAGATCATTGTCCAGCGACTGCGGGAAGCATTTTACAGAAAAATGCCTATTAATTTTCGCAGCAAGCGTGGTGATAAAGCCAAACTCTGAAATCCAAAAATGGCGGATCGAAGGGAATTTGGTGAGGCCTTATTATCTTATAGACAATTCGGTTCTCAAAAGGATAAGAAGCTTTGGGATTATAACTTGTATTCATTCAGAGTGCAAGGAGAAGAACGAGTTACTCCAGAGGTTATTGCCGAATTAATGTTGAGCCTAATGGAGAGTCCGCAGAGTGACGTAACCCTGGAGGAACAAATATCACTCGAGGATATCAAGAAGAAGATCCAAAGGAATTACAATGAAGATCCTTTGGCATGGTGGGACAAGAATGAGCTCAAAGCATCCTTAAAGGTTAAATCGGGAAAGGAGTACGAGTTCGTAAGATTCAAACCAATCCTTATGAACTAGGAGGATCGTGAGGATATGCAGAAGATACTTAAGGAACATCTTGACCTTAAGTTAATTTCACCAGGAGTTTCTCCATACAGCAGTCCAGGATTCTTAGTCAGAAACCATGGAGAAATCAAAAGAGGAAAGCCAAGACTTGTTATTAATTACAAAGGGATTAATAATATTTTGGAGTTCGACGGATACTATATCCCAAGTCGAGAACATCTGGTTAACTGCATCAAAGGTGCCAAGATATTCTCAAAGTTCGATTGCAAGTCTGGATTCTACCAGATTAAGATGGAGGAAGAAAGCAAGAAGTTTGACTTTTCTACACCACAGGACAAAGATATTTGGAACGTGATGCCGATGGGATTGGCTAACGCACCCCAAATATATCAAAGAAAGATGGATAATCTCTTCAAAGATTATTTCAGTTTCATGTTCGTATATATTGATGACATTCTTATCGCATCAAAGAACATGAAGGAGCATCTTAAACATTTGGAGATATTTTCAGATGTTTGTCACAAAGAAGGATTAGTGCTTTCGGAGAAGAAGGCGGTAATCGCAACAAGACAGATTGAATTCCTCAGAATTGAAATCGATAAATCTGGAATTATTCTACAGAATCATATTGTGGAAAAGATACAGGGATTTCCAGATACACTGAAAGACAAGAAGCAGCTTCAGAGTTTTCTTGGAGTTGTTAATTTTGTTGGGATGTTCATTAACAATCTCGCATATTACAGGAAGGTGTTTAGCCCATTACTTAAAAAAGATGCAGTATTCAAATGGGAAGATGAACATAAAAAAAGAATCAAGCAACTTAAAGAGGTTTGTAAAAAGCTTCCAAAGCTTGCGATTCCCCAAGACGAGGACGAACTAGTTCTTTACACAGATGCCAGTGATGATTGGTGGGCATCAGTTCTTACTAAGGTCACACCAAACGAGGAAGTGTCATGCAGATATTGCAGCGGTTTATTCACACCCAGTGAAGCAAACATATGGCATATCAACGAGAAAGAATTCTTTGCAGTCAGAAAGGCTTTTAAAAAATGGCCTCTATTTTACTGGCTAAAAAGTTTACTTTAAAAATTGATAATTCAAGTGTCAAGGCTTTTCTGAAAAACAAAATTGAATCAAAACCAGAAAATGATCGATTACTTAGATGGCAAGCTGAATGTCAATATTATGATTATGATATTGTCATTATAAAATTTCATGAAAATATTCTTGCAGATTTTTTGACATGAGATGGAAGGACGCGTTGCTGACGAGGTCCTTAAACGAGTAAGACATCTCAGGGAAAACCTAGAGAGTCTAGAACGAGATTTTGGGACGTTATGTCTCAATGCAGAAGTTGCTGGACTACTTCAACAGGCTGACCAGAAATCCGTTTCTAGTCAAATACGAGCATGCCAGTTCGCTCAAGGACAATTGTTCTTAGAACTTCAAGGGCCTCTCCTCCAGGCCGCATCTCCTACGATGCAAAAAGGGGCGAATAGAGAACGGGGCTCTAACCCGGAGGTTATGGATTCAAGTACCATAATCACAAGTGTTGCAGGTGATGCATCCCCTGAGGGTGTACAAACTGTAACGAATGTTGAAGCTTCGGTGTCACAACCCTAGTCTTCAAGTCAACCCAGCACCTCTGGGTAAAAGAGGGAGAGTTGGATCTTAGGCCACAGACAGGCAAATCTAAAGTCCAAACTGACGAAATTAAGATTTCTCCAATGCAGGTATATCAAAGACAATGGGAGAAATTGGTTACAAAAAGAGGTATCAACCGAAAAAAACAATAGTTGATATCTCGGCAAGTATCCCGAGTTTGGATGAAACCAGGAAGTCATCCAAATGAAGTTCAAGAATGGTATACTTTTGGAGCTTTAGCTTCAATTTATCTTCGTATCACTCGGATTCCCGTAAATTTCAAAATTACCGAAATGGATTGGGGAAGCGGTTTGAGACTTGGGCCAATAATCCACATTTGGCGGAGGAGATATTTTGAACCGAATTTTATCGGTGCGGCTCTCGAACCAAAAAAAGAAAGGCTTTAATGAAGCTTTTCATTTCATCAAGCTAAGAAGACCGGATGGAAATGCCTTAAAATATATCAAGGCAGCTTCACCGGAAGAAGGACCAGTGTTAGTAGGAGCAATTTCCGAAAACAAAGCTTCTACACGACGAGCATGGGGTCTTTGGGTTTGTCTAACAGAAATGGACAAATTCAAATATCCGTTTAAGTTTTTCCAGAATTCAGCAAATGGATCTTTCCTACTGAATTCAATAACTGGATCAACAACAGGATTCGCAGAAGATCTTTTCGAGACGAAGAGAAGAATTCTCTGGGAAAACAAGATTCCGGCGAGCAAACCCGACCGACAAGATCATGTAGCTGGAAAGGACAAGGGCCCAGCTCACAAGATGCGTTATCCTCGGGGACCACGCAAACCAAATTTTTAAAAAATTCCCCGACAAACATCACATGGGCTGAGTCATGCGGAAGAAAAAGAAAAAACAGCTGGCGAGCCAATAATGTGGGATATGTAAGCAGTGACGTCATAGATATCAGCAAGATTTGAAGTCCGCCTTTGAAGTCCGGACTTACCCCTATAAAATGCAGGATTTGAAGGAAGCTGAGGACATCGAACATTTTCCTTAGTTTCTTACAATAAAATCTGAGTGAAAATTTTGTAATATTTTGAGTATTTTAGTTTTAAGTTTTATGTATTTACGAGTGAAAGCCTCATCTATGAGAGGCTAAACCAGTATTCTCCTCCCAAAAGGAGATTACTAATGTAATAAATATTTCAATAAGTTCTTGATAAAAAGGGGCTTTTTGCTTCAACATGTCTTCATAATGTTCCATTAATTCATCCCGTTTAAGAATTACTTATACACCTGGAGTAGGAAACGAACTAAGGCTGTGCTGAACAGTTGCTGAAGGAGTCTGATAACTTGAAGATCATCTTCCCTGAGGGTGAGGTTAAACAGTGAGGAGCTATTTGTCAAACGATCTGGGGGCAGTAATCTTCCGACTGGTGGTTTTGCTAACCATTTTACCCGGTGTTGTTTCGGTCAAAGAAGGTATGAATTTTAAGGGATCTATTAATTTTACGGAAGCATGTTGGGCCTGATATGGTCGTAATGGACTATATCCGTTTTAACAAAAACTTAGTCTGAAATCAAATTATTTAGAATTATGAGTATTGTGCAGAAGTATGCTCTATTGAGTTTATAGGATGGAAACCTGACATGATCCATTTAAAACTTCTGAATAGAGACTGGATCTAAGTAGGTGTAACAATGTCACGAACAAAATAGGTGTCCGAAAACGGGAATATTCATAATCTAAGAAAATTGAGTTTATTGAAACAAAGCCATGGTATGAAAGGATTGAAATTGCTAATTCTCAAAAGTTATAGGACTATAATTGATACCTTTAGAAAGATAAGGGACCAAAACTGCTATTCATCCATAAGGGCAAAATCGTCCAGGACCAAATTGCAACTCTAAAAAGTTATAGGACTAAAACGCAACTGGCAGATAGATACATGACTAAAATTGCAATTTTGCCTTTATTTCCTGATGCTAATGAACTTATTTTTTTTTTTTTTTTTGAGGAACTAATGAACTTCTTTAGCAAATGTATAACTTGAATATATCGGATCAATGCTTTTTAATTATGGAAGGAATATTAATTTTCTTTCCTTCTTGGAAGTGAAACTCTAAATGAAGTCCATGTTTTGAGAAAATTGCATCTTTAGTCCCACAGGAATTGGCGTGTTGCACTCGTAGTCCCATGTCTGATTAATGATCCCATACGAAGCAAAATATTGCCTATATAGTCCCACCGTTAGTTTTTAACACCATGGATTGCTATCTCTGTTAAATGGTCAATTTGGAGGGAAAAATTAGGTCAACCTTGTTTTTGTAGACAAATAAGGTGCAATAGCAATTTTTCCTCATTTTTACTGGGAAAAAATAGGTGCAAGCTCAGATTTCACTAATTTTTGCTCTAAAATATTGAGAATAAAAATGAGTTCTTCCTCCTCTAATTATCTATGAGGCAAAAATAAGTCGAAAAATTATTTTATAAATTTATATATTAGAAATTAATATCTGGATACATGGACATAAATCTGAAAAATATTTTAAGAATTTAAAATCAACAATTAAAATATAAGTATACGAAAATAAGTCTATAAAATCAAAACATAAATTGCAAATGTTATTGAATAAATTTAAAAAATACTGAATTAATTTTAAAATTTTGAAATAATATTTAAAAGATTATTTCATATATCTAAAAATTATTGAATAAATTTTGAGAACTATTTGAATAAATCCAAGATCTATCAAAACAAAATCTAACCATTATTTGGTCAGTCTAACATTTATTAAAATTAAAATATTATTTGAAGTAATTTTGAATTAAAAATTAAAATTTGAAAAATAATTGAAAAATAAAAATATTTAATAATGTAATTAAAATAAATTTTCAAATTTAGTTATATATAAATTTCAATTTATTTAACTATTTTTCAAATTTTTGTTTGTAAATTTAAATCATTTTAATAAAATTTAAAATTTTCAAAATAAATTTTAGATTACTAAATAAGGTTTAGATATTATTTTGTAATATTTGGATTTACTCAAATGATTTTTAGAATCTATTTAATAATTTAATTAGTTATTTTTAGATTTATTAAATAAACTTTGCAATTTCATATTTTAATTTCTCAGACTTATTTTTGTATATTTAAATTTATTATTGTTAATTTCTAAATTCTTGAAATAATTATCAAATAAAATTTTCAATTAGTTTGATATTAATTGTTAATTTATGTATTTGTAAAATATTTTTAGACGTTTTTAAGCACATAAAAATTTATTTTCACCATATAAAGCAATTCACCCAACTGTTCTATGTCATTGCGGTAATTTCCTCAAATTTCAACTCTTGTGGGACTTTGAATGCTAACAAAATAAACTATGAGACTAAAAATGCAAAGTATGGGACTTCGGGTGCAACATGTCAACTCCTGTGGGACCAACGATGCAATTTTCTCAAAATGAAACACATGGTTTGATTAACGACTAACGGGCACGTGAGATGCACGTGTAATACTCCGTTAATTTTTTGACGGTCAAGGGACTACATTTGCAACTTTTGACTCTTGTGGGACTTTGAATGCTAACAAAATAAACTATGGGACTAAGAATGCAAAGTATGGGACTACGGGTGCAACAGGCCAACTCCTGTGGGACTAACGATGCAATTTTCTCTCCATGTTCTACCACAATTTCTTTCCTAATACAAACGAACTTCTTTTCGATTTAAAATAAATCATTTAATGTACAACAATAATATATATATTTTGTAAGAATATAAAATATTTTACTTTCCTTTATCATTCATGGCTATAGGTATCTCTCTTAGTCTAGGCCAGTTATAATTGGAATTGTCTTCGGGTTTTTCTTTCTTTCTTATGACTCGAGTGTTGTTAAACTAGATTAATTAATTTTGAAGGATTTGATTTAAAATCCGTTGATCAAGATCAATGCACCCTATTCACCTATTAATCAAATTTGATAGTTTTTAAATCCACCCAGAGTCAGGGCCCATTTCAGTGAATATGAAATCTACTAACATTTGTTGTTATTTTTAATAGGGTAAAATTCAGTATACCCCTTATACAATTCGTTTTGTATCAAATACCCTCCTTTACTATCAAAACCTTGAAACAACTCCTAAATTAGTAAAGATATATTTGGTAGACAAACATATCCTTGGAATATGTATAAAATATTAATTGCACATTTTATCTCCCATTGCAATTAAATTGCAATTAATTTGATTTGAGATATTAATTAATTCTAATTTTATTAAATAACTAAACATGTAGTTAAATAAAAATAAATGAAATAGCAAAAGATATTGTCATCATTATATGTGTATATATTACTTTAATAAAAAGTAATTATAAAAGTTCATATATATATATATATTCATTGATATTCTTAAATATTTATATTAAATAAATGTAAGGTATGTACAACATATTACCTAATATACAAACTTATTTATGAACGAAAAAATTATTTTTTAAATATTAAACGAAAAAATCATATAATTCTTTCTGAAAACTAAATATTAATCATTTGATATAATTCTAATCTAACACTAATATTTAAATTAAATTCCAAATAAATAAATATAATATTAATAAATAGAAAACACATTAAAAAGGTATTATCTCACATAAATTTGCATTATGTTGTTTTAGAAAACATATTTTAGATTCTTATGTTTTAGCACTTCTGAGTTATGATGGGAATGTTGGGGCTGTGTCAATGATTGTATGACTAAAGCTACATCAGGAGATATATGTTCAAGGATATGTCGTCTCATGCTTTGTTGAGCCTCTATGATTTGAAACCGCCTATCGTACTCTTAATAATCTTAGCGTGTATCAGTGTATGCTATGAAATTCTGCCCAAGTGTTGTAGTATTTAAAGCATATCGCATAATTAGTTAATGCTAAGTCTACCTGAAATATTGTCAAATACCTACACATCCTACATAATTAGTATGCTCTGTGGTCGCAGCGATGTCTGACCTTCCACATCAGAAAAGATTTCTTGAGCGGTGTCCGGGGGGTCTCATTTGGAGGCGGTTGTTCATCAGGCTAGGGTGGTTCAAACAGGTGGAGAAATTTAATTGAAGGGTCAAGTTTGGCTTATGGCAAGTATAAGTCAATGATGTGCCGGTACGATCTGGGTTACACAAGGCTTTGAAGGTTAACTGTCAAGGTGGAGGTGGAGTTGATCTGGCAAATAGCTCCTAATCCGGGCTAACATTATGACAGTTAGGATTTTCTCTGATGAGAAAATGTATGTCCTTTTTGGCATTTCAAGTTGCCATGAAAGAGGATGTGGTTATGTTAGCGGGTCCATGAATTTACACACGGGTATCGGTTTGGCATGGATACATGGTGTGTGTTATGTCGATGGCTGAAGGACTTCCAGGAGGGCCAAAAGCTGGGAGTTACACCATAAATTTCAGCAGGTTTTTCGACATGTGCCGAAGGAAATTCTTAGAATGGTGTATTCTAAGTGGTCTACTCATATGGTGGAGTAGGGTTCTCTGGTTTGAGAATGATGGTTCTCTGGTTTGAGAATCGTGATTGTTGGTGAAGACAATGAGGCTTCTTTTATTTTGCCAAGGTGGACTTTGTTGGTTTTGGTGTCAAAAATAAAAGAAGTGGGTTTTGTCCCACATTGCTTGTGGAACAAAATGGGTGTGAGCCTTAAGGTTATTTAAGGAACCCATGTGTGGTGTTATCAAGTGCACCAGTCAAATACACTTTAACCTTTGTGGTTTGACTCTAGTTAAATTCCTTTCTTGAATTCTCTAGTGTGGAGAGTTGGGAGAGAGGTGTGAGTTAGTCAAAGGTTTGTAAGAGTGTGGGGTTACTGGGGTCGGGAGAGAGAATGTATGTGTGATTGTAAAAATGTTTCACATAGTGGAATTTCTTTCTCGGTGGGCCCGTGGTTTTTCTCCGGTTTTGGAGTTTCCACGTAAATTCTTGTGTTGTGGATTATTGTTATTTTTCATGTTATTTCTCGGTTATTTCTACTTGTCCCTAGGGGATGAATGTGGGATCCGATTTTTCCCAACAGACTTGACACATTTCGTCGCTACTTTGAAAGCATATTCATTTTTTTTTCTTCTACTGTTAGCGATGAAAGTTGGGAAAATTGCAAAATTATTCCTATAACTATAAGCAGCTTGCAATTTCGGTCCTGTAACTATTGAATTTGCAAAATTAGTCCTGTAAGTTTGAAAGTTTTTGCAACATTGGTCCTATATATTTTATACCGAAGTAATTTCGGTCCTGTAAGTTTCAAGTTGTTGCAAAATTGGTCCCCTGGGGTTATTTCATATTTTTGAAATACCGAGAATACCCTTATGCACATAATTGACTTATTTGACTAAGTGTTTTACCTAAAATGTTATCAGAGTCCGAGTTTATTAAGAACTTTAAGTTATATTTATTATTTTATATAATTAACAATTGATGAGGAGAATTTTCTCCGAGAAAATGGATTTGGACGAGTGTTCAAGATGTATACCCTACAGGAGGTATCATCAAATTTTGACGATCTATACACGAGAACACCAGGACACGATAACATATTGGAATAATCAATATGTTGAAAAAGAACTCGCAGGAGCCGATAGAGAAACCTTGAGACAATGTGAAAAACAAGCAGCATATTGTCTGGATATCACTTCCGCCCCGCAAGTACCCGCCTAGAATTTTTAGTTGTAAAATATATTTAATATATATTTTGCATATATAATATATATTATAATATAATTTTTATGTATTCTTATATTATATTAATATTTATAAATTGATAATAATAAATTTTGTAAATAATAATTTATAATATATATATTTTTTCATTTTTTTTAATTTAGTTTAATTTAAAACGGGGCAGAACGGGTCGGCCCGTCTCACCCTGTTCTAGACACGGGGCGGGTCTGGGTCCTAGCCAACCCGCCTCTACCCGCCCGCCCCATTGTCATCCCTATAAAATTGCGAACTTTAGAAAGATAAAGGACCAAAAATGTTATTTAGCCAGAAGGGCAAAATTGTCCAGGACCAAAACTGCAACTTTTAAAGATAAAGAACTAAAATTGCAAATTTTAGGACTAAAATTGCAATTTACCCATGAAAGTTTTATGCTTTCGTTACTAAAATAACGAACAATTTATTTAATTTATACATACTTCTTTTAGCGACAATCGCTATTGTCACGGATTTTTTTTCCGCCTCCAATGATGTCTCATTTTTCATCGCTAATTAGCTGATTTTTATATTTCTTTTAGTTTAGTAATCCTTTAGCGACGATTTTTGGCAACATCATCACAAAATTTAACGAGCCACGAAATTTTGATTTCCTCACAAAATTTACGTAAAATTTTATATTTTTTCTTGTGGTACATGAACAATAGATGAATTTACCTTGATGGTTAGTAATTATATGGAAAAGTTTGATTTAAAATTTGTTGATCGAAATCAATGCACCATTTTTTTTAGTACAAAGTCCTGGGAGGGGTGGGATTGTGGAATTTGATCCCGAGTCAATGGTCTGAGTTACAAATGTTGAATCAACTGAGCTATAATCAATTACCAAAACCAATGCACCCTAACTATTCCTTTGTAAAACGGAATTTTGATAATTTTAAGTCCATCTCAACTCTCAAGAATCAAGGGTCATACCCAGTGGTTTAGAAATTGACTAATATTTGTTGTTTATTTTGAACAAATAAATGACAATATCGAAGAGAAATATATTTGGCATAGCAGCAACTCACATTTGGTTTCGTATCTATTATCGTCAATCTTCCCACCCATTATCCTAACCATCAATATCAATGATGTTTAAACCAGCCTATTAAAAGTTTGGTTCCAAATCCATTTTATTCAAAGTCCTATATTTGCGAACTTCACTTTTATAATCGAAGCATAATATGATTATATTTACACTAGTTTTAGTCTATATTTGAGATCATGTGGTTTTTTTTTTTTTTTCCCCCTTCTGAACGGGAAATAGATTTGATTAATTAACCAAGTCGGGTGAAACCGAGTGAGCCACAAAATTACATTGATGTGGTATAAACGAACAACTGATGCGATATCCATCCGCATGTACAGAGCAATGATCATCTAATTTTATCATGATCTGATCTATGTGCCTAGAGTCTACACTCTCTCCAATCTATTTGATCTAATATTATTTCGCGAAAACCACAAAATCATAACAAAACTTTCGAGCTCCATTATAGTAAGACTGAGTGGCACAAACGCTCGCCGAGCGAGAATGCTTTATTTTTCTCAACAGCTAGGCTCAATAAGTTATATAATGACTGAATGAATATCTGAAGCTTTATTTTTCTGAAAGGAAAAATAGATTTTTAGCTTTAATTCTTTAAGTTTCCATAAGCACACTCCACCCATGCATTTGTCAAAAAGCTTCAAAGTAAGAATTCTGGAGCTAAATACTAATATATAAAGTGGCACAGTACCCTTCTCTTGTTCGGAGGGGTAATTACCAAGTACCAAAACGCTTCAATAATTTAAGAAAATCAATAGACTCATTACTCACAATTCAAAATATATACATGTCTGCGAGTTGCAATTGGCTGGGGGGGGCTATATGATTTAATTAAGTATATATCAAAAATTAACAAAGTTAGATTAAATTAAGGGATAATTACAAAAACCTCCCTCAAGTTCAGGCTAATTACGAAAAAAACCCAGAGATTTTTCAAAATTACAAAAAACCCCTTGAGGTTGACTCTATCTTAAACTTTTCCCCTTCATAAACAAAATACATTTCAAAGAGCCCGTGATAGTTATAGAAATATTTACTTCCCTAAATTTAAGACAAAAGCAAACTTGAGGGGACTTTTTGTAATTTTGAAACATCTTCGGAATTTTTTTAGTTAGCCCAAACCTCAGGGGGTTTATTGTAATTATCCCTTAAATTAATGTTAAGAACCCATACAAAATCCAGTAAAGTTATTTTAACAAGTAGCCAACTGTACATTGATCAACATTAAAATAAAAATAAAATAAGAAGAAGATAAACAGTATATCAATATGTTTTAAACATGAAAACATATTAATCACCGCAGACATAAATCTTCGGAATCAATTACTAAAAGATGTAAAAAATAAATAATAAAAACAAAACCAATTAGAGAGAAAACTCTACTAATCAAATATAGAAAAAATTGAAAAATTACACTAGACATATGACATGACTAGTGCTTAAACCAACGTGTTTTGAGCGGCCCATGTAGGTTCTGCTTTTCTAAACTTGACAACCAAGTGAGGTTGACCGTTGAGGCGATAACCCCATAGTATCACCGAATCGCCTTTTTGTGCATTACTATCGCGAACCAATTTATTCCAATCCTTTTTAAGAACTATCATCTTTAAACTTGTCCACTTTCTCAAACGTAGCTTATAGGATTTGGGGCGAGCATGATCAAGTACATTGAAATCAACACCTTCATTGATATTATTACTCACATTTCTCTTCTCCTCTTCGGACAAAAATTCCATCAGCTTCTGGCTCCTAGTCATGAACAAACGATTCTGATTTCGTTTAACATCAGATTCTTCAAGCCTTTTCTTGTACAAGAAAACAGGGTGGGTCCCATCTGGGACATCCTTGATTTCAATTGGTTCTGGAATCTGATCATCTACAACATGAGCAGTACGCATCCTCTTCATTGACGATTTCCGTTTAACAGCATCATTCTTTAGCTTTCTCTTGCGCGATATTGCCGTCTTACCCCTGGCTATATCTTCTTCATCAGGTTTAACGCCCTTATTATGATTGTCATATTGTTGAGAACACGATGGACCACCCGTGTATCCAAGCGAAAACTGATCATATCCGGAAAAGTCTGTGGGAGGAGAAGATCGTAGTGGCGTTGGATTGAGCACAGTAATTGGATGATGATCATCGGTAGTGATTTTTGGAACAACACCACCAACAGGTGGTATTATTCCAGTAGACAACCTAGTTGTCAATGAAGTACCAACACTCTCAGCCGCATGATGATGATGAGTATCATCATGATGATGATCATCAGATTGTTGAATGATGATGTCATTCTCTGAATCCACAGTAACACAAATCTTCTTCCCAAACAACATTATTGTTTTATCAATCTTCATATCTCTGCGCGCGTCTTTAATTTCTATCACAGTTGTAATAATTAATTAATTCTGGAAATTATTAGAATATATCAAACTAGGTTTTGCTGTGTATAGTATTATGAGTTTGGACGTACAAATGGTTGTATTTATGCATCAAACTAATTAATCCTTTTCCTTGTAGGAAGTGAAATTTTTAAAAGGAAGGAATTCTTGTCCAAATACAATTTGTTTCCTAATGTAAAAGATTTCTTTGATACGTACATGATATAGTCATCAATGCTTTTATTTGGTTTTCCTTATCGGAAGTGAAAGTCTGAAAGGAAGTTTGTGTCCTACTGTAAATTTATTTTCTAATGCAAACCAACTTCTTAATTCCACATTTTAAATTAAATCATTTAATTTATTCTACATCAGAAAAAACAATATATACATCTATATAATATAGAGAGAGATCATTGTGCGTGAGACTGGGTTTTTATAAAAAAAAATGTGCAAAATAATTATAATATTTAAACCAATTAACCTTGCTATCTTTACTTTCCTATTTTAAATTTTAAAAGCACTGTCTCAATTCTCTCCAAATTATTCATTTAGCTTATTTTTATTTCTTTTGATAAACAAGCAAGTGTGATCTTCTTTTTTTTTAACGCCATAAAGTGTGATCTATTTTGAAAGAATGGAATAATCTAAAAATAGGTCTTAACATTTCTATTTATTATTTACAAATTCAATAGGCCTCATTGTAAAGTGATAATATTCTTTTAAAGTATCCTCTAGTTTAAAATAAATATATAACCTAGCTCTGTTCTAGTGCTTTTAAGTATAACAATATAAAGATACATAACTACATAAAAAAAATATTTTTGGAGATGTCTTTAGTCTTTACAACATTATATCAAGTTAAAGAATAAAAAAACACTCTTAACTTGAGAAGAAAAGGCTGAAAAGGCCCTTATCAACCGTAATATATTGGGGAAATTACACAAAATACCCTTAATTTTGGCGGAAATCCATAAATACCAACACATCCCATTTATACCTTTTTTATTACTCTTTTTACGTTGTTTTTGAAATTTTTCCCTAAAATACGCTCCAGTTCTTTTCGTCTCCAATCTATCTTGTTTTCTCTCTCTCTCTTCATCTCGCCTGTTTGAGTTCCCGCGCTGCATGTCCGCCACTTTTAGTGAGCTCGGGTTGTGATTTTCTGGCAACTATTGGTTAACTTCCCCATCATCATCGCTAAAAACCGTCTCTTTAAATAAAGACCCGCCATGGAAGTGAAAATCTCACCACCAATGAACATCAAGATTAATATGATAATTAGATGTGCGTTGGAGAAAACCTCCATTTCCACTGTGGACATGCTTGATACAGTGGTGGCTGAAAATGATGTGAAGAATAAATTTAAGTTTCTTGGTGTAAAAGATGGTGTTTCTCTTGTGTTTCTATGTTGTTGATCTGTTGTTTTTATTATTTTTCAAATTTTTCGTATAAGATGTATTGTTTATTTTTTGTTTTGTTGTTGTTTCTTTGTTGTTTCTTTATTGTTTCTTTGTTTTTTTTGGAAACATGAAAGAAACATAATTGAAACAAATATGAAACAGTGTCCTGCTTTCTTCTATTTGTTGTTTTTTTGTTCCTGTATTTTTTTCTTCTCTTTTCCTGATGTGCAGTCCGATTCTTCTTTCTTTGTGCTCGAAAATATGTCTTCTCCTTATTCTTCTCCTTCGCACAGTGTTTGCGCACTTGTTATGGCTATTGCGTTTCAGATCTCTAATTGGTGCTCTGTTTTTTGGTTTTTTTGTGGTTGTTTTTATATGCAGAGTATTGTTTTGGTAATGTGCTGGGTTTGAGCGTATTTGTTGGTAATTAGAATGCGGCAACGTATTGTTAAATAATTTTAGTAAAATTTTAGTATTTTGCAGGTACCGGACAAAAATAGGTGGATATTTGTGTCATTTTCCCTAATAAATTTAATGGCCTGACATTAAAAAGGTGGCCCATTAAAAAATAAAGGCCTCAATTGATAGTTACTCTCAGCCCATGAGCTGGTATAACATAAATGTCCATTGTGTCTCCAAACACCCACTCACAAATGTGTTCTTCACTGAAGAATTGTGCCAAGGAATTAAGGGTACTTTTGTTATTTAAATGTGTTATCACTCAACTCAATAACAATATGTCAAGCATAAAATTAAATACCACATATAAAGGTCTATAATCAACCCTATATACTAAAATAAAAAATAAAATTGACATATATCATCACCTCATTAATTTTGGACATATGTCAACTTCTCATTTTCTCAATTCCTCATGGTTGCTTCACATTTATCCATGTGACATCCCTATGTACAAATTTAAAAGATAACAAATAATCCAAAAATCAAGGGTTCTATCTACACTATCTATTAAATTTGTTATATTTCAAATGTATTATCTTTTAAATTATATGTATCAAATAAACAGCAGAAAACAAGCAAAAAAAAAAAAAAATTGACATTGATATTTTTCTAATAACCGAGAATATAAAGGAAAAATAATATCAACTCTAATTTGTACATAGCTTACAAATAGTTTGAAAAAGTCAATGTCGATCCAATTAACTACTTGCATATTTTTCTTAACATAGGCTCTATAAGTCAAACAAAAACTTGGGTTAGACCGTCTAACGGGTCTTTTCCGTTCGACGGACCCAACCCGACCCGGGTTTTATTGTAATTTAATGCACTGGTGGCATTTTTATAATATTCTGGGGCGGTGTCATAGGATCTCTGGACCGGTGGCATTTTTGTAATATTAGTGGTTGTTAAAAGTATTAGTTTTTTTCTCTGAAAAATATTAGTCGTACATTTGAAAAATATTAATAGTATAACTGAAAAGTATTAGTAATGCTCTTGAACAATATTTTTAGTAGTCGTCATGAAAAATATTGGCTTTTTTCCCTCAAAAGTATTAGTAATCCACCTAAAATTTATTAATTGTCCCCTTGAAAAGTATTAGACAGTGACGTATTATTCGGCAACCCTCAAAAGTATTAGTTATTCCCGTGAAAAGTATTAACAGATCCTTCGAAAAAATATTAGTAATCCCCTGGAAAAGTATTAGTAACCCCTTGAGCAGTTTGTTTAGTAAAACTTATGAAAAATATTGATTTTTTGCCGGCAAAAGTATTAGCATTCCCCCTAAAATGTATTAATAATCTTATTGAAAAATATTAGATTTTTCGATTAAAGGTATTTTAGTATTTTTTCTGAAAAGTGTTAGTAGTCGTACGAAACAGTATTAGTAGCCCTTCTAAAAAATATTAGCAGCGGTCAGCGGATATTGTTGTTGTGGTGTTAGTGGTAGTGCGAGTTAATGGGCGGATTAACCACGGGCAAGGTATTTGGATTCGTCTAACGGATTAAATTCATTAGACGGTCTGACAGGAGACTTACCCATAAGTTCAAAATCTATAATTTTTTATAGAAGATATTCTGTCATTTGAATTAATAATATATTTTTGAATTTAAAGGAAACCAAATTTAGAAGATAACAAATTTACACGACAAATCAACCTTATATACTAAAAGAAAAAATAAATATGGCATACACCATCATCTCACTATTTTGGGACATGTATCAACTGCTCATTCTCACAATTCCTCGCACTACAAGAAATAGAGGCTTTTGTGAAAATGTATTTGAGACAACAAAATGTTGTTGCAAATTCTTATTTTTTGTGACAACATATCGTCACAAATAACTTGGGCAGCTCCAACATTTATTCATGTAGCAACCCGATATATATTTTTCATATATAATCCAAAATATATTAATTAATCCAAAAATCAGGGATTTTATCTATATAATCTAATTTTTTTCGTAAATCAAATATTTTATCGCTGGTTCATTATAATCTAAAAGGTAAAATTAATCAAAAAAATCAAAGATTATATCTATATAATTTTTTTTCCTGTGAACCAAATATTATACATACATGATAAATATTTGGAGTAAAAGTTTCAAATGAAATTAAGATTAGTTCATCCGTAAATCCATAGTAATATTTAAAATAATAAAATAAAAATAATGCTTGTGAATTTAAAATTCATGATAAATAAAAATTAACCAAGTAGGTTCTTTATTGTGGACCAAATTCTTTACTCCATGCACATTTTAAGCTAAAAGTTGTATAATACGAATCATTTTTTATTTTTATTTTTGTGAAAATGAAAAGTATTGCAATTTTACAAAATGAATTACTGCAATGGTTAAAATAATATTAAAGGACAAAAAAAGTTGAAGTAGATGACATAAATTTGTATAATTGGATAGACAAAGGTTTGTTTAGAATGTTTTTTTTAAGAATCATTGTTCATATGATTTTGAGTAGTTAAGATTCAAAGGGAAAATCTCTTTATTTTTTCAGTGAAGTATAATTTTTCTTTAGCTTAAATATGGCAATAAATCCAAATCCATTCTATACTCCTTACATTTTTATTTTATTTAGAATGAATTTTAATAATTTAAATGTTTCTTTTTTTCAAAACTAACCTCAACACATATTATCGATCCTTGTATTTTTTCTATATGTAGTTTCATCATTTCTTTTCTTTCTGCACACATATGGTATTTTTTAAAGAATCACAACTTTAGCCGATAATTATGCATCTATCAGACAATCACAATCAATGGCGGACGCAGGATTTTAGTTTTAGGGGGGGCGAAAAACGGATCGAGTATATAAATTTAAACAATGAAAAAAATACTCATATACTAACCATAATTAATGAATTTTTATATTGTAAAAGACAATTATTTGAAGTTTTTATCAAAATTTGGAGAGGGGGGGGGGCAAATTCATCTATTTTAACTATATTTCTTTTTTGAAAACTTTAGAGGAGGAAAATAAAATTTTGGAATTTTTTTTTTTTTGGGGGGGGGGGGCAATAGTCCCCCCTGTCCCCCCTAGGTCCGCCACTGATCACAATGTATCGTCACATTTTCACAAATAATGAAAAATATTTTGAGTTTTGACTAATTTACAAATATTTGACATAATTCTCACTTTTTTTAAGGTCTTCTCACTATTATTAAGAAATTCATCTCCAACAATTTTGTCAATACACGTCACACGGAAATTGTCTTTTAATAAATCTTGTGTAATACACGGGTGGTGCTCTAGTTCAATCATAAATCACAAACATAATATTACACAATATTATATAGAGTGAGACGGTCTCACGGATCCAAATCCGTGAGATGGATCCTCAATACCCAGATCCGTATCCCAACCCTTAAAAAAAAAGATTTGTTCTCCTTCTCTCTCTCTCTCTCTCTCTCTCTCTCTCTCTCTCTCTCTCTCTCTCTCTCTCTCTCCCCGATTGCTTCCCCTCTCTTCTCTTTTTTATCTATGTTCGACATGTATGATCCCCCCTCTCTTTCTTCTTCATCTTTCCCTTTCTCCATCCCTCTTCATTTTCTCACCGCCACTATGGTATTGATGAGGATTCCGATGAGCAGTGGCGGCGGAAGTGGGGTGCTCAGGCGTGTGTGATTTTTCTATCGTTAATTCTTTGTTCTTCAACCCAATCTTTTTCGGGTGTCCATAACCCTTTACATGAAGTGGTTGTTAGAGTGAGTGAAGAAGAAAGTAGTAAATAAGGAGAGAGATGGTTATGAAATGAAAGAAGATATATAAGATTTTAGGAATTAGATTGTAGAATTTGGAAAAACTGAATTTCAATTTGGCACTTCGTAGAATGGCGGAATTGAGGGAACTAATACTTTTGAGGAAAAATATTAATACTGTAGGTCCCAAGGGGTGTGAGTGTAAGGTTTAGAGGGGGGGTTGAATAAACCTTACCAACTTTTTATTCTAGTCTTTTAAAAAGTTCAGAGTTAATGCTTCACAGTTGTGTCCTTGACGGACAGCTAAGTTAGTTAATCAGCAGAGTTAGTCACTCAATGACTCGGACCGAGTTTGTTGATAGAATAACTCAGTTGTTTTAACTAAAGACTTAACTCAACTGTGATTTGTTTTCAGCGGAAGACTTAACACCCTTGAATTTGGTTGAGTTTGTTTTAATATTTGGTTTTAGTATTCAGTTGATTATCAATTGGATAGCAATTTTATCAGCAGATATAAAAATAAGATGCAGAATTTAAAGTGTTGAAATGTAAATGAAACAATAAGTTTTTATAGAGGTTTGAAGATGGGGTAATTCTTCTACTCCTCTCTTCTCCAACTCCTGGAGGAATCCACTAAGTATTGATCAATATACAGAGTGGTTAACGATCCCGATACAAGTCTTGATCACACGGTGACTTGATCCTTTGGGACTCGGTCCGGAGATGCCTTGGTCACGCAACTGGCTTCTCGTACGACTCAGCTTCTTCACAGGGCAGCTGCCTTGCTACTACAGCCCACTTGCTCAAGATTCTTGGATTTGATCACGAAGTCCTCCAAAAACTTGAGACTGGTTCGACCTTGAACCTTCCTACAATCCTCCGTGGAATGTAGACCCCTTGATCCTTCAAAAATTTCCTCTTCAACTGATTGAAGTTATCTTTCCTTCATAGGTGAGTGTTGGATTGATTTCCTTCGTAATGTAGGTTTGAGGATTGATCTTGAACGATTTGAGAATATATTAGGTTAAAGTTCAAATGTTTGCTTGAATGTTCGTGGTTCAGGTAATCAAGGTAACCTATTCTCAAACAAATTCCTCAGCCTTTTATAGTGATCTTTCAAAAATCTGCCCGTTGAAGAGATAGGCTTAATTTTTGAAAGTCACTTGTGGTCGTTGGCTTGTCTTGTTGCAGTTCTTGGAATTTCCATTTCCTCGTATGACTGATTCTTCAGCTTTTCAGTGTTCTAACACAGGTGCAGTGCTTCCCATTGGTTTATTCCTTTTGCACGCTTTTGGGACTGAGCACTTCAAGAAAGGCAGTATGGAGGTATTACTTGTTTAAGTAATTCTCTTGATTTCTGTGCAACGGATCTCTTTCGATTGTCTTGACTTAAGCGCATTTTCTTAACATCCCCAAGTGACTTGAGTCGCCTTCCAATTATTTGATGACTCTTCTATCACTTCAACCTTGAGACTTATTTTGTCTTGAGTTCACTTGATCGATACTTCACTCAAATTGAATCTCATTTGCACCTTGATCGAGTTCCCATCTTCTCTTCTTTGCCATACTCAGCTGCCTTGCAGCGGAGTCTTCATTCTAGTCTCCAGTTGTCTTCTTGCATGTTTAGGCATAGCTGACTTGACTCAGCTCGACCAGCCCTATCTATTACAATGCGATTTACAACAAAAAATGGGGTGCCAACTTCCTATTCTAAGTTTTACATGGCATTCATCAAAATCTACAAAATAATTTCCCAACAATTCCCCCCTCTTTGATGATGCCAAAACTTAAAACTTTCATACAATTATTTAACAGCAAAGATACATACAGACAAATGTAGAACCACAGAATGTATGTTTAGAATCGATCTTTTATTGATCATAACATCCTTGTTCTTTACATAGATGTTTACAGAGTGTATCAGAGCTTAAGCCCAAAACAAATGTATCAGAGCTTAAACGGGGCTTGGACTAACCATGCTGTTCTATATCTACTCACGTATAGAAATTGCATAATTTTATTCAATGTACAGAAGACTTACATAAAGTGTATTTACATAGTAAAATACATGAAGGGGTGACAAAGAACACTTCATCTCCTTCGTTGCCCTCCTTCTTTTATCTTCTTGACTCTGTCATCTTCCGACCTTTTCCTTTTCTTCTCATCATTTCCTTCTTTTTCTCATACGCCTTCCGGGCAGCTTCATCTCTTCTTAGTCTTTCTTGTCTTTCCTCCCATAGCTGAGTTTGTCTTTTATATTCTTCTTCAATTCTCTTCACATACTCAGCATTGTTCTTAGCCACTTGCAGGTTGGCTACTTCGTCAAATCCAGCCCAAGAGATCCCTCATTTCTTGCCTGGATTTATATACTCAATATTTTTGGGCAGAGGTCTAGGTCTGAAACCTCTTCCTCCACCTCTCGCTTCTTCCTCTTCCTCCGGGTGTGTCTTGTCATCTTTGGGGTCTTCTTTTCCCCCGGTGAGTGACTAGCAGAGTGATCGCAGAGAGACGCGATGAGTCTCGTCTGCTGTCGGCTTCTTCACATAGTGTGAGACCCTTTTTCCCAAGATACAAATCCCGAGGCTTGAGCCATGGACATATTTGCGAAGTATCCTTGAGATGCGGCGTTTTGAATTCATCAATCGATCTTGGCTCGATTAGGCATTCGAAATGGCATAGGTGTCTCTGTCTATTGGAATGACTCCATGTTGTTTCAGAATATCCATAACTCGGGCATTTATCCTTCCTTCCACTTCCTCCATCCCTGCTTCAACTGTCTTTCTCTTTTCAGCCATTGGTACAGTAGAATGTTGGAGTGGGCGAGTCACCGGGAGTTTCTTTGATAATGCCGGTGTGACAAGACCTTGTTGGGGGGTTTTAGCAATCATCAAGGTCACATTTTTCGAACCTTCCCCCTCAACAGACTTCCCTTTCTTCTCTCTTATTACTTCATCAGCTGTCTTTCCCTTCACATATGCTTCCTCCTTCTCGACCGGATCCTTGGGCGCCTTTAGGTATTCCTCTTTCCCCTTTTTGACATCATCAAAGGAGAGAGAAACCCCGGAAACAAGCTAGCAAGCAAGAAGTCGAGTCTGGCGATAGTTGAGTTACGTCAATCTGGCTGCGGAGTAAGCCGCACGAAACTCAGAGCGGGTGGCGTTGGATTCAGCTGCTACCAACTTCATCTCAGCCATGAGGAGACTGAATTTTCGATCCATATTCTCTTCCACACGCAGGAGTTCGTTCTTATTATGTTCACGCAGCAGCTTTATCTCTGTAGTGTGAGATTCATGCATTTGTTCAATGTGTTCTTGCAATTTTGTCTTTGCATCAGCATTCTCAGCCCGCCAAACTAACAACTTGTTGAACAATGTCCGAAAATATCGAGCTTGTTCCACATGCATTGTTTGCTGCTGTTGCCACCACTCACGAATTTTGACTATTATGCCTCTCAAATCAGCAGTGAGGTTGGCATCCCTGTTATCCAACCTCATGTCCAGTGAGGCCTGGTGCCTCTCCATCCGTTCAATTTCAGCAAATAAGGCTTTGAACACCTCCCGAACTTCAGTTGTTGCCTCTGTTTCAGCTGACGGCCAAGCAGCGTCAAAGTCATAGTTAGTTGGAACGATGGTGTATGATGGAATGACAGGATCAGGTCTGTGGAAGCGCTCGCGATCTTTGTCTGATTCTTCAGGGAGGTCAGGTACCTCCAGAGAGAAGAGAAATGATTCTATGAAAGGATCATCATGCGCAACTAGAATTTGTTCAATTATAAGCGGTGCTCGTGAAGTTCCTTGTGGAGACGAACCTGCTGCAGCTTGGGGAGCTGCGTGATGGACTCGATTTGGTGGGGTGCATTGTGAAGTCGACCCACTTTGACTTGAGCCTCAGCCTATTGTCTCAACAATGCCTTCGTCGATCTCATTTGGTTTTTCCAAATGAGTTGACGGTCCTCGGCCTTATCAGGAGCGTCATCGGACGATGATGAGATTTCCATGGGTGGCTCAACATCAAAGTAGAATGTTTGGCGAGTAGTCTTGAGGTCAGACTTACTCGTGGTTGGAACATCCTTAGCCGAGTCTTTTGGATCAGCCCACGGGGATGACTCGGCTTCATCGTCTCCTTCCGATCCCGAGAAAGGTTACATCGGGATTATCCGGGAATCGTGAAGAGCACTCGATCTCTTTCTCTCGATGGATCAATGATAGCGGGAGGGATGTTCGTCAGGCTTCGGTTTCTCCCCGGAAGTCTCAACCTCCGTTGGCCTTCATTACCTCCCGTAGTCTCAAGCTGCGGCGAGGCCTTGGACATTCCTTTCGTGTGTCGGTATGTCTTGGGGTCTTCTGCGGTGGCATCCATTGGAGTCTCAACTCCAAATGAGTTGACTGGTCCTCGGCCTTATCAGAAGCGTCATCGAACGATGATGAGATTTCCATGGGTGGCTCAACATCAAAGTAGAATGTTTGGCGAGTAGTCTTGAGGTCAGACTTACTCGTGGTTGGAACATCCTTAGCTGAGTCTTTTGGATCAGCCACGGGGGATGACTCAGCTTCATCGTCTCCTTCCGATCCCAGAAAGGTTACATCAGGATTATCCTGGGAATCGTGAAGAGCACTGATCTCTTTCTCTCGATGGATCAATGATAGCAGGGAGGGATGTTCTCAGGCTTCGGATTTCTCTACCCGGGAAGTCTCAACCTCCCGTTGGCCTTCATTACCTCCTGCAGTCTCAAGCTATAGCGAGGCCTGGACATTCCTTTCGGTGTGTCACTGTCTTGGGGTCTTCTGCGGTGGAATCCTTTGGAGTCTCAACTCCATGGATTGCACTTTCATCGCCAGTGTTAACTCCTAGGCGATTCCGTCTGTGCCTCGACCGCATCAGCAACGTCATTAGCTGCAGAGCCGTTGGCACTTCACCGAGACAGTCACAACAATAACCGAGCCTCGTCGGTGACAACTTCTTTGTGTATTCTGTGATTGTTCCTTCTCCACTTCGCCTCCTAAATTCATTGTGGAGTCGGTGCAGATCCTCCGACCTTCTTTGCTGCGGTGGAGGAGTTTCCCCCTCGGTGGCACACCGGTGAGTGACTTGGAATGGGTCACTCCTCTCCAAACTCCCACTGTTCCCACCGAGTATTCAGTAGTTGGGGCGGTGGTAAGACACCTTTATTAGGGGTTGGCTTGTTGGGGTCCCCACACTCCCAATTTCATCGCCATTTCCCTTAACACCTTCCTCTCGAATGAGCTAGGGAAGTGGTGGCGGCGACAACAGTGGCAATATCGCACCACTCCCATAGGATCTATTTCATTTGTGATTTGGAGGACTCTCCTGGTCCCTCCATCATTCTTTGCTCATGTAGGATTCTAGACTCTTGCATTGCTTCTTTGCATTTGCAACTCTTATGTGGCAAAGAACAGGTCCAGATCCTCATCACTTTCTCGATAGACGTCAAGGTGAGGGTGTGTATGATCGGTGGTGCGGTGAGAGAGGAGATCTTTGGCCTTCTCAAGTGCCTGCGTCTCATTTGCTTTAGCCCGTTCGTTTTATTTTTGAATCTGCAGTATATTGATGCAATTATCCTCGTCAAGGGCTTGCAGTACTGTGTCCACTTCAAGAAACCTGAAGAGTTCTTCTTCCTCAGAATGAACTCGGATAGGCTCACTTCCATTTTCTCCACTCGCATGACGATTTTGGATGTCTGGATACAATGGAGAGTACATGATTACATCGTCTTCATCATTCTCTTGTTGGCCCTCGTTTCGGTATTAAGGGTAGCAGAGACTTTCACGCTCGACACCCTCATTAGCCTCTGTTATAGGTGGAGAAACAACCCTGTCCTTGGTGATTCGGTTGTTTGACCATTCCTTGTTCTCGTTGTTCTTCTCTCTGTTGGGTCTTGAGTTGCCTCTGCTGATCGGCCTCGTGAGACTTGGCCGTTTCATCGATCACGCCTGGGAGACTCTACTTCTCCAGCATCTCGGGTATCTTTTCTAGCCGAGTGGTGACTTTAGGTTTCTCAAAGCTAACGCTTGAAAATTCTTCTCCTTCTTTTTGTTTGTACCAGAGGATTTGGTTCGGATAAGGTTTTTCTTCAATCACGGGCGGCGGGGCCCGTCTTTGTTGTCTTCTTCGAGGAGTGGCCGTCTTGGCTTATCGTTCTCCTTTTCTTGACGGAGGAGAAGGTATTTGAGATTCCTTCTCCGCTGCGTGCAGGGTAGGAGACACGGCTGCGGGGCGGTGACTCGCAGTGCGCGGGGCGGGAGCGATTTCTTTTTCTTTTTTGCAGGGCGTGATCTTCTTAGCAGTGCAGGGAAACCTTCTTCTTTGGTGGAGAGGAGGAGACATTTGTATCTTGAGGATCGGTGATTCCCCTCACTCGTGATCGCTCTCTTAGCGTAGGCTCTCTTCTTTGCGCCAGAGAGGTTTGATCTGAACATCCTCTTGTTTACATGGAACGTCTTTCCATGTCGAAGAGGGACTCTTTTTACCTCCATCAGCCGGCCAATCACCAGGACGTATCCTAGGGAACCTCCAAACGTTCCATCCTCCTTGAAGGATTTGTTCCCAACATTCTAGCAGAGTCTCTGTGAGACAAACAAACTTCGGCCAGTTCACTTTCGTTCTTCAATGATCACGGCCATTACGATCAACTTTGCTTTGGATACCGGGGTCAAAGTCGCCAAATTTGATATCTATGCATTTGGCAACGATGTCAAAGCAATTTGTGGTAGTCCTCCTTGGCCTGACCTCTTATTAGTCAGTGTGTAGACTACTTTCTCAGCATTGTCGGACTTGGCTACTTCCTTCCAAGTAGCAGTCAGGTTAACATCAGCTTCATTGATTTCCGACACTCCTTCCGCCTGTAACAGGCAGTGTTCTAATGATGAACTCCTTTCCATGAACAGAGGACGTGATGCCCTCATCGTGAACCTCAGTGTTCACGTAGAACTGTGCGACCTCTTCCACATAGGTCATCGGAAACTCCAATGTCAGAAACGGTTTCAGCCCAGACGTTTCCAATTTCTCAGCAATCTTCTTCATTAGGGTGTCGTCGGACCCTTGTTTCACCATACCATCAAAATCCATTGTAGACCCGGTGTGGATTTGCTTTCCTAGTTTGACAAAGTCATAAGTGGATGCCATTTCTCAGTATTTTACCGAACGAAACTTAGAAAATGATCTGAGGATTTGAAAGGGTTTTGAGAGAAAATATTGATTTTGCTTTCGAGAGAGAGAGAGATGAACAGTTTTGGTAAAGTGAGAGAGAAACGGATGAAATTGTTTAAGTATGGTTCATGAAAGGACGTGCGGGTGGTTTTTGAAATGTGATCAAAATCAACGGCTTAGATCTTGCACGCCGATTTGTATTTAATGTCTCGTATTTAATGCGGCAGCATTTATATCCAATCATAAGCTTGGTGTGCAGCTTTTGCTGTCAGACACGTCATAATTATGCTGACGTCATTCTTAAAAACATTCCCGCTTAGTAAAAACGACTGCGTTTTTGTTACTTTGCTCATAAATGACTCAGTTTGTCCCTTAGCTGATTTAACTCTTCTCTCCTTGCATGTAAATACTCAGCTGTCAGCTAACTCGGTACAGCTGTCTTTTTGATACGGTTGATTCACTTAGCTGATTTAAGAGTTCAGCCCTTTTTTTTTGTTTTTTATTTCTTTTCTTTGAGTCTTCTGAGTGTCAACTCAGCTCAATTAACCCTAACTCATGCTTGAGTTCTTCAAATCTTGACTCACATAATGGTTTTGTGAATATGTCATAACCTTGCTTATCGTTGAAATATATTCCAAGGTGATGTCCTTCTTTTCAACATGATCTCTTATGAAGTGATATCGACATCGATATGCTTTGTTCTTGAGTGCAACACGAGATTTTGAGTGATTACAATTGCACTTGTGTTATCACACATGATTGGAATTTCCTTTTCTTCAACTTCATAGTCTCTCATTTCTTTGTCTCATCTATAGGATTTGGGCACAACAAATTTCTGCGACTATGTATTTCGCAATTTGTGGAGGTGGCTATTGAATTTTGCTTTTTGCTAAACCAGGAAATTAGCCTATTTCCAAGCATTTGACATGTGCCTGAGGTGCTCTTCCTGTCAACTCTACATCCAGCATAGTCAGAGTCTGAATAGCCAATTAGCTTGAATCCATCTTCCTTTGGATACCATAAGCCAACTTCTTGGCTTCCTTTCAAATATCTCAAGATCCTCTTGGCTGCAGTCATGTGGCTTTCTTTTGGAGCAGATTGAAATCTTGCACATACACCTACAACAAAGGTGATGTCCGCCCGCTTCTTTGTGAGATAAAGAAATGATCCAATAAGTGCTCGTATCTTGTTTGATCTACAGGCTTGCCATCTGCATCCATGTCCATTTTGTGATGTATTCATTGGTATTTTCACGAAGACTTCTCTTCCATACCAAATTTCTTCATTAAATCTCTACGGTGTATTTTGTCTAACTTATGAAGGTTCCATCCTTCACATTGTTTCACTTGGAGTCCAAGGAAGAATATCGCTCTCCCATCATGCTCATTTCGAATTTGCTTTGCATGAGGTTTGAAAATTTATCACACAGCTCTTTGTTTGTGGATCCAAAAATAATGTCATCCACATATATTTGAACAAGCAGTATGCTCTTCTTGTCTTGAATTCTGAAGAGTGTTCTATCCACTTTTCCTTTTGTGAATCCATTCTCAGTCAGGAATTGTGATAATGTATCATACCATGCTCTGGGTGCCTGTTTCAATCCATATAGAGCTTTCTTGAGTTTGTATACCTTATCTCCAAGAATCTTCTGCTCAAATCCTGGAGGTTGTTCAACATATACTTCTTCTTCCAATAAGCCATTAAAGAATGCACTCTTTACATCCATTTGATATACAATAACATTCTTGTGAGCTGCATAGGCAAGAAACATCCTTATAGCTTCCAATCTTGCTACAGGAGCAAAAGTTTCATCAAAATCTATTCCTGCTTCTTGGCAATATCCTTTGGCTACCAATCTTGCTTTGTTTCTTACCACAGAACCTTCCTCATTCATCTTGTTTCTGAATACCCATTTAGTGCCAATAACATTTTGATGGGTAGGTCTTTGAACCAGTTCCCACACTTTATTTCTTTCAAACTGATTCAGCTCTTCTTGCATAGCTTGAATCCAATGTGTGTCATCCAATGCTTGTGACACATCTTTGGGCTCTATTTGTGAGATGAAGCAGGTAAACATTGCTTCTTGTTGAGTTCTGGATCTTGTTTTGACACCTTCTCTTACATCTCTAATGACTAGTTCTGGTGGATGGTCTCTTAGCCATTTTACATCAGGTTGGAGTAAGTTAGTTGGGTTCGGTCGTCTTGCAGTTGTGTTGCTTTGATCAGCTCTCTCGTCATCACCTAGCTGCAGATTTTCCAGCTATTTTTGAGACTCAGCTATCTCATCTTCATCTGGGTTTTTATAATTCCGACTTGCTTCAAAGATAGGGACTCTCGCATGGTTGGTTGATTCAACTTATCGGTGACTCTTCAATGTCTTCTCCATTTACATTTGGCTCGTCAAACACCACATGAATGGATTCCTCTCGTAACCATGGTCCTTTTGTTGAGTACTGAGGCTTTGCTTTGGTGAGTATTCCAAGAAGATACCTTCATCGACTTTAGCATCAAAAGCCTTTAAATTATCTTTGCCATTGTTATGGATGAAGCATTTGCATCCAAATATTCAAGTATGCAACATTTGGCTTTCTCCTGTCCAAATCTCATATGGAGTCTTTGCGGTACTGCTTCTTTTATCATGCATCTATTTTGAGTATAGCATCTTTGTGTTTATTGCTTCAACCCAAAATCTTTTAGGTAGCCCTGCTTGACTAACATGGTCTTTGTTGCTTCTTTGAGAGTTCTATTCCTTCTTTCTCGCAACTCCATTTCTTTGTGGAGTCCTTCTTCATGAGATAATTCATGACCAATACCATTTTCAATACAATACTGAGTTATTATACTATTGACAAACTCAGCTCCTCTGTCAGATCTTATTTTGATAATGGTTTGACTCTTCTCATTTTGAATCCTCTTCATCAGCTGTGGTAGTTTCTGTAGAGTTTCTTTCTTCTTACACATGAATATTGCCCATGTATATCTTGAGTAGTCATCTACTACCACCAAGGTGTATTTCTTTCCACTTATGCTAGCTGGTTCAACTGGACCAAATAGATCCATATGTAGCAGATGCAATATTCTTGTTGAAGATGGACATGTCTTTTCTTTGAATGATGATCTGATTTGCTTTCCCTTCTGACGTGCATCACATATACTCTCCTTCTTGTATATTGAGTCTGGAAGTCCTTCCACAAGACCGCTTCTGGCAAGCTTGTTAAGTGTTTTGAAATTCAGGTGACTCAGCCTCTTGTGCCACAACCAACTTGATTCGGTTGTGCTCTTTACTAGTAGACAAGTGTTTGGTGTTGCAGTTGACCAATCTACCACATACATATTCTTTTGTCTGCATCCTTGCAACACAACCTCATTGGATTCAGTGTCCTTGATTTGGCATATACCCATGTTGAATCCAACATTATAGCCTTTGTCACAGAGTTGACTTATGCTTAGCAGGTTGAAGTTGAGTCCTTCAACATATGCAACATCTGTGATTTCTAATCCATTTTTCTTGATGGATCCAATGCCTCTTATTTCTCCTGGAGCTTCATTTCCTCCAAATATGACTTTTGCGCCTCTCGACTTCCTTGAATTTTTGATTTTTCTTGTTTCTGTCATGTGTCCGGGAACAGACCACTATCCATGTACCAGGTTCCTTGGCACTCACTGTTCCTTGAAACCGCAATCAAGGAAATTAAGTTTTAGGTATCCATATTTATGCGGGTCTGAGGGGTTAATATTGTAAGATGATCCAACTAACCTATAGCCAAATGATTTGACTCTAAGGGGTTGCCATCTATCGTGCCATAATCATAATTAATTTTGGCAAATTGCTTGGGGGTTCTAGGTTCATACAAATTGTCTCTTTTGTCCGTATGCCTGTGTATGTGTTTTAGCAATTGCCTTCTTTTGGGTAGTTGTGATATCTCCGAGTGTAGTGCCTAGGTGCATATGTGTCTTTGATGAAAGCTCTTATACCTTTGGAATGGCCTTTTCTTGAGTTTCGTGCCTTTGCCATTTGGGCTTATATTCCATAGGTCTTTTTGATAGTTCACATTATTCCAATCTTGGCTTGGCTTTACTTTCTACCATTCCCTTCATATGTGTTTCTTTTATAGAACTTCCGGGGTTTTTGGTAACTCTGTTTCTTCTTTACAGGGTATCTCCTGTTTTGAGTTTGCTGAGGAACTTGGCTGGATTTTTTCTCGGATGTCCTCTCAAAGACTCTCAACTCGGGTCATTTTCCTTTTCCTTTATAGCCAAGCCCAGTTTGCTTGTGATTGTGCTTTGGAATAAATGTGTGTGCACCTTTTGGAATTTTGGATTTTTGAGATACTTCATTACTTGAAGATCCTTTTTCCAAAATCACTTTTGGAGCTTGACATAGCACAGAGGAATTAAATCCTAAGCTTGTTTTGTCTCCACATTCTCTTTGACTCATAATAAGATCATCCAATGATTTAGATGCCTTAGTGAATGAGGCAATCACATTTTTGAGGTCATTCTCCCTCTTTTCTATAGCAGCTATCTCTGCTATTAGCTTAGCATTTTCAAGCCTTTAGACTTTCATTCTCTCATCGCCTATTTGACTTAGAGTACTCAGCTCCTTAGTCAGTTGTGAGTTTTGGCTCTTGAGTAGGCTGTTTTCCTCATTTAGTAGTGTGTGTGAGGATTTAATGTGTTCAAAATCTTTCATCATTTTGCCTAGTGAATCATAAAGATCAGTGGGTGATGAAGTGTGTGTGTCACAGTCACTCTCACTAGAATCTGAGAGTGATGAATTAGAGTGTACCTCATCTTCTTGATCAGGTTGGTTTTGTTTCTTGGCCATCAAACAGATCAAGGCTTCTTCTTCAGAGTCACTTGAGTAGTCAGCTTCACTACTCTCTGAATCAGCTGTATCTTTTGACTTGGCTGTCTCAGCAGCCTCTGCAGCTAACATTGCCTTTTTCTTTTCTTGCCTTCTTTCTCTGAAGACCTTTCTTTCTTCTTCATTCATGTATTTGTTGACTACAGGATATGGGCAATCAATGGCATAGTGACCTGGTTGCCTGCAGTTCCAGCATAGATTTTCAACCTTTTGATCAGTTATTTCCATTCTTGGATTGTCAGCTCTTTGATATTCAACTTTTTGATGTTCTGCTCTCTTGGTTGGCCTATCTTCCCTTGACTTGGAGGGAGTTGAGTGTCTTCTGGAGGATTCACCCTTGCCTCTCTTGTAGTTCTTATTGAAGAACTTGTTAAACCTTTTAACCATCAGGGCTATTTCCTCTTGGTCAATGACTTCTTTGACCTCGACTCTCTTGCCATCCATAACAATTAGAAAATTTGTTTTGGGCATATTTGTCTCCTCCTGGTCTTTTCTTCTCACTCAAATTCGTAGGCTTTGAGATCCGAGAATAGCTCATGGTTGGATGTCTTGGATAGGTCCATGGAATGTCTTAGTGCCATGACCTTACAAAGTGGGAGACTTCTTAGAATCTTCATACACATTTCCTTTCGTGTATATTCTTTTCCAAGTGCGAGATAAGCGCGTTAGTAATTTACGTGAACCGAGCATCCAGTTGATCCAAGGTCTCTCTCTGCGATCATTTTGAAATTCTCAAATTTACGTACAACAACCGATAGTTTATTTTCCTTGATTTGCTCGAGCCTTCACAAATCAATGTTAGCTTGTCCCTGATTTCTTTAGCCGTTTTGCATGATTTGACTTTGTTGAACATAGCTTTGTCAAGGTTTTGTAAAGAATGTCCTTGGCCACATTGTCCAAGTTATATCTTTTTCTGTCATCATTTGTCTATTCGACTCTTGGTTTTCAACCATGGTAGTCTGGGAGCAAACATCCTCTTCACCTCAGTTGCAGCTCTCCTTACAATTTGTGTTCACCTTTAAAATTTGCAGTGGCCCATCCTCTATCACTATCCACATCTCATCACGTAATGCTGATAGATGAGCCTGCATACGAATTTTCCAATCATCAAATTCTTCAATTGTGAACATAGGGATGCGTGTCAAATTTGCTTCCATGATAATAACTTTTGATGGTAAAAAGAGTTTTGAAAAAAAAATTAAGTACTAAAACAGACTTAAAAAAATTGGAGATCTAGTTCAGTAACCAGTGCGGAAGGCTCAATGAACCAACCGCTCTGATACCACTTGTAGGTCCCAAGGGGTGTGAGTGTAAGGTTTAGAAGGGGGGGTTGAATAAACCTTACCAACTTTTTATTCTAGTCTTTTAAAAAGTTCAGAGTTAATACTTCACAGCTATGTCCTTGGCGGACAGCTAAGTTAGTTAATCAACAGAGTTAGTCACTCAACAGACTCGACTGAGCTGTTGATATAATAACTCAGTTGTTTTAACTAAAGACTTAACTCAACTGTGATTTGTTTTCAGCGGAAGACTTAACACCCTTAAACTTGGTTGGGTTTGTTTTAATACTTGGTTTTAGTACTTAGTTGATTATCAATTGGATAGCAATTTTATCAGCAGATATAAAAATAAGATGCAGAATTTAAAGTGTTGAAATGTAAATGACACAATAAGTTTTTATAGAGGTTCGAAGATGGGGTAATTCTTCTACTCCTCTCTTCTCCAACTCCTGGAGGAATCCACTAAGTATTGATCAATATACGAGTGGTTAACGATCCCAGATACAAGTCTTGATCTCACGGTGACTTGATCCTTTGGGACTCGTCACGGAGATGCCTTGGTCACCTTGGTGGCTTCTCGTGACGACTCGGCTTCTTCACGGGGCAATCGCTTTGCTACTACTGACCCACTTGCTCAAGCTTCTTGGATTTGATCACAAAGCCCTCCAAAAACTTGAGACTGGTTCGACCTTGAACCTTCCTACAATCCTCCGTGGAATGTAGACCCCTTGATCCTTCAAAATTTTCCTCTTCAACTGATTGAAGTTATATTTCCTTCACAGGTGAGTGTTGGATTGATTTCCTTCGTAATGTAGGCTTGAGGATTGATCTTGAATGGTTTGAGAATATATTAGGTTAAAGTTCAAATATTTGCTTGAATGTTCGTGGTTCAGGTAATCAAGGTAACCTATTCTCAAACAAATTCCTTAGCCTTTTATCGTGATCTTTCAAAAATCTGCCCGTTGAAGAGATAGGCTTAATTTTTGAAAGTCACTTGTGGTCGTTGGCTTGTCTTGTTGCGAGTTCTTGGAATTGCCATTTCCTCGTATGTTGATTCTTGACTTTTCGGTGTTCGACACAGTGCGATGCTTCCCATTGGTTTATTCCTTTTGCACGCAAGGGATCGAGCACTTCAAGAAAGGATGTATGGAGGTATTACTTGTTTAAGTAATTCTCTTGATTTACGTAACGGATCTCTTTCGATTGTCTTGACTTAAGCGCATTTTCTTAACATCCCCAGGTGACTTGAGTCGACTTCCAATCATTTGATGACTCTTGTCACTTCAACCTTGAGACTTGTTTGTCTTGAGTTCACTTGATCGATACTTCACTGGTGAATCTGAATTGCACCTTGATCGAGTTCCGTCTTCTCTTCTTTGCCATACTCCGCTTTGCCTTGCAGGAGTCTTCATTCTCGTAAGTCAAGCGCTACGATAATCTAGAGGGGGTGAATAGATTATCTCCATCTTTTCGATTTCGCCCTCTTTTTCGAACCGAAAGCTCAAAGACAATAATAAAGGTGCGGAATGTAAATAACACACGTCGATTTATAGAGGTTCAACCCACCTAGGGCCTAATCCTCTACCACCCCAGTATATCCGGGATGGATTTCCAAAAAAAAAGATTTTATTAATTTACCACAAATTAATACAACACCAACTTACAACAACACCTTGAAGAGCACCACACTCTTCTTCAACACCACCTTTGAGATTACCATAATCTCACTTGAAGATTACCACAATCTCCAACGGCACCTTGTGAAGATTACCACAATCTTCAACCTTGAAGAATACCAAATTCTTCAACACTTCAACAAGAAGATTACCATAATCTTCTCACACCTAACACCTAGATCACTCAAGTGTGTTCTTACCACAAGGACACTCACAAGGATATCTTGTGTTGAATAATAACCTAAAAATTCAAGATTACAACTCGATAATGAATAATACAATTGAGTGCAAGTGTAATCAAGAATAGCCTAGACCTCAAGGATGTGAAAGTGAATAGCTAGGCAAATTACAACAAGAAATAAGACAATGTAAGAACAAGTGTATTCTTGAGTGTATCTTGTTGTGTTGTAGTTTTCTCTCTTATTGTTGTGCTTCAAATCTTCCTCTATTTATAGGAGATGATTGATACTTGATAGGCTCCTCTTGGAATCTGATATCTACAAAAAAATTATAATTAAAATCAAGATTATAGCTGTTAGAAATCAATCCCACAAATTAGGGAAAAGTTGTCTGCTTTGACAACGGTTTAATTTTGTTGTCAAACTTGAGGCGCGCCGTCGCACGAGAAATAGAGTTTGAAATAATCATATCAACATTTACACAGGCGGCCGGTCGACGTGCACCTCGGCCGTCGACCCTAACCACAACCGGTCGCACTCATCAAAAATGAAAGACAAGTTCTGTTTCAATTTTGCTCCCAGTGCGGCCGCGCCTATAGTCGATCGGTCGACGCAGCAAGTTGCCCTATAGGGCGACGGTTGCCCCTGACCATTTTCTCGCAAACATGAAGTTTTTGTTTTCCTCAACTTTCAGTGCACGGGTTGCCCTATACGGCGACGGTTGACCTCAAAACAAAAGGGTTATCTAATTTTATATCGAAAATAAACTTCAAGAAATACTCCGAAAAATAGTGAAAACATTTTAGACCGATCGGGAGTATTAGGACAACATTTAGAAACATTATTTTGGTGTAAAAATACATTAACAAAAAATCATTAAAAGTGTTGTCCAATTTTGTCGAAAATAAAACTTGAAGAAATACTCCGGAAAATATTAAAACCATTTTAAATCATTTAGGAGTATTTGGACAACCTTTAAAACCATTTTTTGGTGTAAAATCAAAATCATCAAAATCATGATAAAACCATTTATCAAACACATTCTAGTCTCCAGTTGTCTTCTTGCATGTTTAGGCATAGCTGACTTGACTCAGCTCGACCAGCCCTATCTATTACAATGCGATTTTCAACAAAAAAAATGGGGTGCCAACTTCCTATTCTAAGTTTTACATGGCATTCCTCAAAATCTACAAAATAATTTCCCAACAAATACTATTCAGATGAACTACTAAAAACTTTTCAAGGAAAAAACTAAAACTTTTCAGGGGAAAACTAATACTTTTCAAGAGAACTACTCAATACTTTTCAGGGGAAAAATAATACTTTTCAGGGGGAAAAAATAATATTTTTCAGATGACCAATTAATACTTTTCATTTCAACATATAATGTTTTTCAATTAAGTATGTAATATTTTCGGCATAAAAACGTAATACTTTTCAGTTTAACATATAATATTTTTCAAGAAAACAAACTAATACTTTTTGAGTCCAAAGTGATACTATATCAACGCCTACATATTACAAAAGTGCTACTGCCCCATAATATTATAAAAATGCCACCGACTATGCCAACTAGTATGGGTTTAAGATCCGTCTTACAGATTTTGACCTGTAAGAATATCCTATATGAGTTTTTACCTATTTCAAGATGTAAAATATTATATTTCACAATCCTAAATAAATACAAACATTGTTTTTTACAACCCCACAAAAAATAACTAGAGTAGTTAATTTAAAAATGTTAGTAAGAATGCTTTTCCATTTTATTTTAATTTATCCAAATTAAAAGAAGAAAATGAACTGTGTGAAACCAAAAAGGTTGAAGTCAACATCCAATTAATCATTCACAATGATGTATAGAGATTTGGACTTAGTCGGGATCAATTAAATTCTTATTTGAAATTTATAGTTGAATTTAATAGAAGTTAGCCTTTCAAAAAAAATATAAGTTAATAAAACCTTTGCGTCTCAAAAGTTACAACAAAAAAAAACAAATTTAATTTATCGTATTGACTAGGCTGGGTCAAATGCTCAAATCCTAGTGAAAATTTCAAATGATTGAATTTGACAATGGTACACCTGTAGTATTTCGGATAGGATCTTCTATTCCAAATTCGTGTTTCATTTCCTATTCTACCGTATGGATGATTGTCACGTGTATAACACTTACCATATTAAATTTGAAGCATAAATCAAGCATAAATTCTGAGTTTTTAATATGGTAATGACGTGCCCAATATCGTGCAACATATCGTGCCGTTGATCGAGAAATTCTTACTGCAAGCGTACGGTGTCAAGTTTTAGTATAGTTTTGAAAGTGGGGTTATCGTCTCCACATGGATTGTTATCAAATTTTATAATGAGTATTGTAATTAAAATAACTTAATTCTATCTAGAAATCGAAAATAGATGAATTGTTGTTAAACTAAAAAGAAAACTAAAATTAAACTAACAATTGGTTCAGACAAATAATCAAACACTTAAAAGATGAATTCTATAGGGTTGATTCACCTAGTTATCCCATATGTTCTCAATCCAGTTCATTAATCACACGTTATTAATCTATAAGCCAATATTCCTACCGTTTATTACTTCCTCTCTCGAGTGCCAAGTGATTCTAGGTTCTAATTCTGATTTCGATATCTCTATAAAAATCATAAATTAAACCCTAATATGCTCAATGAATATTCTATCACAGGCTACAAAAGATTCATAAACCTCTCGGTTCTATGAAACCTTAGGTTGTGTTATTCTATGGTCAGGCATTAAATTACCTCTCTCGAGTGTCAAATCAAACACGCCAAACAATCTAAACTATTGATCATATAATTCAGATGCAATCAACTCAAATAGCACAAATAGATTAAAAACATGCGAATATCATAAACTGGAAACTAAAACACAGGTTCAAACGTAAGTTACATCAATCCCCTAGAATGATGGGTTTAACTCATGTTGGATGTACAAAAACTCATAAAAAAATAATTATACGTCTCAAGAATTGACAAAGAAAAGCAAAGAAGGAATTGAAAAGAGAAGAGAAGGAATTCTCTCTGTGTCCAGATGAGAAGTGCCTTCAATTGTCGTCCCGAACCCTAGTTCTATGTTTCTTCCCTTGCGTTGTGCTCAAAATAATGTCCGACCTCTTTTACATACGTAGCTTCTTATATTTATAGGCCTCCAACCCTCAAAATCCGTCAATACGTGAGAATTAAGTCAGCCACCCGGTCGCGCGTTGTGGCGCTCAATTCCCTGAAACATTGACCGTCGTCCGCTCATTGACTGCGCACGCTGCGGCACTCATTTTGAGCGCTGCAGCGCTCACTGAAGATAATTGTTTTTGTACCTTTTTCAAGGGGTGCATTGCGTCGCTTGATTTGGAGCACTGCAGCGCTCCCCCTAGCGTTGCGTCGCTCCTGCACTTTCAACGTTTTATTGCGTTTTCTCTTCCTCAAGTGCGACTTCTTCCTCCCAAACACGTTTTTCATCATTTTTCATCGTCCTTCGGCTACCATAACCTGTATCGACTTGCTAACGACACCTAATGAAATAAAAAGGACTCAAACGACACTAAAACACCCGAAAACACCACAAATTCCTAGTCTAGAATACTCAATACATTGGTATAAAACCAACTTAACAAATACCCCCAAACTTAGACTTTTGTCTGTCCTCAAGCAATTACAGACTCTATAAAATCAACAAACATGAAGGAAACAAAAATAATGACAACTGACTCAAACAGACTAATTGCAAAACTTCACAACCATGTTCATTCGTCTCAAAATCCGTTTCACTATCAATCAAGCACGTATTTTAACAATGTGATCATGAGTGTGGAATGTTCATGCCAACTCTGTTTTCATTATCTGGATAGATTCACGCAATCAAGTATTTTCAAGATGATCCACTTTCTGAATATCAAGATGGGAAGCTTATCGGACTCCATATGATTGCCTTTCATACTAATCTCCACTAATGTAGGTTAATGCAATACAAGGATCAATAGGGCTTTCAAAGCTTGTAATGTGGGCTTAGGGTAAGGTAGGAAAATATAGGGTTAAGTGACTCAAATCACCCAAACACACAAATATCAATTCCTTCAAATCACCAATTAATAAATACATTCACTTTCTGACATCCCCAATGTTCTCATTTTATGAACCTTCAATTCCACTGATTTTTTTTAATTAACTCGAAACCCCCAAACTTATTCTTTTGCGTGTTTTACACATTGGGTTTCATATTTTATTTTCTTCGGGCAACTTCATGCAATTAAACACATACCCTGTTCATCATATCCTTCTCAACCTTCAACATTTTGCTATACTTTGTGTGTATGAGTAATGGGTAATTAGGATTTTCACATGTAGGCTATGGGTATTAGATTTGTTGCCAAAGAAACAGGTTTACAAGGCTCAAAGGGGGATACTAGGGAAAATATACAATATAAAGGTAGGCATTTTTGGCTTTACCTTGTTCAAAGATGGCCTAAATCACTTCCTTAATGTTTCTTCACCTAAGATTTCGCCTCGACTAATGATCAGACAAGTTCTAGAATCCAGTGGGGTCATACAAGAAACACTCAGCCACATAAACCATCTCCAAAAAATCAACAGATTTAAGCACAAAAATGGAATCAATGGGAAGAATAATAGATCACAGCTCAAACACATGCTCTTTTGACCGTTCAACTCATATTCAACAAATTCAATTAGTCATGCAGTTTTACAGTTTTACATATGACCTAACTCGACTCTGGACTCTTTTTTCATTTTTTTTACTCAAGATTCGACTCTATGAAAAATAGATTACACCTCCCCCCCAAACTTAGAACGACATTGTCCCCAATAGAGAGGTGGGAAAAAGGACTTTCCTGGTAACCGAGGAGCTAAAGCTTCTCATCGGAGTCATGTGGTACTACTACGTGTATGAGGTGTCTCTTATAAGCTCACTATGCATCCTAACGCCCAAGCCCGTGAGTGTTGTATGCCTCCGAGATGTGGTCTTATTCTTCCCCTCCGCATTGGCTTGGTCCCTTTTTGGTTTCGCATCTTTGTAACCTAGCAAGATAGACAAGAAAACAAAACTCGTGGAATCACGAAATTCGGTTATGGGTGAGCAATCAAAAAGCAAAGTACGTACATAATGCACCCAAGTGGAAAATGTAGTGACATGTCAAGAGGACAAGCATATATATGCAAGATAGCACTCAACAATGTGAAACTGTCATTGGGGCATTTGATCAAACACCTCGTATGCATGAATTTGGGAAAAGATGGTAAATGCAATGGATAACTCATTTCAATCCCAAAATTCAACACCAAAACCTAAGTCTAGTATGAACGTTCAATCCACAATCCACACACCAACACAATTATCCTAGCACTACTACAATCCAATCACACAAAAATAGCACGATGGGGAAAGCCATGGGGTGGGATTTTGGAAGTAACAAACTTACCAAGTGAGGAGTGGGGGAGATGAGGGTGATGTGTGGTATGCTAGACTGTTTCCTTGTGGAGAGGGGAGGAGATCTGTGAGAGGTTTGGTGAAAAACGTGATGTGCCCGTCGAGTTCTAAGAGAAAGAGAGTGTTTTGTTGTGTTTTAAAAGTGAGGGCTGGGAAGGTTTTAATCTAAGTTGGTCGGACGCTTGTATTTGCTGTGCAGCGCCACGATGTTTGGCCTGCACCAGAAATTGGGGCGCTATCTGGCGCCCCCCATGCAGCTGTTGTGGCATCTGGCATACCTGAACGGATGATCACCTGTTGCACATTGCAGCAGGTTTTTTTTAGGGCCCGTGCCGCCCATTTTTTCAGTCAAAGCACGTATCTCATGTGCACAAATAAAAGTGGCGGGATATGATGCAACTTACTACTCCTAAAAATGCAAAAATCAACTATGATGCAATTAAAACGAAAAAACTATTAAACTATATTAATACTACGAAATCAATAAAAGGGGCTTGGGTTGCCTCCCAAGAAGCGCTAAGTTTACAGTCTTCAACTGGACTTTGTCAGATTATCCTCAAGTTGGAGCTCCAATAGGAATGTTATCCACGTTTCCCTTAGAGACTTCCCAACCTCCAATATCTTCAGCTATATTCCCATCCATCTGATGACCATCATTGGATTCAAATTTGAGCCTCTTGGTTGGATGGGTGGTGAATACAACTTCCTCCTTATTGACTCGCAGAGTCAGCTCCCCCGTTTCTACATCGATCAAAGCCCTTGATGTAGCTAGAAACGGCCGCCCAAAGATTATAGGTATTTTTTGGTCCTCATTCACGTCCAACACTACAAAATCCACAGGGAAAGTAAATTTGTCAATACTTACTAACATATCCTCAATAATTCCCCAAGGATAGGTGATAGATCGATCAGCAAACTGCAACGTGATATTAGATGGTTTCACCTCTCCAAGCCCAAGCTTCGTAACATCAGAGAGAGATATAAGATTCACGCTGGAACCAAGATCACAAAGTGGCTTTTCGAAGAAAACTCCTCTAATAGCACAAGGAATAGTAAAACCTCCAATAGTACAAGGAATAGTAAAACTCCCTGGGTCCTTCATTTTCTGAGGTAGTTTACTATGCACTATTGCACTACATTCCTCTGTCAGATAGACAGTCTCAAACTCTTCCAACTTCATTTTCTTGGTTTCCACTCCCTTCGCATAAATGGGCGACTGTTCGAGTGCAAGCTAAATTTTCGCCTCTTTTTTACATAAATTGCATTGCAGTACTCTCTCGGATTGACCTCGGTATCACTCAGAAACTTTCCTCTCTGCTGCAATGAATTCACTATTATCGCCAACTAACCCATTTGTGTCTCGATTGACCTATGATGCGTCTCCATCGTATTCATTTTGGTACCTAGATTATCAATCTGCGCATCCCTTCTATTCAACCGATTCCTGGTCTCTCATATGAATGAGCCGAGTATCTATTCTAGCGACTGCTTCTTTTCACCTCTGGGTGCATTGGAACTGGATGGATTGGGATAGCCCGAAGGTGGGTTCAATACATTCCTATTGTTGTTATAAGAGAAATTCTCATGATTGCGAAGTCCCGGGTGATAATGAGTTGGTAATGGATTACCTCTATTATTAAAATCCCGGTTATTCACATAATTGACTTGCTCGACCTCATGAGTGGCAGCTGCGTGAACAGCCGCGGGTGGGATCTCAGCTTGCTCTGGTGTGCCGCTAGTATTCATGATTGCTAATTGCTTCGTCATGACTCAAGATTTGAGTTGCTAAAGCTGACATTGTATCAAGCTCAATAACATCGGCAACCTTCTTTGGTGCTAACCTCTCGGAGGGCCATTGATAACTGTTTGTGGACATTTCTTCAAGCAGAAGTAAGGCCTCGGTTGGAGTTTTAGCCATCAGTGGACCTCCTACTGCCGCATCTAATATCGTTCTTGTATGCCCATTCACCTTGTTGTAAAAATATTGAACCCTCTGCCAGTTTGCATAACCATGTTGTGGGCACCTCCACAACAGATCTTTAAATCGCTCCCAAACTTCATATAACGGCTCAAAATCAATCTGTTGGAATTGGGCTATCTCACTTTTCAGTTGGAGCGTCTTGCTAGGAAGAAAGAATTTTGCCAAAAATCTTTGAGTTAGATCATCCCAGTATGTGATCTCCTAGGGGCAAACGTCTGCAACCACTGTCTGGCTTTATCCCGGAGTGAGAACGGGAAAAGCCTCAATCTAATGGCCTCTTCAGTCACACCATTCATCTTGATGGTGTCGTAAATCTCCGAGAATGTAGCCAGATGTGTATTCGGGTCATCCAATGGACTCCTCCCAGACTGAGTCTACTGAACCATGCTTATGAGGCCCGATTTCAATTCGAAATTATTCACATTTATAGGTTGGCGCACAATTCCGGAGTAATTCTGGTTCACCGTCGGTCGAAAATAATCCCAGATTGCTCTTTTTTGTGCATCAGGTTGTGGTGCATATTCACAACCAAATTTTCATTGTTCTCATTTTCCCCGTTTTCTACCATTGCTTGATTCTCTACTCGCTTTGCTTCTTTAATTGCTCGAAGTGTGCTTTCAATCTCTGGATCAAAATGAAGCAAATTAGTATCTTTAGAATCTTGCATAAACAAACAAGTAGATGAGAAACACAAAATTATAATTCCTAAACTAGTCTAGATTAGGATTAAGACTACTTGGTAACAGTATTAGCGTAAATATGATAAAACAATCCCCGGCAATAGCGCCAAAAACTTGATCGAGAAATTCTTACTGCAAATGTATGGTGTCAAGTTTTAGTATAGTTTTGAAAGTGGGGTTATCGTCTCCACAGGATTGTTATCAAATTTTATACTAAGTACTGTAATTAAAATAGCTTAATTCTATCTAGAAATCGAAAAGAGATGAATTATTGTTAAACTAAAAAGAAAACTAAAATTAAACTAACAATTGATTCAGACAAATAATCAAACACTTAAAAGATGAATTCTAGATGGTTGATTCACCTAGTTATCCCCTATGTTCTCAATCCAGCTCATTAATCACACGTTATTAATCCATAAGCAAATATTCCTACCGTTTATCACTTCCTCTCTCGAGTGCCAAGTGATTCTAGGTTCAGATTCTAATTTCGATATCTCTATAAAAATCATAAATTAAACCCTAATATGCTCAATGAATATTCTATCACAGGCTTCAAAAGATTCATAAACCTCTCGGTTCTGTGAAACCCTAGGTTGTGTTATTCTATGGCCAGGTGTTCAATTACCTCTCTCGAGTGCCAAATCAAACACGCCAAACAATCTAAACTATTTATCAGATAATTCAGATGCTATCAATTCAAATAGCACAAATAGATTAAAAACATGCGAATCTCATAAACTGGAAATCAAAACATAGGTTCAAATGTAAGTTACATCAATCCCCTAGAAAGATGGGTTTAGCTCATGTTGGATGTACAAAAACTCATAAAGAAATAATTATACGTCACAAGAATTGACAAAGAAAAGCAAAGAAGGAATTGAAAACATAAGAGAATGAATTCTCTCTATGTCTAGATGAGAAGTTCCTTCAATTGTCGTCCCGAACCCTAGCTTTGTGTTTCTTGCCTTACGTTGTGCTCAAAATAATGTCCGGCCTCTTTTATGTACGTGACTTCTTGTATTTATAGGCCTCCAACCCTCAAAATCCATCAATACGTGAGAATTAAGTCAGCCGCCCGGTTGCGCGTTGCGGCGCTCGATTTGAGCGCTACAGCGCACCCTGCAACATTGCTCGTCGTCCACTTAAGATAATTGTTTCTGTACCTTTTTTAGGGGGTGCATTGCGTCGCTTGATTTGGAGCGCTGCAGCGCTCCCCTTAGCACTGCATCGCTTGATTTGAGCGACGCGTCACTCCTGCACTTTCAGCATTTTATTGCGTTTTCTCTTCCTCAAGTGCGACTTCTTCCTCCCAAACACGTTTTTCATCATTTTTCATTGTCCTTCGGCTACCATAACCTGTATCAATTCGCTAACGACACCTAATGAAATATAAAGGACTCAAACGACACTAAAACACCCAAAAACACCGTAAATTCCTAGTCTAGAATACTCAATATATTAGTATAAAACCAACTTAATAGCCATATCGTGTCATATCATGCCACTTAGCCGCATGTCTTGCCACTCTCTATTTTCTCTTGCTGAGTTGATTGTTCTTCTTTATTCTTACAATATTTCTTGATTTGTTTATCAACAGCAGGTGTAATACGCTCTGATTTACTAATAATAGGCCAGAAGCCCGTGCAAAATGAATATTTATATAATTCAAAATATTTACAAGATATACAATAATCAAAGTGTACTACAACTGAAGTGTACTACTATATGTACTATATCTATAAATCTGACGAGCCATCATCCTCCTCAATCAGGGATCTTATCTTGCACTTGAGCCCTACTAATCTTCATTGCTATGCAAGCAATAACGCAAAACAATGCAAAAGTGCCACAACTGGTGTTGTCCTCCTTCACATAACACAAACCAGGATTACCCTACATACATGCACTCCACGAACCAGGATTACCCTAGCCTGGAGTCCTCTGCTAAAACAAAACGAGTCAACTCATCCAGATCTTGTCCAAGAGAAATGCTCTACATGGTCAACGGGTCATATATTGTGCCCTCCGGATCAACATTATGCATATGGGCCCATATATGACTAATAGAATCCTACAAATAAAAATATTTGTGAATTAACAAGTATTATATATTAAATTTAAAGTAAATCTCCGATGCATAATAAATTATACATACCAAGAATGTTGTAGATATAATAATGTAATTTTCCATCATCTTGGGATTAGGTACAAACCCAAGATACTGGGGATCTGACTGTATTAAGCCCATGTATGCATTTATATGCTATACAAAAACAAAAGAAAATCAATATTAATCTACAACTAAATAAAATATTATAAAATTTCAACTAAATAATACCAAAAATGAAACTTACATCATTCTCAATCTTTATCGTTGGATCCTCCATCTCCTTGAAAAATTGAGGCCCAATACAGTATATAAGTCCCATGTTCCTCCTACAATTTGATCCTTGAAATATTTAATATTTAATCACTTCTAAGACAAGACAAAAATAAACTAATTAACTCTACTGATATAAGACAATGTACTAATATTTAATACTAACTCATCATTAGACCTTAAGAAGAGTTGATACTCCGTCTCGGCCACGTCTGGCCTGCGAATATCAGTAGGTCTGAATGGGTTCGAATGAGACGACGGATGCCTATCCTGAAGCTGGATAAAAAGAGTAGGCGGAGAGGGTGCTCGCGGAGAAGGGACCAATGGTGTTGGAGAAGGGACCGTCACTCGCGAAGGCGGAGAATATACTAACGCTCGCAAAGATCGCAGAGGAGGGGTAAATGATGGCGGAAGAGTAGTTGATGCTGGTGGAAGAGTTGTCGATGCTGGCGGAAGAGGAGTCGTATCTCTCTTAGAGGTGATCGCCGTTGTCTTATGTAAGTCCAAGCGGCTACGATAATCTAGAAGGGGGTGAATAGATTATCTCTATTTTCTCGATTTAGCCCTCTTTTTCGAATCAAACAAGCCAAGAGTACAATAGTAAAGGTACGGGAAGTAAATAACACGCGTCGATTTATAAAGGTTCAACCCACCTAGGGCCTAATCCTCTACCACCTCAGTATCTCCGGGATGGATTTAAAAAAGAAAAAAGATTTTATTAATTACCACAATTAATACAACAACACCTTACAACACCTCTATTGAGATTACCACAATCTCACTTGAAGATTACCACAATCTTCAATGGCACCTTGTGAAGATTATCACAATCTTCAATCTTGAAGAATACCAAATTCTTCAACACCTCGAAGAGCGCCACACTCTTCAATAAGAAGATCACCACAATCTTCTTGCACCTATCACCTAGATCATCGAAGTGTGTTCTTACCACAAGAACACTCACAAGGATATCTTGTGTTGAATGATAACCCAAATTCAAGATTACAACTCGATAATGAATGATACAAATTGAGTGCAAGTGTAATCAAGAAATAAGCCTAGTTCTCAAGATGTGAAAGTGATAAGCTAGGCAAATTACAACAAGAATAATAACAATGAAGAATAAATATGTTTGCTTGAATGTATCTTGTTGTGTTGTAATATTCTCTCTTGTTGTGTTGCTTCAATTCTTCATCTATTTATAGAAGATGTCTTGCACATGATAGGCTCCTCCTAGGAGATTGAAATCTGTAAAAAAATTGCAAGACAAATGAAGAATATAGCTGTTAGAAATCAATCCCACAAATTAGGGAAAAGTTGTCTGCTGCACAACGGTTAGAATTTTGCTGTCAAACCATAGGGCGACCGGTCGCGCACTAATACAGAGAAATAAAGAACACAGCAAAAACACACAGCTTGACCGGTCCAGGGGGGTCCGACCGGTCGCCCCCCATAGGGACCGGTCACCCTGCTCAAGTTTTGAGAAACAGAACATTATGTATTCTCTTTAGGCACTAGTCGCCCTTTGCGCGACCGGTCGACCTCCAGGGTTTTTCAAAATATCTCGTTTCTGTTTCAAAACTGATCTTTCAGACACGGGTTGCCCGGTTGAACACGAGACAAAAATGTTGTCCAATATTTTGTCGAAAATAAACTTCAAGAAATACTCCGATAAAATAGTAAAAATATTTTGAACCGATCGGGAGTATTTTGGACAACATTAGAAATATTGTTTTGATTCAAAAAACACATTAGCACAAAATCATTAAAAGTGTTGTCCAATTTTGTCGAAAATAAACTTGAAGAAATACTCCGGAAAATTAGTAGAAATAATTTAAATCATTTAGGAGTATTTGGACAACATTTAAAAATATTGTTTTGGTATAAAAACAAAATCATCAAAATCATGATAAAACCATTTATCAAACAATCTCCCCCTTTTTTATGATTACAAACCAAAATAATTTAACGAGGTCGATTTTGAAAACAAAATAATTTTACCGGTTAAAAATAAACTATTCGTTGTGAGCGACAACATTCCACGCAATATAATCACAAGGATGGGAGTATAGATTTTCAAAAATATTTTTGCAAAAGCTCCCCCTATCAACATGCACAACAAGAGTAATGTAGAAGCAATCAACCAAAAGCTAAAAGCTCAGCTTTTACAATAGAGCTTAAGTATCAAGAACTTATAAGCTCCCCCTGTCAATAAAACATCATTAGACATGTAAACAAGTCCATAATACATCAAATGGACTAAGTACGATCCACAACTTTTGGCTTTTACTAGCCACAGCTTATAGCTTCTTTCTCGAGCTTATTTTAGCTTCTTTGAGCTAATAAGCTTATAACCTGTTTCTCCCTCTTTGGAATCATCAAAATGAATGTTAGCACTATAAAAACATCATATATCCATATCAAAATACGCAATTTAACCGATTTATCGAGCTATATGAACATTTAAGCTTATAAATCAAATAGGAGGGAAAAGTCGATCATATGACTTGTAGAAGCTCATGAAAGCTCATTTTATTTGCAAAACATGATTTCTATAAATATAGAAGACATTTGAAAACGAGAGAATCATGTAGGTGATGAATTTTTCATTGAAACGTTTTATCGAACACTTGGCGGGCGTCAAAAATAGAAGAAGATATATATAGCCCTTGTAAATGTAATCAAGCCAAGTTTTTCATCACCAAAAGCAATTTTACAAATATCATTCATCAACTATCATTATTCACAACATAATTATGCAAGAATTCCAACAAAAATCCATACATAAGCATTTTCTCAAGGGTTCCACCCAATTGAGATAAGGGAGTAGAATTCTTACCATTTAATCGGTGAAGATGAGCAATTATGATGATAATCGAGCAAGATAATCCCCAAGATATATAATTTATGCAACAAAATACATTTGAAGTGAATTGTGTGTGAAAATTGCAAAGGGGACGAAAATAGAGTTGAAATGGCCAAAATGGCTAAGTCTGAGAACAGAGACGAATTTAACCATAAAACTGCAGTGGGCGACCGATCGGGGGTGTGGGCGACCGGTCGAGGTGATGGCCAACCGGTTGGCCTCACCCCAGTCAACCCACTGGTTCTTTCTGTTTTCCAAAATTCGAAGTTTGAACCAAAAATCCGATTTTTTGCCCCTAAGTTTTAAAAACGAGCAAAATGCAAACGTAGACATCATTCAATTTACATTATGTCATAATTAAGCTCAAAATGAGGTAAAAGACTCGGCGGTAAATGGTTGAAAACAAATGTCCGCGAGTTATCCTTGAGACGGAATTAATCACATCTCAATTTTTCGTTTTTAGAAACGCAATCCCTTAAAAAATTATCGAATCTCAATATGTTTAGTTCGATTATAACGAACCATATTTTGAGAAATTATAATCACCGGACTTGTTATCCCGAAAAATATGAACGATTTAAACTTTGGATAAACAAGTCATAAGAAGAAGTGTCTTTCAATTTTTTGAAGATTCGTTGGGATAGTTTTGAAATCGAGCCTATAGACATAAGGCATAAAAAATGTCGAGTCTAAGGAGTAATAAACGTAGATAAACATACCTCGAACTTGTTTGTCAATCAATATGCCTTCCTCAACCTTTGTCAAACTTTACATTGGTAGCCATAGAGGTTGGGATGGTTCTTCCTTCTTCAATGCCTAACTTCTTCAAAGGTTCTATTGTATACTTTGATTGTGAAATATAACCACCTTCTTGGCATTGTTTAATTTGAAGTCCAAGGAAGAAATTGAGCTCCCCCATCATGATCATCTTAAATTCACCTTGCATCAACTTAGAAAATATCTTGCACAAAGATTCATAAGTAGCACCAAAAATGATTTCATCAATATAAATTTGCACAAGTAAGCATTCTTGCCCATTTTCAAAAACAAAGAGAGTAGTATCAACTTTACCTCTTATGAAACCATTTTGCAAAAGAAAATAGCTAAGTCTATCATACCATACACGGGGTGCTTGTTTTAAACCATACAAGGCCTTTTATAAAAATCATTTGGCCTAGATAAATTTTCAAACCCCGGTTGTTTTACATAGACTACTTCTTGAATAAAACCATTTAGAAAGGTGGATTTAACATCCATTTGGTAAAACTTGAAATTTTCTTAAAACAAGAATAGGCAAGTAAAATGTGAATTGCTTCTAAATGTGCTACGGGAGCAAATGTATCATCAAAATCAATACCTTCTTCTTGACAATACCTTTGAGCTACTAACCTTGCCTTGGTCATTAAGCTTGTTCCAAAATACCAAAAATTTCTGCAAAATCTTAAGAAGATATCTTGCACAAGAGCATAGTAATATCGAATAATAGAGACACAATAACAAGTAACACATACTATGCTTTCAAACAAATCATCAAGAGTTTCATAAAACATGTAAGTACAAATAAGCTTATAGGAAGTTATATAAGGTCTCTTTTGAAATTTGAAAAATTCAAGAGCATATAGTTGAGACCTCATTTAAAAGAAGCATTTAGACAAGAATGAATATGAGCAATTAAATGCATAATATTGAGAGAAGGATGAAAATCAATTGTTTTATCAAAACAAAATATGATCCTTTACAAGTCTCGGATAAAACAAGCTTTATCGAATAGTGCCTTTCAAAAATCGAAAAATCCTCTTAATGGCACTTATGTGAGATGCTTTGAAATATCTAGAAAATCAAGCACATAGGCAAATGGCAAAAATATATCGAGTCTATGAGATGAATAACAATGGTGAGCGTACCTCGATATTTTATGTCTCTCTTGTCAAATCATGAGTAGATAGCCATTTATGAAGATATATAAAACCTACACAATTCTTAAAACAAATCTTGCACAAACAAAAAGATACAAGTGTAGGCTAAGCAATAAGAGATTTCACAAATATGATCATGCTATATAAATCCATAAGAGATAATAAAGCACATTAGCCTTAATAAATGCACATCATGTAAGGTCTCCTTTTTAAAATATTTTAAAAACACAAAGATTTATTGAGGACCTTAATTTAAAAACAAATATTTGAAAACTCATTTGACAATAAAGGCACAAATAAAAAACATACATACTAACAAAATAAAATGCATATTTAAATAGGGAGATATGGTTTACCAATTACGCCATTTTCATGGGTTGTGTCTTTCCCATTGTTGATGGTATCTTCCCCTTTGAAAATCATCTTGTAGATGATAGCTTCTCCAATTGCTCCATTTCCAAGGATTATGTCCTTCCCATTTTTGATAATATCTTTCTCTTGGAAATTCATTGTGGTGATGTCTTCTCCTTTGATTAAATGAGACAGTCATTTGATGTCTGCTTGGCAGCATAAATTTTCCTTGGTTATTATTCCGTCGGGTACCTAATACGACATTGTTTTGTGGTACCCTCAAGTGTTTGGGTCCTTTAGGATTAGCTTTGAGACTTTTGGGTCTCCAAAAATAATTAGAGCTATTTCTAGCCCGACAAGTATTGGCCGTATGACCCTTTTTACCACAATAAAAACAACAAACAATTCTAGGAGCATAATGACCAATATGCATAGAGACTTGATTCTTTTTCATATGATTTACAACATTAAGCTTATGATCAAGTTCTAGTTTCGAATTATCACAACTATGAATATCAACAATTTTGGTCATTTTTTCGGTACTCAAGTTGAATTTTGATAAATCCTTTTTCATGCAATTAATATCCTCAACAAGAGTACTATTCTCTTTTTCAAGGTTTCTAACCTTATCAAGTGTGGTGGTGTGAGCAAATGAAAGATTCATACGAAGTAAATAAACTATCCTTATCATTTTTCAAAACATTGAATTCCTTTTTCAAATTTTTGTATTTAACAAGTAAGCTTTGGAATTCATTTTGAAGCTCATCATAATTATTAAGCAAATCACTATAATCATTGTGCAATTCATTATCATAAGAAGTAGAAAGTTTAGAACATACCTCGTTTTCTTTGAAGCCCATAAGACATCGTTCGTTTTCATCGTCGGAAGTTGTAGGAAGCTCATCCCATGTTGTTGGGTTTGTATCCGTGTGAGAAGTAGATGCTTTTGAGTGGCTCCTTTCATTTGCATATACTTCTTCTAATTTTCTCCATACTTCATGTGCCGATTTAATTCCTACAATATGATCATATTCCAAAATGGTAAGTAAACAATAAATAATATTAAGAGCTTTACCATTTAAGGAGATGATTTTCTTCTCTTCATCATTGAGCTCCTTGAGGACTTTGGAGGTGTGAGGTGTATCTTTCATCAGAATAGATTTTTCATTGACGATCGTGTTCCAAATATCGAACCCCCAACCTTGTAGATAGCATTCCATTCTTTCTTTCCAAAATGCATAATTTTTGGAATCAAATAGTGGTGGCTTGGTGGTGGAGGCGCCGGTAAGGTAGACTTCATTCGTAGCCGATGATCGTTCCTCTTTACTTGCAATGTGGAACTAGCTTGGCAAAGAGTTTGGCTCTGATACCACTTGTAAGTCCAAGCGGCTACGATAATCTAGAGGGGGGTGAATAGATTATCTTCATTTTCTCGATTTAGCCCTCTTTTTCGAATAAAACAAGCCAAGACAATAGTAAAGGTGCGGGAAGTAAATAACACACGTCGATTTATAGAGGTTCAATCCACCTAGGGCCTAATCCTCTACCACCCCAGTATCTCCGGGATGGATTTCAAAAAGAAATTTTTTTTATTAATTACCACAATTAATACAACAGCACCTTACAACACCTCTTTTGAGATTACCACAATCTCACTTGAAGATTACCACAATCTTCAACGGCACCTTGTGAAGATTATCACAATCTCCAACCTTGAAGAATACCAAATTCTTCAACACCTCGAAGAGCACCACACTCTTCAATAAGAAGATCACCACAATCTTCTTGCACCTATCACCTAGATCATCCAAGTATGTTCTTACCACAAGAACACTCACAAGGATATATTGTGCTGAATGATAACCCAAATTCAAGATTACAACTCGATAATGAATTATACAAATTGAGTGCAAGTGTATCAAGAAATAAGCCTAGACCTCAAGATGTGAAAGTGATAAGCTAGGCAAATTACAACAAGAATAATAACAATGAAGAACAAATATGTTTGCTTGAATGTATCTCGTTGTGTTGTAATATTCTCTCTTGTTGTGTTGCTTCAATTCTTCATCTATTTATAGAAGATGTCTTGTACATGATAGGCTCCTCCTAGGAGATTGAAATCTGTAAAAAAATTGCAAGACAAATGAAGAATATAGCTGTTAGAAATCAATCCCACAAATTAGGGAAAAGTTGTCTGCTGCACAACGTTAGAATTTTGCTGTCAAACCATAGGGCGACCGGTCGCGCACTAATACAGAGAAAGAAAGAACACAGCAAAAATACACAGCTCGACCGGTCCCAGGGGGTCCGACCGGTCGCCCCCATAGGGACCGGTCACCCTGCTCAAGTTTTGAGAAACAGAACATTCTGTATTCTCTTCAGGCACCGGTCGTCCTTTGCGCGATCGGTCGACCTCCAGGAGTTTTCAAAATGTCTTGTTTCTGTTTCAAAACTAATCTTTCAGACACGGGTTGCCCGATTGAACACGAGACAAAAATGTTGTCCAATATTTTATCGAAAATAAACTTCAAGAAGTACTCCAAAAAATTACTAAAAATATTTTAAACCGATCGAGAGTATTTTGGACAACATTAGAAATATTGTTTTGATGAAAAAAATACATTAGCACAAAATTATTAAAAGTGTTGTCCAATTTTGTCGAAAATAAACTTGAAGAAATACTCCGGAAAATTAGTAAAAATAATTTAAATCATTTAGGAGTATTTGGACAATATTTAAAAACATTGTTTTGGTATAAAAACAAAATCATCAAAATCATGATAAAACCATTTATCAAACATCTTATACGGCATTGACGATGGTATCTGCTGAGATGACTGACTAGAAAATCTCTAACTGCCCACTACACGGTCATACATGAAGTCATCATACTGATCAATCTATGGGAAAAGACGCCTAATCTCCTCCTGAATAAGGTCCGAAACCCGACCTATCTCCTGATCTAGACGTCTATTTAATTGAGATCCCTCCTCTGCAATGAGACTCTCTAATTGAGTCATATGGTCCTCCAAATGAGAAACAACTCTATCGATATGTGACTCCAATCGAGAGAACCGGTCATCTATGCGTCTCTCCAAATGACCAACCTCTCGTATAACTTCCCTCAGTAGCACCAACATACTGCCCACAACTGGTGGCTCATTATCATGTGTATCCCCATGGGCTGATGGATCATCGAGATGATGGCCTAGGTGATCATCTGTCTGCCTAGCTAATATATCATTTGTGCGGCCATCTGAGGGATCATCTACTTGGTGGGATGATGTTACGTCTGTCCTACGACCTTTGAATCGTAGGAGTAGTAGTGGGGTCCTCTGAATTTGCTCTATCTCTGCCCCTGAACCTGCCCTTAGCAGTAATCGGAGCGTCTGTCTTCGACACTCTACCCCTGCCCCTGCCAATGGTAGTGGTAGAGGCCGTCAAATCTGTACCCCTACCTCTGTTTCTGCCTCTGCCCCTCCCACCACTACCGCCCAAAAACTAGTTCTCATTCGGGATGAACCAAGGAGGACCTAACAGAATAACATCCTCATAGATACACTCCATATATATCTGTTGGAGCTCCTCCTCACTCGGATCTAATGTCTCATAAGACACTAACCCCTGTAAAAAGTGATTTATACGTCATAAATAAATTAATTAATTTAAAACTTAAAACAAATAAAAAAAAGTAAACAACGTTACAATGCATAACGGGTCAAATAAGAAATCAACCAAGTCAACCATGGTTTTCTGAAACCTCCAACAAATGCACCTAGGCGTCCGAGTGTCAGATACTCGAGTCGCACAAACATCACCAAGACGAGGTATCGCCTCGAATGCCCAAATTTTTCAGAACATATATAAATGACAAAAATAAGATTTTCAAATATTTAAAAAACTAAATACATATACAATGAATAAAATAAATTAATATATGTACCATCAAGATATATATGGGACCATAAAAATGATAACTAGGTGGGCGATATCGCGGTGGCCAACATCATTCAAATTCCAAAGATAATGCATCAGAATCTGAAATGAGTACTTTCCCTAAGGGAAAGTCTCCCACTGTGCAGTGTCCTCAATAACAAATCATAGCCAACGATCCATTGCGGTCTGTCGGCCATCGAAACACAAAAACATATAAAATACAAATAACACATTCGCCACCTTTAGGTCATCAGTTGGTGTCTCACGGAAGATGCCATCGTAAATAAACCGCGTAGATCACTAACGGTAACACGATCACCCTGAGGCCAAAATCATCGATAAATACCGGTCTCGGGTGGCTCATATACACGATTAGGGTCAAATACGGACCCCGTAAACCTCATTCCATTGACCATAGCAAAATCACACCGGGAAAATCTAATACTCTGCTCTCTGATGTGGAACCAACACTCTAATTTTGGAACATCCGACATTCGTACCTCCATCGCTACCAATGCATGGAGGGAAACAGTAACTAAACCCGTCATACCCAAAATCCCAAAAATGACCAAAAATGGTGTCTCTAAACTCCTCACATACACCACTACCGATCAATTGCAAATGTTGTCTTATATCCTGAATTATACTCGGTCGAACGTACCCAATAATTTGGGCCCTCTCTATGATAAGAGAGTCTCTTCCACAAAGGTCCAACCTGCAACATGAATTAATAGCTATTTAACAATAGGAATTGGTAAAAAAAAGTGAAGAAATGTAGTAAGATATAAAGAAGACAACAATTCAGCAAGGTAGACAGTGAGTGGCACGATATAGGCACGATATGGCATGATATGTGGCATGATATGTGGCACGTAATAACCAATATCGTGTGCATATTGTGGCACGTAATAACCTATATCGTGTGCATATTGTGGCACGATTATAATAGGCCACGTGTATAAACCTATATCATGTCATATCGTGCACTAAATGTACGATATAAGTTTAGAATGTGTGCCACATCATAATATATATCATGTGCATATTGGCACGATACATCACAATATAGGTTAATGATGTGGCTAGTTTTAAACCACAATCGTGCCATAATATGCACGATATTGGCACGATATCATGCATATCGTGCCAATCGTGCCCTTCATCTTCTTCCTCATATCGTGTAAACATGAACTCTGCAACACCCATTTTCGACTCCCTAACCAGAAACACAAACTCGAACACCCAACTTTAACAAAACACCATTTCATGCCTCATTATCAAGTAAATTTAACAAAACCTAACATGTATACTCATTAACAATCATTTTCAACAAAAACTCAATATTCTTGCAATTATTTCCAAGTTTTTTCAAACTACTAAAAATGAGAAACAAAATCCTAACCTATTCGGGAGCGGAGGAGGGAGGAGCAGTGGCGATTTCGGCGGTGGCGACAGCGGCAGAAACGGTAGCGGTGTTGGTCTCGTAGGCAACGTCCATCACGATATAGTGCATGATAGGTCTTCTTCTAGTTTTGGTCTTGTCTTCTTTTGTTTTGTTTATATTTTTTTTTGTCTTGGAAGGAGTATATTATATATTGTATGTACATACATGGGGGTGTGAATACGGTTTCCAAGGGGAGAGTTATATGGTTTTTAAGGCCAATAATTATTATTTTAGTTTTAAAATTCAAAAAGTCCCAAATTAAAGGAGGGGCAATTTGGTCAAATTGGGTAGAAAAGAGTTTTCTTATGTTGATGGGTAGATAAGAGTAGTCACTATCCATAATGGATACTTAAAAAAATTCACTTTTAAAAACTTGATAATTTACTAAATGTATGCATAAAATACTGAAATCGTTTTTTTTTATGAATGGAAAACTTCTTTTTCAAGTAAAAAGAGTAACTATATTTATATGGCTATGATCACAATGACAAAAAAACTCATAGGATTATCCCATCTGCCACATCTTATGAGATGGATCTCCCATAACCCATGTCTCAACAAAAAAGCCTAGTGACAGTTTTGTAAATATCAGACTAATAGACATGTGTGACATATTTAAAAAGTACTATTAGTTTTTTCTCGGAAAGTATTACTTTTATTTAGGAAAATATAGGTTTTCAAGGTAATTTTTTGGAGCGCTGGGAAGACAGTGACTAGGGGTGATCATAAATTTTCAAAAACCACATGAACCACAAGCACCACATCACACCACACCGTTTATTCTGTTTTTTTTTAAACTACAATTTAAAATGCTGAATGAAAACCGCACCGCCGTGTTGGTCTGGTTATGTTTTTTAAAGTAAACCACACTGTCATTCTACATATTTAGGGGTAAATAAAAGTCTTTTCTTACATCTTTAGGTAAATAATCAGACAATAAATATATTAAAACTAATTTGGTGAATAATAAAATTGCATTTGCATTTTGAATTTCAAACAAAATGCATTTTACATATTTCTTTAATGTTGCAAATATATATTATATTTTGCATTTAAAGTAACATACTATTAAAGTGTGTTAAGTTTTGAGTATAATTGAGTTAAAAGATAGGTGGATTCTATTTGCAAAAACATCATGTTTTTAAACTAACACAAAAACTTCTATCAGACCGTCTAACGGGTCTGATTTGTTAGATGGATCTGACCCGCGGACCCGGTGGCATTTTCGTAATATTAGCAGTGGTGTTTAGTAATTTTCAGGGACCACCGGTATTAACAGTCCTTCTGAAAAGTATTAGTCGTCCTTCTAAAAAATACTAGCAGTTCTTCTGAAATGTATTAGTAGTTCCCTGAAGAGTTTTTTAGTATTTTTCCTGAGTATACTCCCAAAATGTATTAGCAGTCCCTCAAAAAGTATTAGTGGTTCCTCGAAAAAGTATTAGTAGTTCCTTGAATAGAATTAATTTTTTCTCCCGAAATATATTAACAGTCCTTCTGAAAAGTATTAGCCGTTCTTCTAAAATGTATTAGCAGTTCTTCTGAAATGTATTAGTAGTTTCCCTGAATATAATTAAATTTTTCTCCTGAAATGTATTAACAGTCCTTCTGAAAAGTATTAGCCGTCCTTCTAAAAAGTATTAGCATTTCTTCTGAAATGTATTAGTAGTTCCCTGAAGAGTATTTTAGTATTTCTCATGAATATACTCCCGAAATGTATTAGCAGTCCGTCAAAAAAGTATTAGTAGTTCATCGAGAAAAGTATTAGTAGTTCCCTGGAGCGTATTTTAGTAGTTTCCCTAAATATAATTAAATTTTTCTCCCGAAATGTATTAGTTGTCCCTCGGAAAAGTATTAGTAGTTTCTCGAAAAAGTATTAGTAATTTCCTAGAGAGTATTTTATCTACAATTCCACCATCATCACCATTGCCTTTAATTTCTCCAACAAATTCTCCACTTTCTCCCCACTCATGTGAACCATCCACTAATCTAATAAGCTCTCCACTTAACTTACCATATTCTTCTCCAATTTGTATAATTCAGAATCTATTTTGCATGCAGCTCATTCACACACTCCGTGTGAATCTCCTCCATCTCCTGACTTCGCGCCTCCATTACCACCTTCTGACATAATTCCTTTGTCTTCTCAAGGCGGCGGCGATGCCGTGACGCTCTCCGACATCGACCAGCTCCTATTCGAGAATTTCAGATTGTTGTACCAAACAAAGTATGAAGAATAGATCTCGACGAAGCCGGCATTTCTGTTTTTGCAGGGGGGCCTGGTTTGTAATTTCAGTTTAGTTTTTTTTATTTTTTCGCGGATTCGGGTCAGGTCTGTGAAATGGGTAGTATATTTAGACCCGTCTAATGGATCTAGATCCGTTAGACAGTCTGACAGGAGACTAGCTCTTAAACTAATAATTTTTCAACTTTTTACAACTTTTGGGGAATTTCTCTTAATGTCCTAAAAGAGCGATATTATTTTATCCATCTTATGATATTTTTGTTTATTGAAGCCGCCAAAGCGTCCGCCATTACCTAAAACCCCATCTTCAATTTTACTTAATAAAGCCACGACTTGAAATTATTTTTTAGAAAAGCCGCATAAGGCAATTCGGTTTGAAATTTATTAGAAAAAAATGGAAAACAGGTGCGATCACCCCTAATAATGACATAGTATCATTAGGGAGGGTGTCGTTTTTGTAATATTAGGTGGTGGTATAGAATATGACTTTATAATCGAAAAGTGTCATTTTTTTATTAGAAAAGTATCATTTTTACTCTAAAAAATATGTTTCAAAAAAATATCATTTTTATTCTAAAAAATATGTTTTAAAAGTAACAAAATTGATAATAATGGTCACCTGAAAAGTATTAGTTTTTACGCTAAGACGTATTAGTAGTTCCCACAAAAGGTATTAGTTTTCTCGTAGTTCCCCTTAATTTTGCCTTCTTGAACTCCTTAGTACTTATTGGTGTTCTATCCACCTTCCCCTTATCTCCGTCGCTAATCAACACCTCAATCTCCCTCAGCCTCCCTCCTTCACCGGAATCTACCGACACCATAGTTATTTATAGCTGGATATAAATTCTCTTTTATTTACAACTAAAACCAAAGCATTAAAATCCACCTAATAAGTTCTCAAAATTACAACTCTCTGGTTGGGAAGATTCATGGGTTGACGCACAGGTAAGTTGTCCATGACATTTATGCATGATAGATGCTCCACCACTAATCATCTACTCAGCCGAAAATCCCACCAAAGATTGAAAAACATATATGTTTTTACATCTGCGACTCTGCGAGAGAGAACGAGAGAGAGAAGGGTACATGAATTTTGTTTCTTTTTTCTATTTATTTTTCTCCGATTTATATAATAGTTCTGGGTTCTGGGTCGGATAGATCCATCTCACGGATTTAGATCCGTGAGACGGTCTCACAAGAAACCTACTCGATTAGAATATCCTAATTAGGAACCTTCGAGATTTAAAACATGAGGACAAATCTATATCTATACTATTTTAAAAGTGTGAATGTTTCTTGCAATTTTTTATTGAACAAAATATCCTTTAGACATAGTAAAATTTTAGGACAACAAAGTAATTTGATATTTATTTAGCTTCTATTTGTTCAATTATAAGACAATGTGACCTTTTATATTCTATATTTTAAAATTACTTATTCTTTCAGCTATAACTCTTAAAATATTTTGAATTTTAAAATAATATTAGCTTCATGTTAAACTAGATTTCGAGAGCTTTCTAACCATATGTCATAAGCATATATAAGGACTTCACATGAGAATTTTAATATTATAAAGTTCAACACTATGTAAAAATTAAGAATTTCTGTTTTTCTATAGTTTTGTTATTTATTTAATCTTTTTTGTTTAATTATATGAGAGATGTTCGTTAAAGCCAAAAGAAAATTCAGAAATCTGAAAATATATTTTTTTAATCATAGCACTAAGAATACATTAAATTTCTTATAAAATCAATTTCAAATTTAAATAGGTTTCAAAATCTTCAACTATATATTCTAAACATATAAACAAGTCGTTATAGAAAAAAAAATTAACTATTTAACTTTTAGTATGATACAAAATTGTATATTTCTTATATTCTTTTAATTTTTCTCAAATAATTAAATATGTCTATTATAATTTATAAGAAAAGGACCAAATTACAATATACACGATAAGAAAAAATAAAATAAAAAATATTTTAGGTGGTTTTGATGTTAAATAAAAAGTAGAGAAAATACATAATTCCTTTATGGTCAAAACATTCTCCCTTAATTAGTAATATGCAATTTAAAAATTAATTTACTGATGGTTGTTAAAGAAATAATATTGAAAACAAGAGAGTTTCGTATTTTATTTTTATTGCGATTTCATGTATATTTCATTTTAATTAGCCATATCAGTAAAATAAAAAGTACAAAATAAAAGGAATAATATTAACATGAAAAAAAGCGAACAAGAACAAAAATAAGTTTATCGCGGAAAAAAAGTTACATTTTAAATTTTAACTATATGTGTTAGTATGACTTTTACTTAATTTTTTATATTAACATTATAAGTTTTAGTTTCTAATTTATTATTTTTTAATATATTATGATTTCAATCTTTTGATTATTTTATGTCCTATAAATTTTAAGAACAAGTACAAAAAAGTGTTAAAAGTTGTATATATAAATTTATAAAAAAAAATAAAGAAGACAAACTTAATAAAAAAAAATCCATATGTATTAAATTGACATTTGTGATAAAACTTGAATGGCGTTTGAAAATTACACCCTTAAAATTTATAAGTTTAAAATATCAATATGATACATATTTATTATAAAAACGAATACCAATATAAGTAAATTTTAATAAAATGGTGTGAAACAGTGAAACATGAGCTAAAATTGGATTAGTCTAAAAGATCATATATGTTATGCTAAAGAAAAAATAAATAAACTCATTTAATATGTAACAATTTGACAACTGAGAAAGTAATTATATATTACAAATTATATATTAGTTCAAATACTAACATAACATTCATAAACAGTAAGTAAATTAAAAAATTACAACAAATAAGAGTGAAAACTAAGATAAAAATATTGAAAGATAAATGGTTATACTTCACATTAATGAGTTGAGATTGATCCAAATAATTTTAGGGGTTAATCTCACATATATTGATAGTTTAGGATTAAACCAAATGAAACATGTTCACATTAATGAGTTGAGATTGATCTAAATTTTGAAGGTTATCTCACATATATAGATAGTTTAGGATTAAACTAAATGAAACATATTATAAAGATTTGAAAGAATAAAAGTAAATAGTTAAAAAAATATGTGGGTCATAGCCGGGAATTCTAAAGAAAAATTAAATTGCTTTCATATAATATGTATAATTGATATTTTTGATAAAATCTCAGTTCATTTTAAAAGCACACCTTATAACTTATAAATATTCAAGCACAAAGACAATTATTGTAAAATTGGGTACAAATTATTCAATTTTTTACAAAATCAAATATTATGAAAAACTTGAAAACAAGAATCAGAAATGGAAAGTCACTGTATGTATATGAAATTTGTAAACAAATAAATAAATAAACAAAACTTATTTAATATGAAATAGTTTGATATTATGTCAAAGATTAATATTTCTTAAATTACATGTGAATTTAGGTACCAATATAATAATCAAAATATTCAAAATAATATTTATGTATCAAATTTATTGTGTTAAACTATATATAATAATAAATTGGAGTGAAGTGCCATGTTTAGTGCCAAGTAATATGAATTATTCCGGGCATAAGGAGGCGGAAGAGAATAATTAAGGGTTTTTTTTACACTTGATATCTATATTTTGGCAACTATATTTTCTTATTTGATCAAAAATTCAATCAAAATTTTAAATAAAGAATAAAGTACTATACCATTTTCTCAATAAAAGGCTCTAAAAATGGATTGATAATTATTTTTTTACAACAAATAATATGATTTTATAAACGATATTAAATGAGATCATTTTTAAATTTACAGTCTCTTCAAATAAATATAGATTAGTTTCAGTATATTAAGAATAATTGTAATTTTCATAACTATACGGCTCACAAAGTTTACAACTATGTAAAGTTTAATATAACCAAAATAGCCAAATTCAATTGCAAGTACAAACTCTAATAGTATAATGTATCTTTCTAAAAGTTTATGAAATTTAAAAAAATATATTAGTTTTTAGTTTATTATGTATAACTTTTAAAAACTTAAGTGAATGCAAAAAGAAATTAAAACATAAAAGTTAATTAGTATTATATTTATTTATTGAAGATTGACACGTGAAAATTGTTAACTTATTTTTTCTTTCATAAAACTGTCTGTGGTTTTATTATTTATTAAATAAAGATATTTGGTGTGCAATAGAATAGAGTTTCAAAACTCAGATTTCGACCTATCACTTTTTCATAGTTTTATTTAATACCTGACTCTCGATGAAAATAATGGATTAATTTTTTTTATATATTAGGTTAATATTTATTATTTTTAAGATACTCGAAATAGGACTAGAATTAAAATAATATATGATTTTTTTAACATATATATTTTATTGTATTTTTTTTACATTTCTTTAATCGAAGAACTGAGATAGAATAAAAGAAGTAAGCACATGAAGTATAAGAATTTGACTAACCTTTATTTTATTTTATTTTAATTAAATAACAATAACAAATAAAATGATGATATTATGATGGATTTTGGTATAATATTTAATTAATTATTTTTTTATTTAATGTGATACCTTGCATGTGATTTACTAATCATTAGCTTATGATTTATAAGCTAAATTATTTGTCTGATTATGTAAAATGCATCAAATGCTAAAAGAATTCGAAAATCATGTAAGAGAAAAGACTTTTCTAGCCATAACAATGAAATAAAAGACCGATGAATGTGATTCCAAGCTAATATAAAACTAATTTCATTGTTATACTAATTGTAAAAAAATTGTTGGATTGAGTTCCTTAAAATGATTATTTAACAATTTATATCGATCTATAATATAAGTAAAACAAAATATATATTAAATACTGTGTAATATTTAAATTTAATTAATATTTATTTCACTTTTAATATTTTAATATTAATTAATAAAATTATTAAATATTAAAATTATTTTAGTAAAGTCAATATGGATCACGTGCGATGCGACTAGTTAATTATTAAGAGAGTGGAAGTAGAAATTACACGCGCTTAGTTTCCACTTATTCTGCCGATTAAGCATAATTTCTTACTGCTGCGAAAAAAAAAACACAATTTCTTACTAAGTATTGGCTCTCGATAGCAAAATAACATGAATTGGAAATTTTGCAATTTGGTCATTCAATATACATGAATTTTTTTATTAATCATACTAGAGCTAAAAAATAATTGAAGCTACTCTGCCCCACTCTAGATGGATTGGATTTGGTTTGTTAAACATAAGAATCCAAATTTGACTACATTTTTTTGTTCAATAAGACTTACTCAATTCAAGCTTTGACTCAATTAGTAACAAATTATAAAATCTTACCCGAACACGACTCAGATTCGACTTGGCATTACTTATTCAATTGATTCAATTAAAAAAATAAAAGACATGGTTCGTGGATTGAATTAATGACTCATCAATTTTGAGTCGTTATTTCAATTTTCAATCAACGACTCATCTTGAGTTGTTAATTCAATTCACGAATCACTTTAAAATTTTAAAACTTCCCCAACCAACCCCGTATGTGTAATATTTCTTGGCATATGCAATATTTTATTAATTTTGCCCTTATTTTTTTGATTATAAGCAAATAAGTGTCTTATTTTCTTAAATTATTCTCCAAATGTATCCTCTAAAATTATAAAAACATTTACATTTCTATTGATACAAAATGAAAAGAACGGTCACTCAAAAAAAATTGAAAAGAACGGTGTATTAAATGTCCTTTTTTTAATATTTATAAAACAATAGTTCTAACTTCTAACAAAAGATGTAAATAAATTTTTGTTGCTCCATTTGTCATAACGACCTTCAGTAAACTCCTCTCATGTAAAATATAGAATATGAAAAGTAAGGGGCCTAAAGTCTAAGCCAACAAAACAAAGTGAAGTGCGTGGAACTCACTAGAAGACAAATCGCGCGTGGGCATTTGTCGGAACCTTATTGATCGCACATGATCTGCTCCCGTAATCCAACCTCCAAGTTCCCAACATTCGCCGCGCGTGCTTCTCAACGGTCGCTACTCGCTAGTTCCAATTTTGCCCCACTTTTATTCTAATTGAAAATGACAAAATCTCCTTGTGGATGTGGTTCTAAATTTTTAGTATATTTGCTATTTGGTAAACTATATTTGGAGAAGTGTAAACAGAGGGGAAAAAATGAGAAAAACCATAGATATTTGTTTGAGAATTCTAAAATTTTGTCATTAAATTTGGGGCATGATTGGCATAGACGAATGAGATAGGCACTGACGAAGCCAGAAATTTCGCGTAGGAGGACCCAACTAACATTAATATAAAAATAAAATATAATACATCAACTAAAAAATATATAAATACTCATCTCTCATTTGGTTGCGTAGTAAACAACTAATTCAATGGCTCAAGTTTATGGTAGAGAAAAATTATACAAAATTTTTAGAAAGGAAAAAAAAAATTGATAAGGACTCAAAAGTTTTTCAAGATTCACAAATGGGATGGGGAAAAGAAGAATGTAGGAATTGAAGTTAATATTTCTATACAATAATGTGTTTAAGAACAACCATTTTTTATTTGGTACCAGTTACCCTTCGTAAGGACATTTATTAGGGTTCGAACCCCAACTCTTTCAGTTTATTTGAGATTTATCCTCTTCCCTCCAATTACTCCTCTCAACCTTTTTTTTAAAGGAAAACAACAACAATAACCATTTTTTCCTATTTTTTTATAATTTTTCTAGGTTATGAAGAGAAATTACCCAAATACCCATAGAATTTTTCAAAATTTCAGGGGGGGGGGGGGGGTCAGTGCTCCCCTTAGCCAGTAAGTAGCTTCGTCTCTGGAGATAGGAATAGGGGTGGCCAAGTGGAACGAGTTCCAAACCGGAATCAGAACCATGGTCAATGATTCTGCGAACCGTTGACTGGTCAACGGTTACTTGGTCTCAAAAACCGAGGAACCGACGGTTAGAACCGTCGGTTTTAAGATTAAAACCAACAATATTTATTTTTTTGGGTAAAAATATGCTCGAATAAATGTTAAATGTTAATATAAGTACAAAATTTAATTGAATATTAGGTCTAAGTTTTTTTCTTCCTTTTTTCATTTTTGTAACTGAAATTGATAAACTATTTTAAATAATCAAAAAATTATCAAAAGATGAATAAACGGTTCCGGTTAAAACCGGAACCATAGAGGAACCGGGTTCCAAACCAGAACCGTGAGGCAACAACTCCGGTTCAGGTTCCTCCAAAATGAGGAACCAGATCCGACAATTTTTGAACCGAAACCAGCGATTCCGGAACCGTAACCATCCCTAGATAGGAGTGGAATGAGCATTCCTAAGCATCTTCTCATTTAAATGATTGTATAAATTGGTAATGAGAACATACATCCTCATTGAAATCCTTATTCCCAAAAGTGTGGAATAACCATTCATTTGCTCCACAATCAGTTGAACTAAAAAATCAGGGGGCACTATTTTAATAACTCATTTATTAATTTTATATTGTATAAAAAAATATTTATTAACTATATACTAACTATTTATAAATTAAATCTTTCAAACATATTTATTACTTATATGTATATTAGAATAACCCAATTATTAATTTTATATTGTTATTATAAGAATATCATATTTAAATTTTGTATATATCTAATAGATATTATATATCACATAATACATACATAATAAATGAAAATTATGTGCAATATTTTAATAAATTGTATTCAGATTTTATCAAAGTTTAAAAGTTACAATCCCAGATTTGTCCAAGAGTCATATATTAACTTTTAATATGTTTTTATAACAAATATATTTGTGCAATATATATCTATATATATACATGTATATTGTTTAATACCAATTAAAATAATATAAGATCAAATTTTCATTAATATAATTTTATTTAAAAAATCTAGTGAATGATAATGAATTACAATGAATTGGTGTGACCTCCAAAAGTTATGACCAAACCAGCTATGCTATTTATATATAATGAAGACATCTTTCTGATATTTTCATGTAGTGTTTCTTCCCCATATTTCTATAATTCTCTCCAACTTTCATCTTCTCTCAATAACCTTTTTTTCAACACCCAAGTCTTTTTTTTTTTTTTCATTAATGAAAAAAATGAATAATTAGGCAAAAGAAAAATCATAGGATATATATAACTTTTTGTTATTACAATTTACATAGTACGTACACAAATCAAGTGTGGGTGTGGCCCATACTTACAGTGGGAAAAGAAAAGGAGTAAAAGAAATATAAAAAAAAAAACAAAAATCTAGTTTATAAACTTGTTAAATTTAGCTGATTTTACCTCTTCCTACTTCTCCTTCCCTTTTCTCCGGATCCAACACACACACACACACACACACACACAGCACACAGTGCGTGCAATGATCCGCCATTGATACCGTACGACACAGATCCCCATCACCGCCACCTATATCCGTATATCTTCATGTCTCGTCCACCAAATTACGAGTTTCAGGAATGGTGGAACCAGCAACGATCCAAGGACCAGGCCGACGACCCTCTCTGTTCATCAACATCCGAAGATATCAGGTTTTTAACCGTCAACATCCACAGCCCGACCTACGCCGCTGCTTCGGCCGCGGCGGCGGCGGAGAAGGACCGCTCACGCAGCGCACGGCAGCTGTCCTGGATTTACCTCCTCAAACTAAACCAAATCGCCCACTCGTTGGCTTTCATTACCAATGGCTTCATTTCCCTCATCCGCACTACGAGACGTCGCATCTCCACCTCCCCCGGGGCCCCCCGCTCCGAATCTAAGTTCTACAAGATCATCAAATTTTTCTTGATATTGAGTGTTATCCTTCTTTTTGTTGAGCTTCTTGCGTACTATAGGGGATGGCATTTTAGTCCTCCTACTCTGGAAGAGGGGGTGGAGGACTCAGTGGAGTATATCTACGCGAATTGGTTGGAAATTAGGGCGAACTATTTGGCGCCGCTGCTGCAGTGCTTGACGAATGTGTGCATCGTGTTGTTTCTGATACAGTCTGTGGATCGCTTGGTTTTGGTGCTGGGTTGTTTTTATATAAAGCTTAGAGGGCTAAGACCTGTGGCGGAGATGGATTATAAGCAGGATGATGAAAATGGGGGCCTGATTATCGACCATTATCCAATGGTGCTGGTGCAGATACCCATGTGCAATGAGAGGGAGGTAAGAAGATGTAGGTTTTCAAATCCCTACTCAGAATGTAACTGTTTTTGTCAAGTTTATAAAATCTTACTTCTTAACTGAAACTAACTTTATTAACTGAAGTAGATTTTGTTAGCTTTTTGTTTGATTTATATTAAATGAATCGGTTAGTACAAAATGTAAATACAAGTTAATTGAATATGTTTTGCTTATGATATCCTTGCTGAGAATTAGTGAAAAATTTAGAGCATTTCAGGAACATAGGCATGGGTAAATAGGTCCTAAGCGAAATTAATTTGCTTTTGATATTCTGCTAGATGGGAAGTTTTAACACAAATAGCATATGCACTAATTGATTGTCTTGGGAATGTAACTGCATTATTTATTGTATCTGTTATTAACAAATGATACGATGTTCGGTTATATAACACATATTTGTCAATTGATAGAGTGGCAGTTGGCATGCATCTTGTAAGCATAATCTGAAACTAACTCTTTGCTTTATTCTGCCGATACAAGTTTAGGATATACTTCTAAGTATATTATCAACTATCAAGCATACATTGGTTTAAAAGTCTTTAAATTGTCGCATACCTCTGAACTAATGAGAAAGTGAACCCTCATTTTGCTCAAAACATGTTCCAAGGATTAAATATTACTGTTTATGCATCTGAAATCTTGGGTAAGTTCATCCAGAACAAAAATAAGAAACACACTATATGGGTGATAATCTTTAAATGTTCTTATGATCTTATCTGAAACAACTGTAACATAACCACTCATTTGGCATGTGCAAACTAGCTGAGCTAAAAAGAGTTGAAAAGGCTAATAAAGATGAGAACGGAAATGTATTAATATTCCTACTTGTGACTTGACACGTTTTAGGTGCATACTTAGCAGTTAGCATTGTTGGCTCATCAGGCTCCTTGATGATGATGCAGCAGATTCTTAATTGTCAGTGATCTTAAATTTCCAAACTACAAAAAGGATGACTTTAATTTTCTATATAAAGAGCTCACTATCACCACACAGAGGCATCTATATTTGATTTATACACTGTCTCATTTTTCCCTAAAGGCAGTGCTCAGTTCTTTCCTTTCACATTTTACACGAGATGTGTGGGGTCCAGATCTACATTAGGCATCACAAACACTGAGTGGAATATCTTTGTTGATAAATCCTGCCCTTGTATCTCTTTGGTTATTGACTTGGAACATGTATGGGACTTGATCATTTTTTATTTATGGTTATATTTATGCTTGAACTAGTCTTATCTTTAGACCTACAAGGAATATCAACGACATGGTCCTGTGCTCGATTTGTGTTTGGTACTTGTGATGCATATAAAATCACCAATAACCAGCATTATTTGAAGTGTGAAGCAAAGAACATCAAGTAACAGGATAATGCTATAACATAAAAGGAAAAATAACCTTAGTATTGTTACTAAATTTTATTTATTTATTTCATTCTCTCCGTTCTTTTTTCACTACTGAGTATTCATGGAAAACTTAAAAAGTTATTGTTGTTGAAATATTGATTATCCTCTATATCCTCCAGTTAAGTAGTGTTCTTCTTTGAGTATGATGTCTAGCTTTAAACACAGCCTCTTAAATATGAGTGTGTTGTTGAGACGACAGCTATTCCTTTTCTTAAACTCAAGCATATAAATTCCTACAGCTCCTAATAACAAACAGAAAAGGTAAAGTGAATAGGAGGAAATGTCGGATATTTGGAATTTGGATGCATTTTTCTCCATTATTATATGGAATACTTTCTCTTTTGGCAGTTCTCAGTGTTTTTCCCTTAATGCTGCTCAGGTATACCAGCAATCTATCGCAGCTGTATGCATCCAGGATTGGCCTAGGGAGAGGATGCTTGTACAAGTATTAGATGATTCTGATGATGCAGATGTTCAATCCCTTATTAAGGCAGAAGTACAGAAATGGCAACACAGAGGGGTGCACATCATCTATAGACACCGTCTTATTCGTACAGGTTACAAAGCAGGGAACCTTAGATCTGCAATGAGTTGTGATTACGTCAAAAATTATGAGTTTGTAGCCATCTTTGATGCGGATTTCCAGCCAGCACCAGATTTTCTGAGGAACACTATTCCTTACTTTAAGGTAATTAAGAAATACATGTCGAAAGTAACACTTTCTTTTATGTTAAACATTAAACCTAGAGGTCTGTATGACAATATAGAATGTAATTTATGGGGCTTAATATTCCTTTGATTATCAACTGACTAACCATTTCTGAATCGGAAATAACTAGAGTTATTTTCACAAATGCGTCAAGCTTGGACTGGTAATGGACTGCAAATTACTTGAAGATCTAGTTAGTGCCAACTATAGTAGGTAACAAATGCTGGCCAAAAGATAAATAATGACAGGTGAGGCTACTAAATCGTATTGCAAAAAGTCGATGCTCTAGACTAGAATGAAGATGCAGTATTCTCTTACTATTAAATATTTTTCTTTCTTGAGTCCTGCTGGCTCGTGGAAAGCACTGCACTTTGCAGTAAGAGCGTATTAGGTGAAGAAGTCTACCTTTTATTCAACTCCTACCAGCCCATCATTCCGTATATATTGTGTTGCTGTCAGAAATGCTTAAGTACTTTTCTATATGCAAATTTGTGAACTAACAGAGCTTTGGTAAATTACCAGGCTGTAGAAAAGAATAATGTTAAGCACTTACTAATTAGTCATGTACTTTGAAGGGAAAAGACGACATTGCATTGGTGCAAACCAGGTGGGCTTTTGTCAACAAGGAAGAGAATTTGCTTACACGATTACAGAACATAAATCTGGCCTTTCATTTTGAGGTTGAGCAACAGGTCAATGGGTGGTTCATCAACTTTTTCGGTTTTAATGGAACTGCTGGTGTTTGGAGAATCAAAGCCCTGGAGGACTGTGGTGGTTGGTTGGATAGGACAACTGTTGAAGACATGGATATTGCTGTTCGTGCTCACTTGTGTGGTTGGAAATTCATTTATCTAAATGATGTTAAGGTTTGTGCACTTGAAGATTACAAGTAGACCTCTACGCATTATAACCATGCAATAATCAGGTGTGCTCTTCTTTCTGCAGTGCTTATGTGAACTTCCCGAGTCATATGAAGCATACAAAAAGCAGCAACACCGTTGGCATTCAGGACCCATGCAGTTATTTCGCTTGTGTTTTTATGACATACTGCATTCTAAGGTTTGTAGCAGTTAAGACCCATTTTGTCGTTACATTACCAATGAAAATCACAATGTTAAAGCATTGCAAAGGTGCATACTAAAATTAAAGAGGATAAAAGATGAAACAGAAACAGGGTTTTATATCTATATCTTTATACTATTAAAAAAACAGCTTGAATACTCAAAAAGATTTTAGAATGCTTGTAATATATATTAAGGTGGATTACAAAATTTATTCCATATGTTTGGCTTAATTAAAAAAAAAAAAAAAAAACCTTTTTTCTAAAATTATAAATATCCCCTTGGCACATCTACTTTACAAATTGTTGAGGTATTTGTAAAATAAAAACTAACCCGAGAGTGGTATTTATAGTTTTAAAAGATTTTCTATAATTAAGTTTCATCTCAACTTTAATTATCGTAATTTACCGTTTTTATTGAAACTACAATTAATAACAACTGAGTAGGAAAAAAGAGCATAATAAGATTTTTTATATTTTTAGGTGGTATAGATTGAACATAAAACCATGTTTTCTCGTCTAAAACTATACTTCAACTTGCCTTTTCTTATGTCAAATTTCATTTTCTTTCATGTGCAACACGTGCTCATTTTACTTTCCTACACTGAAAACAAGATATAGGAGTAAAAGAGCTAGAAACTATTCAGCCAATTGCTACAATGAGGAAAAGAACAATCAGTTTTGGGAAAAGCCATTTGCATAGTTGGATACAGCTCTTGCTTTTGGGCACAAGGTCGTTTGATGCTCCTAGCGTAATTTTTGGTTATTCAAGAAAAGAAAAGGAATAGGCGTATTTCAATGCAGAGTAGCATTTTCCATATAAATGACTAAGTGCATTCTTCCAGAGGTCTGCCTTGTGTTCCTAAAACTAGCTGCAGATTTCAAAGTCATTCTTAACCCAACCAGATTTGAGCATTTGGAAGTGTCTGTATGCATAAATCTATTAGAATTATACTTTGACATTTCCTTTGTTTAGTGCTTTGGTTAGACTCTGTTTTAGTATTAGGGATAATTAAAAGAATCAGTCAGTTAATTTTAATTCTTACTGTTGAACATTTCAGGTGAGTATGTTGAAGAAAGCAAACCTAATATTTCTCTTCTTCCTCCTTCGGAAGCTTATCCTGCCCTTTTACTCGTTCACACTATTCTGCATTATTCTCCCGTTGACTATGTTCCTGCCCGAAGCTCAACTACCATCCTGGGTTGTCTGTTACATCCCTGGACTCGTCTCTATATTAAACATCCTTCCATCCCCACAATCATTTCCATTCATTGTGCCATATCTTCTATTCGAAAACACTATGTCCGTGACCAAATTTAATGCGATGATATCAGGGCTATTTCAGTTGGGAAGTTCTTATGAGTGGATTGTGACCAAGAAATTAGGCAGATCATCAGAAGCAGATTTAGTTGCTATTATGGAAAATGAATCCACACCGTTGGTTGAAAATGGAATGCTGAGGTCCAACTCAGAATCAGGGCTAGCTGACCTTAACAAGTTAGAGATGACAAAGAAAATGGGCGGGAAAAAAAAGAGAAATCGTTTGTATAGAAAGGAGCTTGCTCTTTCGTTTATTTTGTTGACTGCCTCGGTGAGAAGCTTGATGTCTGCACAGGGAATTCACTTTTATTTCCTCCTTTTTCAAGGAATCACTTTTCTCATCGTTGGTCTCGATTTGATTGGAGAACAAGTGAGCTAAGCTAATTCGTTAAAAAAGTTCCGGTTACATCCCTCGGAAAATCAGGTGCGTTTGTTTACCTGATCATTTGTACATGGTGAAGCACTGAATTCTCATTCACATGTTCATCACAAGATTCATTTTGTTAGTATATGCTTTTGATGCAGATTGGTTTTGCTGTAGTGAGAATTAGTGATGAGAAATAGTATAGATAGTGGCAGGATAACTTTGGATTTATTGATATTGTTAGTTTGGTGTAATCTTGTGTGCACACAGGGCTGTTTCAGCATCCCCCTCCGGATCAATTTTTTTCCATTCTTTATTGTTGTAATTGACAGAAGTTGTAAAATTATTTATGTTTTCAATGGAAAAGGAAACATTCACAATGGATAGTTTGACTTACCCATCAGATGGAAAAGATGGATTTATTTGCTGCAGAAAAATTATATGAAATGAAAATCTCGGAGGTTAATTTTTGGGTTTGGCATTTGATGATCCCAAAGGACAAGATTATCACACACGATTGGTTTCTCAGGTGTCAATCTAAAATGCAACACTATTAAATTTTGATAATTTCTATTACAGAATTATCTTTTTTTTTTTTTTTTGAGAAAGTATTACAGATTATCTTGACTACGAGGGTACTTGTTGAGCTTACAAACTCTTCAAAACATGTTAAACAGTTTATAATCTCTGTAAAGGTGTTTGGTAAACTTTTCATAAAGAGATCGTATGAGCTTGTTATGAACTTATAAGTTGTTTTTAAAATGTGAGAAATCCCAAATTTTTTCTAAGACAAGTTTTTATCTTAACAATCTCCTTTAATTTTGATCATTTTAATTACAAACTATCGTTACTAACATCCTAAAAGCTCTATCATTTTTTTTTTATCCAAACACTTCAACAATTTAATTTTAAAATACTAACTTCTTATAAGAATCAACCAAAAACTCTCTAAACTAATGTTAAATCTGCGATTATCTGGACATTGTGGAAAAGTATAATACCAAGCAACCCAGATTTTATTGTAGACGATGTGAAGAGCAGAAATGGCATGTACATAACATCATCAAATTACCTTAGTTGTGTTTCAGTGGACACTCATCAAGGCACAGAAATCTTGGATCATTTTCTACTTCATGTGATATCATTCCAAAGTAATCTTACAATGCAAAAACAGAAAAATTACCACCAAGTAACATTGGAATCGGAGAAACTGATTGGACTGATGCAGATTGCTTTTAATGTCATAAAAATCCTCATCAGAAAAGCAAACATAATACAAGAATTATTCGATGTATCTGTACTGTTAACTTTTGAATTTCATGGAATTTATCGTTCACACAGGCCAGTGCTTAATAAACAGTTTCCACAGATTTTCAATTTTTCCTGACAGTTTTTATATAAGAGAATTATTGGAAAATAAGACTAACATGAATTTCAACTTAGCATACATGCATGATAATCCGTACACGGTACATGTTAGCACACTCATAGGCCATATACTACACACACGGGTGATATACACAACATAACAATTCTGATTACATGGAGAAATATTGGTAAATAAGACATCCAATATGGAAATTTACTTTATCATATATATGCTTCATAACCTGTGCTAATTACTGCATCCATAGATCAAGAGAAAGATTAACTACATAATTGTTCTAATATGTGTGGTCATATCCAACCACCACATGAAAATGAATATCAGCTGCCATTCATTATTAACCACAAGTTTTGAAAATGTCAATCATCTTTTATGTGCAACCATGTATAGGATGTATATTGGTTCTCCACAAACACACGCACACACACACACACACACACCGCAGTGGAAGGAATAGACTATAGTTAAATAACTAACATTGATTTAGTTTTGATGCATATAAGAAATCCATCCAAAAAGACCAGCCGCAGCTAATAAAGAGGAGTATTCGCTAAAATTCTGAACTACCACATGGTCAAGAGAAGATCCATAAGAGTGTTTTAACATGCAAAAAACACAATAGAATTCATAATTATGCGGCACCAGCAGTCTTGCCCTTCTTCTTTTGAATCTTCTTCATATAGAACTCAAGCTCCTTACCTTCCAAAATGTATCTGTCAAAAATTGAGCGTACAATTAGACAAGATGTTGACAGGTAATGACAGAAACAGAAAAACCTACAGCGAGATATGCGCTTACCCGTCTGCTCTACCACATTGACCTGGGCGGGAAGATATGCAAGCCAACAACCTTCCAGAACTGAATTGCTCTTCAACATGTGGATCAATTTTACATTCCGACTTCCGTTTCTCAAGTTTCCTCACCACATGATTGCTCTTCTTAGCTTCTTGGGCTGCGACTTCTCCCTCCTGTCAAGTTAATGAAACGACATAAGTGCATGTTTGGGAGCACTTCTGCAGTGAAAGAGCATTCATAGGATGGACTTGATAATATGGACTTTCTAAAAAGTGCCTGAGAGTATTGCTAGGTTTTTTGGGAAAAGTACTGTATAACACTGATTACAAAAAGTGGAAGGAAAAAAAATCCAAAAGTCACAAATTTGCACTTCTCCAAAATGGAGTTTTCGAACAGCTGACTTATTTTGAAAGTCCATTAAAAAACAACTACTAAACATACATTTAAAAAAAGTGGAATTCTACACCTAAAAGTCCATTAGGAATGAGTTTCAAAACACCCTCTATGTCAATTCAAAGATTTCATTCTAGGGAAAACACAATACATATAATACATATAAGCATGGTTAAAATATCCAGCACTAGTGATACGGAAGTTAAGTAAACGATTAGAGGACAAAATATGCATCTCGTGAGAGAAAAATACAATGTGGAAGCACACAAGCATGTCAATCCTTCATTAAGCAAGAATAAGAAAAGGAAGATTAGCATAATTAAGTGAGCACCTCAACTTCGTCTTTCTTGCCAGTTCCCTTTTTCTTCTTACCAACATCGACCCCATAGTGTGTGAGATACCACTGCTTAAAAGGGGCAGCATCAACCTGAATAATTGCACTCTTGACCAGTGTTTTCGTCCTGACAAGCTCATTGTTAGAGGCGTTGTAGACAACGTCGAGGATACGTGTCTTCCGAGTGATGGCCTCACTACCCCATGAATAATTTCCTGTGTTCAACCTCAAGGCCCTCCATTTCACATTACCACCTCGAACACGAATTCTTCTGACTGTTTTTTGCGTGGACTCAAGCTTGGTGTTTGCAGGCTGGCGACCAAGCTCATACCTTATATAAGTGATCAAAAAATACAATATCAGATTAATCCAAAGCAGTTTTATGCCATCAAGATGAGCAAGACAACATAAGCAAAATATATACCAGGACTTTAATTTCTCAGCAACAAATAATACGTAAAAGTAAACCCCAAGGATTGCAACCCAACTATCAGGTCATTTAAACCAATATATATCCAGATACGCAGCATTAATTATCCAACTCATTTTAATATTCCAATCGGGTACCAAAAATGTTTAAATTATATTTGCGCAATTACATCAACTGGGCCGTCATCATTGATGTATTATATACTCAAATGCCTTCCATTTGTGTTTATGTCACTAAGTTGTTTATTAATTAATATAGATATTTGTTAAAAAAAACTTGGCTTTTCTTGCGTTTTTTTTTAACATTACACAAATAGTGTTGAAAAAAATGTGATAATAAAATAGTCGAAAACGGCGACTAGGTTGCCTTCTTTTAAAAAAGAAGGATTGTACACAGCTGTTTATATTTAAATATTTTTTTTCCTTTTTGAAAATTAAAAACGGTATCCAAAGAGCCGTTTTCAACATCTGATTTTTTTAATTGTTAGCCAATTTCTGCTTTGGAAAAGCAGATTTCAATTTCTATTTTTTATTTTACTGTTAAAAGGTCATCCAATCAAGAATTAAAAAGAAATATATTGTTCGTGTCCCATGTGGGTGCACCCAACATCCCAACTTACGTTCTTGCTATAAATATAATTAGTGCACGTGATTATACTTTTGCTATAATTTGTGCATTGTGTAAAATATACACTTGCTAATTACATTACTTTTTCTTACATTTATAATTATGCTTGGTTTAATTTGCTCCTATTCTTATTTACTGATAGGGTAAAATCAACTTTTCCATGTCTAATTATTGCATTATTTAATTTGAAATTAATTATTTATATCCATTAATTATAATTGTTAGTTCAAAATAGTATAAAGTGGTCCATAAGACCCATATCATCGATTAAAACCCGTGAGGCCCAGCTGATTACATTGACTTGACTTGAAGTGATCTGCATTTTTAAGCAGCACCACCTACATATGTTTTCTTAAATCTACTTACAATCTTATATTATCATTTTTACCTGTAAAAGTATAATATTATCTTTTACATACATATATTAATTGTAAGTAGTTTATGCATTATAGAATATAATTACACGCATTAACAATAAAATTATATCAAAAATCTATAGTTGACGAATTATAAAAACAAATATTTCTTATACTTTTACAAGTAAAAATGAAAATAAAGGAATATATGTAGCTTTTTTTAAATAAAACATGCACGTATAAATATAAAAATATTTATTGTTTCTGAAAAATATTATCTTTTTATATTTTTTAAATAAACAAGTATATATTTAAACCATGCGCAAATTATAACAGAAGTATAATTGCAGTAAGAATGTAAGCAAGTTGAGATACTGGGTAGGAACCACTTGGGACAAGGACAACAATTTTTTTTGGTAATTTTTGATTGGATAGCTTTTTTAACATTAAAACAAATATATTAGAAATTGAAAATTCTTTACCAAACCAGACATTTGCTAACAATTGGAAGAGTGAAAAATCTGGTGTTGGAAACGACTTTCATAACACCGCTTTTAAATTTAGAAATTTGTAACCAGAAAACAGCTTTGCACAAGCAGACTTCTCTAAAAGTCGGCAACATAGCCCCCTTTTTTATTATTTAATTAAGGCATTTGTTTTCCACTATTTGTAAAATGTTGCTAAAAAATGTTATATAATGTCAAAGAAGCCAAAAAATCTTCTATGATTATCATAAAATATTGTTTTGTACTGAATTTAAGTATGGAGGTGATGCAGTAGAACAGTAGGAATCCTAGTATGATCGACTCAACGAAGCAAATATTTAGCCAGACCGACATTAGATTATTTGGCGCAGCAGAAACAATACACGAAAATATTTTAATTCCAGACAAAGTAGCACACGTAAAGAATTATCAGTGCAAGAACATATGAGATACAGATTACCATCAACATATGCAGAAAAATATAATCCCAATTAAAACAGACTAACCAGCCCTTGCCCAAACAATGTATTATTCGCCAAACTGTCTTACTCCAATAGAAATAAACAACTATCAAAATACAGAAAACTTTTCTCGGACATTGCGGCTAAAAACGAATCTCGAACAGATAATAAAGATTAATAAAAAGAAAAAAATCGTGCATAGATTTTGAGGTTCACGACTTTAATTCGAAAATTTACAGAATTTAACAAACAAGAGAAACAAAAAAAAACTGCTCATTATACATATCGCACCATTAATACTCAACAAAAACAAAATGTAAAAACATAGAGAAAGAAAAACTCACTTTCGCTTCTTCCTCCAGGACTTCTTCTTGCCACCTGTGGCACGCCTCTTGTGCATCGAGTCACGTGAGATACCTGCAAATCCACCATTTTAACATCAGACACATGCCTTTACAGGAGAAACGCACACACTGGAGCGTGTGATTGCGTGATACGAAAGGGTTCGAGAAGACGTACCCATGGTCGCAGTCGCTGAGATGAGCTGCCCTTTTCCTCTCCCTCTCTCTCTCTCTCTGAGTGAAGAAGCCTCGTGAACAGAAGGGCTTTAACCGCACTGTAAATAAAAACCCTAGTTGAGTGGGCTTTGGAGTGGGCTCTTTTGGGTACTTCGTTGTACATTATTGGGCTTTCTCATTTACAATGTTGAAGCCCACCTGGCCCCACTAAACCAACTTTTGCTTCGTTGTTCGGAGTTCAGGTAAAATGTATTTCTTATTAGAAAGTATGAAAACATGATTTCGGGAAAACTCGTTAGTGATGCTACCCAATTGGGTTGCATCAAACTCCAATTTTGACATGTGTGTAATTTTAATTTTAATTTTTTGAGAAAAACAAATGTGCATGTTATAGTTGAACATATGCCAAAATCCGAAGGGAGTTGGATATTATCCAATTGATAGCATTGAGCCAACTGAAAATATCATCTATTTAATAATATTTAAACTCAGGAGTAAGTATAACTTAATAAAAGAGAAACATAAGGGAAATGACAAGCAATATAAGAACAGGTAAAGCAACTAATAGACCCATGTACAGTAGAACCTCGATAATTTAATATTTATTTAATTAAAACTTCATAAAAATTGCTTAATTGTTATTTTTTTATTGAAATTGATGTTACTTTGAATCTTTTCACTAGCTTTTGTTGAGGTTGTAAGGACTTTTAGTATGGTATCCTCATAGCTCAATAAAAAATTATTCAATGTCATTGTTAAGTTTTCTTTTGAGAATGATGATCTACAACATAATTATTATTTTCAACTTCACGATTCACATGTCGCTCTCGATGATCTATTAGTTGGTCAACAGTTCTATAGTTTCAACATATAATTAGTTGTATAATATCTCATTACAAGGTTGAATCTATTTATGTATTACTAGATGAGGCCCCTGTGTGATGCACGAACTATATTAATAATCAGTAGGGCTGTCAAATAAATCGGTTTGGGATGGGTGATGTTGGTCCTCTGGGCCAAAAAGAAAAATCTAGTTGGGTCGGTTTGAAATTCCATTGGACTGCTATTTTTAAGCCACAATCCATATAAATACACATGAAATAACCAAGCCCCCGACTTTTTGAGGCTTATGGGTTCTGGGCCTTAAAAATGTAACCAATCCGGCCTTTTAAGCGGACCCATCCATTTTGATACCTCTAGAATCGGGTACTTGTATTGCTGTTGTATTCAAATCATTCCGTACTCAATAGCCTGTAATGATGGTGATCAGTCCCACAAAATATTGCATCATCAACAATAGATAAGTTGTATTGACGATGGACGTGAGATTATTTCCGTATATATAGATTTGAATATAACATAAACATTGAACACACTAAGATGCACTGATGGTTGATTGGAGATCATTCTCGTATATAGATATTTGTATAAAAAATAAGCAATAGATAAGTTAAGATATGTTGATGGTGGGTAGGAGATCATTTTTGCATATATAGATTTTAATATAGAATTTTCTATATTTTTCAAAAGTTATATTATTAATTTTTTGGAGAATATTAACTTTGTAATATTAAAAATCTATCTTAATAATATATATATATATATATATAGGGATAGGGTTATATGAGACCACCTCTTAGGGTAAGTCCATAGGGACCAATTCTAGCCACATATCTAGATTTTTCAATGGTTGTGATTTTAGAGCTAAAAATTCAGATTAAATGTTGGTAATTAGAGAAAGGGGTAAATTAGTCATCCTACAAAATTACCCAATATTCATGGGATTCTGTTCACATTATGATACACAATCTATGCAAATCTCACGTCAAATTCAATGTGAACAAATCTCATCTTTCTTCTTCTTCAATGCACTACTGTGTAATCATTCATCATTCTTCTTCAACGCACTATTGTGTGAAAAATGTTGCAGACAATTTGCCATAGTTGCTAGAGCTTGACTTCAGTTCAAAGTTTGCTTATGAAGATGTAATTTGTTGCTTGTGTAGATGTGTCATGGTTTATATACCATTAACTACATAAGCAAGTCATAAGCAACAATCCGATACTACATAAGCAACAATCCGATACTACATAAGCAACAAATATACACTACGTATGCACCACGAATACATTAACGACATAAGCAAGTCATAGCAACAAACCCATACTACATAAGCAACAAGTCTATACTACATAAGCAACGAATATACACTACGAATGCACCACGGATACATTAACTACATAAGCAAGTCATAAGCAACAAACTCATACTATATAAGCAACAAGTCTATATTACATAAGCAACGAATATAAACTACGTATGCACCACGAATACATTAACTACATAAGCAAGTCATAAGCAACAAACTCATAGTACATAAGCGATAAATACTACATAAGCAATGAATATACACTACACATGCATCACAGATACATTAATTACATAAGCAACAACCCTATACTACATAAGCAACAACCCTATACTACATAAGCAACAGAGAATTTTTTTTGAAACTGAAACGCTGGAGAGAGAGTGTGCATGAAGAGTAGGTGAAATCGCGTGAAAGAGGGAATGAAATCTCTTAAATCGATTCTAAAGTGCCAAATTACCACCCTACCCTTTTTAATGAAACAAAAAAATAAACATAAAAAAGCCCTAAAAACTGGACCACCCAAAATTGTCGATCTATGGTTAGGATGTGTCCCCATGGACTCACCCCAAGTAGGAGGACCTATTTGATCCATATCCTATATATATATATATATATGCTTATGATATATACAAAAGGATTTTGTATCATTAGAGATGCATAGAGCTTTATTAAAATATTTTATTAATCACTAATAAATTTAATTCAATTTTTAAGAATAAAATATAATATTATATTATATATTGTAAATCATTCCAAAATACACGGATCCAACAATCATGCTTAAATTAGATTGTAACTCATTCTAAAATAGAGTGGAAAACATAATGATTACAATTAAGAAGATTTGGCTATTGATGGAAATTATTTTTTTATTAAATAGTCATAGGAATTCATTTTAGGCAATAGCTTTTAGGCGGAAAAACTAATATAGAAACCTGTTTATTATTATTATTATTATTACTAGTAATTCACCCAGTGCGTTGCACGTATATTTTTATATTAATATTATTGTTTCATAATATCTATTAACATGAACTGATATTTATTACTTTATTTTAATAGTAATATTCGTATAAGGTTATTAAAACAAAAATTTATCTATCAATTTTATATTTTCTACTATAAACTTAAATGTCTAATTCAACTTGTTCGGAGTTATCCCTCAATTTATGCATGTCTCTAAATTATTCCATTTTCTTTCTCACACACCTTTCTATAAACAATTATATATAATTTGTGAGACATGTATTTTTATATTGTATTTGTACTGTTGAAAAACATGAATACTTCACATTGTTAATCAAAAATATAAATTGAGATATTATTCAATATGGTAGAAAAAATTATGAATAAAACTTAAAATGACTATTATGTCATTGATATAAATGTTAGTAGTATTAACATAAATTTTACAGCAATATCAAGGTGATCCACTAAAAAACTTACGAACATAAACATGATATAACTGAAAACAGGGTATATAAATAGTACAATTGATATCAATATTCATTCTTTGTCATTTATTTTCAATAGATGTATGTAAACCCCATGAGTTTTGTCATTTTGACCAACAATGGATTGATGTGAATCGTTCATCAATCAAAAGAAATGATAGAATACATTGGGAAGTTTGACAATCCAAAAAAATTTAACTGGAAAGTTTATTTTAAAATATAACATCAATTGATTAATCCTATATAAATGATTATATAATTGATTCTACAACAATTTATTTAATGGCATTGGTTGACAATATAATTATTAATTATCATATATTGAGTTAACAACACATTATTTTCATTACAGAAAATCTTTCTATTGACTTACCAAAGCAAAACACCGTAAATTTTAGATAACTTTTAAACATACATTGGTCGCTAGATATTGATTATTTCATCTTCCAATATTGATTTATTGATTTACCAAAGTAAAACACCATCAATTCTATGATTGTTTTCTAGAGTTATAGTTAATAAACTACAAAAAATAATAAATACTAATTGATTACAGATACCAATTAAGTAATTATATGATTGATTTTATAGGACAATTGTAGTATTGATTGATTATGTCAATTATTTAACGCCAATTTGATTAGTTTTATTAATGTCATATCAAGATATGAAAGAGATATGTACATTTTTCAGACAATCAAATATTTGTTACCAGTTTTAGCTTTGTAAATATTTTAATTAGTTGTTTTTCTTAAACAAGGTAATATATTGTTGTCCAATCATAAACTTGTGCATCCTTGGAAATTAAAAAAAAACCACTGACAATTATTGTCTTTTTTTTTAAGTTAATACATTTTTCTAAATTGACTAATATTTAATCATAAGGTACGATTTTCTTAAATTTTGTTAAACTTCTTGTCAATTATCCGTTGTGTGTAGCATAGTCAAATTCGATTAAAAATATAAGTAGATGCTCTCAATTGTTTTACCAAAGACTTAGTTTTAAAATTCTTTCAATCAATAGTTGATGGTATCTATAGATGGAATAAATACAATAATAAATAATTATTGTATCTATAGTAATGATTATAGTCAATTTATTGATTGTATAGGACAATTATAGGATTGATTATAGAATTTCCAAATTTTCAACTCTCAATAAATATACAATCATGACCGAAAAAACAATTAGCCAATAAAATATTTATATTACTGAAGATTCTTGCAATTGACTTACCAAATTAAAGCACCGCTAATTTTGGATAACTCCAAAAGATGTATTGGTTAGGAGAATATTTAGATTGATTTGTCCAAAATTGTATCTTATTTTATATCTTTTCTTTTTTTGTTTTTTTTTTTTTCTTCTGATTGAGTTCCCTTAATTATATCATATATATATATATACTATTTTATTAGTAATTAGAGTTGTTAATTATTATTAATTAAGCAAATTATCATCAAATTTAACACCAACATTGATCAGTGGACCAATTAGAAAATAATTTATTTTTCTGGACTGAACTTAATTAGTATTTGTTCACACTTCTTAAAATACCAATATTTCAAAAACAAATATAATAAATAAATATTGCAATAACAATTGAATCAATATGAAATAAAAATCCAGATGTTCCTTCAAAAGCATTGATATAAAAATCAAACATCTTATTAATAACAAATTTTTTTCAAAATCATCCATAAAAAAGTCCATAATCCAAAATCAATTTAAATATAAATGGAATTTGGCAGTAGAAAAAAATGTTTCAATCAATATATAAAAGAGATATATACAATATTTCCGAGCAATAAATATTTGTTACCATTTTAAGTTTTATAAATCTTTCAATTAATTGTTTTTCTTAAGCTAACATGTTGTCCAATTATACAATTATACTCTCTTGTAGATAGGAAAAAATGCCCCATTGACCAATAATTGTCTTGTTTATTAAAAAATAATGCATTATAAATTTTCTAGATTAACAAATCTTTAATCTTGAAGTGTGATTTTCTCATTTTTTTTTCTTAAACATCTTGTCAATTATCCGTTAACATAGTATTGTCAAATTCAATTAATAAAATATTAATAAATATTGTTTATGAAGAAAAGTACAATTAGATACCGCCAATTATTTTACCAGGGCTCAATTTAAAAAAATTCCAATCAATAGTTCGTTATATCTGTAAGATTGATTAGAAAAATAATAAATACTTATTGTAGATATATGATTAAATAACATCAATTGATTAATTGTATACAACAATTATAATTTTGGCAACCACGTTGCGTGAAAATCTTGGGTTTCTTGCTTTAATCCGACACAATATTGTCTTCCATTATGCCTTATAATTGCATCATTTTGTTCTTCGTGTGTACCTTTGATAAAATCGTTCCAAAGCTTCATATATATAGGTTGTTGATCAAAAAAAAATATTAACAAAAAATCTCACCACTAAATAAACATAAAATATTGTGAACTTACACACACACACACACGCACACACACACACACACACATATATATATATATATATAAGTAAATACTTACCAAGCGAGGTTTCTTTATATGTGTGATGAAAATATGGTTCAGGGAGCGTAGACTGGTCTCTGAATACCAACTGATGCGGACATAAGCTTAACAAGAACAACAAAGAACACAAATACTACCGTTGATTCGTGAGAATACCGGAAGTATTGAACAAAGCAACACGAATCTTCACAAAGAAACGTAAATTGCAATGAACAAGAGAATAATCTCAAAATTTAATAATAATTCAACCTCCCTAAAAATAATAACAAAACAAATATTTATAGGATTAAAGTCCTACAAGAATAAAACTCCTAACTATTGAAAACTCTTAAAAAATAATAAATAACCTAATAAAATAATCTTAATAGATAATAAGATATCTTTAATCCTAGTCAAGTTAGGAGTTTTATTGTGGTAGAATTTTAATCCTATAAATTCTTGCTATTTTATTATTTTTAGGGGGTTGAATTTTGATATTAATAAAAATGAGGGTTTTCTCTCAATTCTTGTCTCTCTTACGGTATTCTTATAGAATCAACGTAATAGGTGAGTTTGTTTAATTGTTCACGTTTCCGCCTGCATCAGTTGGTATCCAGAGACCGGCTACGATCCTTAATATGTCATCTCGACGCCACTTGGGTTTTGAAGCTATGAATAATGACACTGCTCAGATTTGTCAGCAGATCGACTTGATGGCCAAACAAATCGATATTGTGCGCATCCAATATCAAGAAATCAAGAAACTTGTTGAAAAACGATTTCTTGGTGATTGTGAGTTTGCCTACAATGTTGTGTCCATCCAGTTCACCCCGTTGGAAACCTATTCCACGGATATGGATGGTTTATTTTCTGATGAAGTTGAAGATGGTGGATATAATGGACCACCAATTATTGATGAGGAAATCATTGATACTATAACGGAGGTTGGCTACGATGAACCTCCAACCTTTGACGAGGAGATTGGTGGTTATGATGGACCATCTATCTTTGATATGGAAGGTGACAATACAATTTTGATGGTTCAATATGAAAAACCATCGAAATTTGATGAGGGGGGTCAAAAAGAGTACGATGTTGCTATTGTTGTTGACGGGAAATTACAAGCTGCGTCAAATTCTTGTGAATTTTGGGGCATGTTTGAAGGGTTTGCTCCAATTGAAACCAAGGTTGCTACTGAAGATGATATCATTCTCGAGAAGACTCCTCTCCAAATTTATAGTATAATTGATGGTAAGGTTAAGGGTGTCGATGATGTATTTTCCAAGTCAAATCTCGAAAATAACAAGTGTTATTTATTGGATTGTGATGATGATTTATTTATTTGGGTTGGTTGCATGGCTCAAATTGATGAGAGGAAAGTTGTTATTCATTTAAGTTTCTCGTCTCGTCTCGTCCTCATTGCGCCCCTCCATGGTTTGATAAATTTTCTAGGATCTCCCTTCCGATTCGAGGACGAATTGTCTCGACCCCGGAGAGAATGATGGAGATAATATCTAGTTGATAATATCTAGTTTATTATATTTTAGGATTTTGGAATATCTTATATTTTAGATATTGATTTGTTTAGTATTCTATTTGAGTTTATCTTTTAAATTTCCTAGTCAAGTTAGGAGTTTTATTGTGGTAGAATTTTAATCCTATAAATACTTGCTATTTTATTATTTTTAGGGGGTTAAATTTTGATATTAATAAAAATGAGGGTTTTCTCTCAATTCTTGTCTCTCTTACGGTATTCTTATAGAATCAACGTAATAGGTGAGTTTGTTTAATTGTTCACGCTTCCGCCTGCATCAATGTGACTTTGAGAGAATCAATCAAAAAGTCGAATTCTCAACAACATCCACCTTAATGTCATCATTGTCAGAATCATCGTTGTATGTTGCACACGTATTAATTAAATCAATAAATTAATCAATTAATTTATAATTAAATAAAAATATAATATATATATATATAAAAGATTTAAAATATAATATATTACATGAACTGATATCAAATACACGTATAGTCGGATACACACCGATTCTCTCACATGAATCATCATTAAAAAATATTGACACATAAAAAACGTGGTTGGCACGATAAGAGAAAATCAACACTTCACCATCTGAAATTTTGTTATCATGGACGAATTTGCTCGATCCATCCGTAAAATAGAACGGGCCATAAGGGTTGACCATTTTGACCGTCCAAGTGCGTCCGTTCACATTATGCATGTCACAATTTAATGGTGTAAGACCATTAAATTGATTGCCGAATTTGCATGGAAGACGATGACACACAAAATTAAAGTAATTACAATTTGTAATGAATTTCTAATTGAATAATATAAGAAGCCATTACAATAAGTAGATAGAAGTTTATTGCCGAATCAAAACTGTAAAACTAATAACCAAAAAAAAAAATTGCCGAATCAAAACAAAACAATAAATGCCTAATCAAAACTATAAAACTAATAACCCAAAAAAAATGTTGGAGGGGATATAAGTTTATATATATGAACAGAAAATGTACGTTGACACAAAATATATTGACAGAAAATATGTTAGTATGAATAATAAAAAAAATTAACAAATCATACAAAAAACAACTTAAAAAAAAATATATAACAAAACTATCAAGAATAATCAAAAGAAACTCACCAAACATTACAAATCTACAATATAGTTTATATAACAACTCTTGTTTATTGCATAATTCGAGTTCAATACTGTCGATGTTGATGGGACACTTGATGAAAACAAAAATAGAGGGGAACATGAAGATGAAACTATATTTGGTGGTTATGCTTCGAATTTAGGATCAACAATATCAAAGTGTTTCTCTAATGCAATTTAAGTAGTATAAATATAAGAGGATTTAGCATAAATAATAAGCTGCCAAAAAAATCTGTGAACATAAAATCAATTATTAATTCAATGGTGAAAGATACATAAAATCATAATTCGTCTATTTTTACTGTTATTAAACAATTTAGGAAAGTTTGAATAGTCATCAGTACTTAAAACTTGAATAATTAATATTATATTGTACAAAATTGCATCGACACCATTGAAACAAATAAGCAATATATTTGATGAAGATATGATGTATAGAATCAACACATCATTGTATATATATTTAAGAAGAATTGACATATACTAATGTCAATTTTGCTCCATCCATCAGTAAAATAGAACGTGCCATAAGGGTTGACCATTTTGACCGTTCAAGTGTGTTCGTTCACATTATGCATGTCACAATTTAATGGTGTAAGACCATTAAATTGATTGCCGAATTCGCCTGGAAGACGATGACACAAAAAATGTAATGTAATTATAATTTATAATGAATTTCTAATTGAATAATATAAGAAGCCATTACAATAAGTAGATATAAGTTTATTGCCGAATCAAAATTGTAAAACTAATAACCAAAAAAATAATATTGCCGAATCAAAACAAAACAATAATTGCCTAATCAAAACTATAAAACTAATAACCCAAAAAAAATGTTGGAGGGGATATAAGTTTATATATATGAACAGAAATGTACGTTGACACAAAATATATTGACAGAAAATATGTTAGAATGAATAATAAAAAAAATTTAACAAATCATACAAAAAAACAACTTAAAAAATATATATAACAAAACTATCAAGAATAATCAAAAGAAACTCACCAAACATTACAAATCTACAATATAGTTTATATAACAACTCTTGTTTATTGCATAATTCGAGTTCAATACTGTCGATATTGATGGGACACTTGATGAAAACGGAAATAGAGGGGAACGTCAAGATGAAACTATATTTGGTGGTTATGCTTCGAATTTAGGATCAACAATATCAAAGTGTTTCTCTAATGCAATTTAAGTAGTATAAATATAAGAGGATTTAACATGAATAATAAGCTGCCAAAAAAATATGTGAACACAAAATCAATTATTAATTCAATGTTGAAAGATACATAAAATCTTAATTCGTCTATTTTTACTATTATTAAACAATTTAGGAAAGTTTGAATAGTCATCAGTACTTAAAACTTGATTAATTAATATTATATTGTACAGAATTGCATCGACGCCATTGAAACAAATAAACAATATATTTGATGAAGATATGATGTATAGAATCAACACATCATTGTAATATATATTTAAGAAGAACTGACATATACTAATATCAATTATGGTGAAATACTATTTATAATTTTTAAAATCTATATATTATACATATAGATAGAATCGATACTATAGACTCACTTTTGGTATAAAATATGAATACCAGTAAATAAAATTTTCCTAATTTTTATACATATAAAATATGAATATCATTTATGATATTTTCCTAATTTATAAACATATAAAGTAGGAATATCATTTACAATCTTTTCTTATAATATTTTCCTAATTTACATAATTACAACGATTTTCTTATAATATTTTCCTAATATAAGAATTTATAATAATTACCATTTATAATGTTTACAATTGTTTCCTAATATAATAATAAAAATAGCGGGAAAATAAAAGTTACGGACTTCTACTATTATATATATATATATATAGATTATTATTATTATATATAGATTTGATGGCAAGAAAAATAAATCATTATTTGCATGCTATAAATTAATAGATTATTAATTTATTAATTATTTAATATATCGCGAGATTAATAAATTTTGTCAGTACTAATGTATTTATATCAACCCTATATACTAAAAGAAAAATTTAAATAAAGTTGGCACATGTCATTACCTCATTAATCTTGGACATGTGTCAACTTCTCATTCTCCAAATTCCACATGGTTGCTTCACATTTATCCATGTGGCATTCATATGCACAAATTTAAAAAATAACAAAATAAGATAGCAAATAATACAAAATTCAAGGATTTCTATCTACACCATCTTTTTAATTTGGTATCTTTAAAATTTATTCTTCTAAATTATACGTATCAATAAATAAACTGTAGAAAACAAGCAAGAAAGGAAAAAAATTTGACACTGATATTTTTTTAATGACCGAGAATATAAAGGAAAAATAATCAAAAAAGGTTAATGTCAATCTATTTTTACTGACAAAGGATCTATTAGTTCAAAATTATATATTTTTTATAGGAAATATTCTCTCATTTGAATTAATTATATATATATTTTAAATTATACGTATATAAACTGCAGAAAACAAGCAAGAAAGAAAAAAAATTGACATTGATATTTGTTTGATAACCAAGAAATATTGGAAAAGTACTCCGAGAAAAGCCAATGTCAATCCATTCAATTCTTGACATATTTTTATTGAAAAAGACTATATTAGTTTAAAATCTGTACTTTTTTATAGAAGATATTATCTTATTTGAATTAATAATATATTTTTGAAATTAAAAGTTATAGATAACAAATCAACTCTATATAGTAAAAGAAAAATCAGAAAAGAGACACATGTCAACTTCACTATTCCGAGACATGTGACGACTCCTCATTTTCCAATTACACGTGTCGGCTTCACATTTATCCATGATTAATAATTTTTTCCATATTTTTTCCACATATAAATAATTTTCATATGTAATTTAAAAGGAACATAATAATATGAAAGGTAAAAAATAATCGAAACAATATATTTATATAATCTAATAACAAACTACTCTAACAAATATAGATGTTATGTTTATTGGATACTTTTAATTAATGAAATTAGCACAATTAACTGTGTGATTTTTAAAACAACAGAAGATTAAATATCAATAATTGCAATATACAATTAATTTGAGCAAAATTAATGTGAAAATAGTTACAAGAATGTAATTAAAAATTAAAATTTCATGTCATTTTGACAAGCAGAACATAAAATAATAAATAAATAAATTAATTGTTAAGATTTATTATAACAAATTTGTTTGTTGTTTATTAAATATCATGCGAATTTAATTGAAATGATTTTACTTAGCCACATTGCATGCAAAGCTAAATAAACAATATTTGCCTATGTATTTAAATCTTATAAAAAAACAATTAAAACTATTTTTATTGGATATTTTTTATTAATAAAAATTAGCACAACTAACTAAGTTATTATTTAAACGCCAATACGAAATGACAATGCACTTGAATATATTTCTTCAATATAGATTACAAAGAAATTCTTCAAAATTTGAAGTAAACGATTTGTATGATATTCTTTCAAATTTTAAATTTCTTTTTTAGCATTTCTCAATAGTATTTTAAATCTCTATGACTATCACAGAAAAATTGTTGGCACTAAAATTTTTCTTTTGATAAAATTCGTGTAATAGACGAGTATTGTTGTAGTGTGTGTATAGAAAGGGACCAATCATATGTTTCCTTATTAAAAAATAACTAGGGGTAAATCAATCCATATCAACACTTCCATCAATCCCATGAAATAGAAATCCAAATCCAATCAAATCTCCCACTAAACGGAGAGGGTAACCACGGAAGAACCAGTTCTTCCCCACCTGCAAAACATGATCCAGGCATTTGAATTTGTCTAACGGATTAAATCCGCTACACAGTCTAACAGGAAACTCACCCTTAAAAAAAATATTCACTCAATAAACCCCTACATAAATTTCAACCGACAGCGGTTCAGCCCGTAATTATTTATGCCAAACGCAAAAATCTGTTAAACTACATATTTACCTAGATTTTTGAAGGCAAACACATTAAATAAATACGGCTCAAGATTGCATTCCACACAAGCAACTGGAGGTAACAGAAATACAGCAACTGGAGAAAAGATGAACTCTTAATTCAAAAAGGTGACACACATATCAGTTCTGCAGATACAGTCCAACAACAACTCGTATTTGAGCCAAATGCCACAACCAGGAAACTTAGTATTCTTTCCCTAACAAATAAAAGGAGTATAAGAAAAGAAGAGATGGTTTTATCTAAGAGTTTATTATGCCTTGCTGTCAATGCTCATGGGCTCAGCCTCCTTAGCTGTCGTGTTCTGCATTGTTTGGCACATCAAAAACAAGAAAAAACAACTTAGTTCAACTCCGCATTATATATCAGAAGAAATACATTATATATGAGAAGAAATGCAAATAAGAACTTGTGCCAACAAAGCTTACATTAGAATCAAATGGCTGCAACTTGTTCAATTTCGCAAACATGTTTCCGTAAAACTTTGCATCCTTTTTATTGAATTCCTTGACTTTCTCCTTAAGAGCTTTATACTCGAGCTTCACATCCCTGTTAACAAAGACACAAACAATCTCAGAATCCCGCTGGTATTTAAAAGAAAGGGATAAAAAAAAAAAAAAAAACATGAGGTTTGCGATAGTTACAAAAAAAAAAAAAAAAAAAACCCACAGAAGTTCATGTTTGATTGGATCTTACATTTTAGGGGTACTTATAATATTTCTACAAATGTAAGGGTTCATTGAAATGTTTTCTTGCTTATGAATGTGTAAAATGCAATACAAAATCAAAGCTCAAGGAAGTTTATGTAAAATTATAAAACTTCTCAGGTTTTTTTCTTTTTGGGGTAAATACTCCAAAACCTCAGGTTTCTTTTTTGTAATTACCATGACAGCTAAAATAAAATTTTGAGCTTACCTGTTGTCAGGGTCAATTTCAAGAGCTTTCTTTATATCAAATTCAGCCAGATCCAAATCAGCCATGTTCATGTATGCTTGAGCTCTTCTGTACAATGCTTTGACGTTTGTACTCTCGAGTTCCAACACCTTCAAGAAGAATTTCATCTTATAACCCATTTCCACAAGATTAAATAAGAAATAGAAGGATATGACAACAAATTCATTCAAACCTTGGTGCAAAGCTTCTCTGCTTGCTTATAGTCTTTCAATTTCAATTTGCAAGCTGCGTTGTTCAAGTTGCAAGTTATTTTCAGCGCTTTAGACTGTTTCTTTTCCTCCTCGCTAAAAGAAGTGTCATATTCAATATACTTGGCAGCCTGGATTGGAAATTCTTCATGTTAGCCAACACGGAAGAATAGGCAAGGACGTAAAACAAAAAATGGATAATTACAACTCCCCTTGAAGTTTGGTCTAATTACAAAGTAACCCACTATCTTTCAAAGTTACAATTATCCCCTTGACATGCCTCTATTTTACAATGTCAATTTTCATTTTACCAATTGCACCTATTTAGGAGGTTTAAATAAAACAAACAAAAAGGCATTTGCAATGCCTCAAGGGATATTTATATTGTTATGCCTCTTATAATTTTCAGAGATAACTGGATTTTTTTGTAAATAGATCAAAGCTCGGAGGTAGTTTTGTGCTTTACCCAAACAAAGAAAATCATTTTCCCAAAATAATTACCTTCTCATATCTCTTGGAAGCTCTCAAATATTTCCCAGCTTTAAACAGTGCATTCCCTTCTTCCTTCTTCTTACCAGCTGCCTCAATTTTTTCTTCGGTGTTCATATCCCAAGACTCCTTATCCTAAAGAATAAAGTAGCAAGTTTGATATGGCTATCCATCCCCAACTTAACAACAACATACTTAATTAACAATCAACATCGTTAACTAACCTTGACAAACGAGACAAGCTCAATCTCATAGTAAACAGTCGAGTTTGCAGGAACTGTAGCCAACTCTTGCTTAGACTCGGATGAACCAAATGCGTATTCTGGAGCAATAGTCAAGAGTGCTGCCTCTCCCTTTTTCATTGTAGTCACAGCCCTGTCCAACCCCTCAATAACTTGCTCTGTTTGAAAAAAAAAAACGTAAGTTTAGAAACATTCACATGCAATTATCATGGAGCTAAAATTTGCACATGCATATACCTTCATCTGTTTTGAATTCAAAAAGATCTTCGTCATTGTCATGACCCTTCTTAATAAAAACAGTACCATCTTGCAGCTTTCCAATCAATTTCACTGGCCAAAAAGATAAGATTCCATCAGATTTTACTCCCTCAAGAATTCACTATAAAAAATGATGGAGATCTGTTAACAAGCTTATTACATTTAACAACAGCTCCTTCATTCGGGCGCTCATATCCCTCGCCCTCTTTGAGTATCTTCTTCACTACTTTCTTGTCATCAGTAACATTGGAAACTGTCTTCCAGGATACCAACTCCAGAGTTATATTCAAAGTAGCATTGGGTGGAACGGCTCCTTCATCACTGGAGGCAGGTTTGCCTTTTTCACCAAACCCATCTGCATCAAAAGGAACGATGTTAGGATAAAAAGATTCTGCATGAGATATTGGGCTAGGGTCTTGATAACTTGAAATAGTATATCTTACATTGGGGTTTGACTGTCAGAAGGACCTTTTCGCCTTTCTTCATTGTTTTCACAGCCTTGGACAGAGCAGGGCAAAAGTGACCTGATGATCACGAAGTCTCAGACATTAGGAACCAAAAGAGGACAACAGCATTTCCTTAACAGGAGGAATATTCAGAGACATACCTTCCTGGACAGTGAATTCGACACCATCTGATTTGGAAACGACAGTTCCATCATCCAGTTTTGCTTCATAATTGACTGAATCACAGGTAACAACACAGTTAGTAATAATTTAACGATATGTAAAACTCAATGTCTTTCAGATGCAAGTTGTCAGCATACCAAACACTTCATCAGCGTCCTTTGGGTTTTCCCATTTCTCTCCCTCTTTGATAATCTTTTTGAATATCCCACCATCCTTGCAGATATCCTTGACACTGACCCAGGACAGTAATTCAACATCAAACTGCAAAGTTGCATTTGGAGGAATAGTGGGAGGTGAGCCTGATTCACCATATGCCAACTCTGGTGGTATGGTAAAGATGGCATTTTCACCCTTCTTCATTGTTTTGATACCTTGGTCCCATCCCTTGATGACTTGTCCTGTACAAAGGGTTTCATAAACTTTCATTTCCATCTGTCATGGCAACTAAGGCATTATTTAAATTCATAAAAGCTGAAAATAGAAGAATCTGGGAATAGATAATAAGATAATTTGAAAAGAAAGTACTTGTAATTTACAGGAGTTCAATTTCGCAAGTGTACCACTTCGATTATTTTCGTCCTTTCTTCATCTACGACTCTGATCATTAGATGAACCCTCAAAATAAACAACAGAACATGGCTGGATCTTCCAGAATAGAAGAATAAGGCATTGCTTTCAAGCATTTTAATACATATTGGATCCATATTTTCCAGTTATGGAATTTAACTCCAAAAAACTTGCCAGCCATACCAATTTCTCTTAGTACCTTCTAGCCTCTTTCCATTATCAAACCACTATCCATTATAGTAAATAAAGATGTAACTCGAGTTCAAACTCAAACGTAAGTCAGTTTAATATGGAGGACATCTGGAATTAATTAGGTCAGCTATTGGGAGCTCCTTACTCGGTTTCCAAATAAATATATTAATTCCTGATATACTTACAATTGAAACTTTCCCGCACAAGGATTGTAACTTGCGGGAAGCACCACTAATTCCCAACCTAAACAGCATCCACCCACAGACGCATTACACACTCATGCCAACCTCTAGCGCTCACACACAACAAGAAACAATTTCACCACTTTAGCGCTGCAAATTTTGTAAGCATCACATTTCCATATGAGATTCATAGACCTCTAAAAGGCCACTTTATCATTTAAACACCAGATGTTTTTAAGAATATTATGTCATTGATGCTAATTGTGGAAATTCAACCTTGCAGAAGGAGTAATGCGAATGCAATTCAAGCCTCAATAACGAAAAATCAATCCAAATGGAAAACCGAAAAAGGAGAACGAAAAACCAATGAATCAAAGCAAACATTCAAAATGAGATTTCCTGACCTTGGCCGAGAGTGAATGTGAAAGGCTCCCCCCTGTCACGGCTCGAGTCGAACTTAGTTCCATCCAGCAGCGTCCCAGTATAATGAACTGATGAATTATACGTCAACATCAATAAGGCAGCAAAAGCGGAACCACGTTCCAACCCGATCAAAAAACACAAGAAAATATAACACCCAAACTCATCGACAAACCACAAAAATTACCTTCAACTTCATCGCCATTATCTGGAGTGTCCCAGCCTTCACCTTCTTTCACAAGCTTCTTCTTCAAACCATGAGAACCGATCTCCTTCTCCTCTCCTACTTTCATGTAGGTGCTCCCCTCCGGCAGATCCATCTCCTCATCCAATCCCTCCGCCGGCGGCATCTCGAAATCGTCCTCCATCTTAGCTTAGCTGAAAAAAAAAAAGCAACTACAGGAAATGATGAAATGAGAGCACGTTTAGCTGAGGATTGTCAACGATTTCGCAGCGTTGGGGTGAAGGCGAGAGGTTTGGGGGTGCTTAATAAGCGGTGCGGAGTTCTAGAGAGTTCTACGAGGGTTTAGGCCTGGAAAGGGTGAAAGGGGTTGAGTGAGGGGAAGGGTCAGGATTATTCCAGAGATCAGTATATCTAATTCCTCCCCATTATTATAGATTACTTTATTAATACCAGAATAAACTGACCCAGAAAACATCAAAATAATATAATTCCACTTGTATTGTGTTTTTTACAATATAGATTTCGTTCAATATTTGGATTCGTGATCAGTCAATTGCTCTAGTGTAAACGATCCGAGCCAAGCTTGAACTTGTTTGCCAAATGTTCGATTAATTTTATACAAGATCGGGCTCTCTTCAAATTTTAAAAAATTTGTTCGTGTTTATTTGATAAAATTATTTAGTATTTGAATTTGGTCACAAATATGTTCGTGAACGTGTTCTTATTTGCCTTTCGTGTTCATTGTGTGTTCTTGAACAATGAATAAGTTTGTTCAAGAACAATAAACCAACAAACTAGGAGTGTCAATTTGCACCCGACACACACAAACTCGACATTTAACCTAACATTAAATTAATGGGTCCGGTCTTCATGGGTCCAGGACAAAATCGGGTCGAACTCAAATAACCCATCAATTAAACAGGTCGTGTTCGAGTCTATCTGCTATGACCCATTTAACCCATTTGTGAATTTAAAAGAAAATTAAGTAAATAATTAATTATAAGAATAACAAAAAACAAGACATGTGTTTAAAACTTAAATGTTAAAACCTCCTTAATTATGTTTGTTGTTATTATTTTGAATGTTTTTTTGTATGTTGTCCTCAAAATATAATTAGGATGTTATGTTATTTATGCAATTATGTTATTTCTTTTTGTATGTTGTGAATTGTGATATTTTCTTGATTGAATATAGTGTCATTGTGGTTGATATTAAAAAAAAATAAATTTATTTAGTTGAAACTATTGAGTGTACATAAAAATAATTTTATTAAACGGGTTAAACATGTCGGGTCCGGGTTACCTGTGAAATAAGCAGGTCGGGTCCGAATTCAAGATTCTTACACGAATAATTAAATGAGTTAGCCCAGGCCTAAAGCAAACAAACAAAATTACCTTTAACAGGTTCACATTCATTACATGTTTGTAAACAAATTCAACTTTAATTCATATGTTAATAATATATATTTAATATTGTAACTTTAAATCTTTTTCATATTACGTTTAACTATTTATATCTTTTACAATATTATTAATATTGTAATAATATATGTTTAATTCATATGTTAACCAATATATAAAATTTCAATTTTAAAATTAAGTAAATAATATTATTTTATTATTGATTGAATCATAACCGAACTATTGATCGGGCCCTCAATCAGTTTGTTTATGAACAATATAAACAAACATTGTATGAGCATGTTCATGAATATTTTATAAACGAATACTAAATGAGCTTATTCGCGAGCTATTAATGAACGAGTATATAATTGCTCAAGCTATGTTCTTTTATTAGATAATCCCTAAAATTTGTTCATTAATGCTCCTTTAACTAAATATACAAACATAAATGAACGTTCTCCGAGTTTGTTCACGAGTTGTTTGCCAAACACTCTGTTCATTTACAACCATATCTCCATGTGATTAAAAATGGGGGGTTTGATAATAGAACAAGTAAGTGGTTTTTGTGATTATCTTTTTAATTTCTAAAATAATTTTTTTTAGCCATTATGGAGAATGAATTGACAATTTTATAAAGGGATAATTACAAAAAGTACCCCTGAGGTTTGACCTAATTACAAAAAAACCCAGCTAACTTTAAAACTTACAAAAAGTACCCCTGAGATTTGATTTAGTGTTAAAATTAAGGGGTAATCTGCAATGATTTTACAAATATAAAGGGGAATTTTGAAATATATTTCAAACCTCATGGGTACCTTTTGTAAGTTCTAAATTTGACTAGGTTTTTTTTGTAATTAGGTCAAACTTCAGGGGTACTTTTTGTAATTATCCCTTTTATAAAAGTAATGCATTTATGAATGAAGTTGTCAACTCAAATTAAGTTATTCAATAAATCTGAATATATATATGTATAGGGAAAAAAATACTTAATATAATATAATCTTATTAAATTAGAAAAAAAATCAAAAAAAATAACTCTAATAGTAAGAAATTCAATAAGTTTTTGTCACGTACTATAAACTATACTTATGAAAATACTCAAAATAGGCATAAGATTGAATTGTCTTGAAAAACTCTCAGAATTTCTTGCGACAATGAAAGATTATTAATCCATTGGTCTAATGCCCATTTACGTATAAATTGATAGCTGTTCTAAATTTTGGCTTCAATTCTTCAATCCAAGCGAATTAGACGTGCAAATACCACACCCTCCAATATTTTGATTTTTTTTTTCGAATCAAAATGAATTTCGTTAATTCAATAGAAGAAACTGACAATTGAATACATTATCGATTGAAAAACAATTGCAAGTCGTACATGTTAGAATAAACTTTAGTGAATTACATCACTTTAATCCAAGAGCGTTCATATCGAATTATCAAGAATCAAAAACTAGATTGCGGAAGCGTACCTGAATCCATATCAGTTGAATCCTGGGATTTGACCTTCTAGATCTACATGCCTCGAAGTTTTTCAGAGAACCCTTTAGTTTTCTCCGTAGGTTTCTTTCTGCCGATGGGATAGCAGAATAGAATATCGTAGACGTGTGACCTAGGGACCATAATCCTTATATAATTGGTTATATTGAGTATCATATTTTAGTCCATTATTAAAATAGAAATAACCCATTAAGTCTCTACACATTAAAGGCTCACACCCTATTAGATACATTAAAGCCCAATTCCTTAAACTTTATTTGATCACTTATAAAATGGGCTTAATCTTAATTGACAGTCCACAATGCATAATTATTTCACATATAAGCCCAATGTTGGATTATGATCCAACAGTATATGGTCATAAATCTATACAGATCTAAAACAAAACTTTTAAACTTAAACATATCTATTAGATCAAGTGGACAAAACACGTACCAAAAATTGATATCGTTTCTGTTACATATCATCGAGTGATGACACATCTGATCTTCTGAATAAAATTCCACATTTGGGACAAACTTATTGATTGAAAAGAAAAGGCCACATATAATGACAAATAAAAACCGCATATTAAGGACAAATTTATTAAAACTAAAAGCAATGAAATTTATTTACTCCACCCTCCATAAGAGGATGAGGAAAGAAAAATAGGAAGACCACACCCTCCAATTAATTTATCTTCAAACATTTTTTTAAAAGATTTTTTCCTTTTTTTTTATCAGAATTGAGCGATAAATCGTAATGAAATTTAAATTGTTTAAACTTGTTAAATGATATTCAAACTTTAGTTTGTCAATTAGGGATCGCGTGTGGTGCAAATAATTTAATGCACAATTTTCCAGGTTTTCACCTGGTTCGATCCCCACCAAACCCACTCATGTAGGGGTGGGCATCGGGTCGGGTTTTCGGGTTTTCGGGTCGGGTACCCGATGTTGTCGGGTGGTGAATTTAGGTACCCGAAACCGATCCGAAAAAATCGGGTACCCAACATTTGGCACCGAAAATCCTGCACCGCCTTGATCGGGTTTTCGGCACTGGTTTTAATATATTTTTTTTTTTTTTTTTGGGAAAAACATGCTGGTGCTGGGCATTAAAATTAAACATTGAAAAAAACTTATTTACACAAATTACAATTTACAAACATTAAAATTTAAAATTAAACATTGAAAAAAACTTAAAATTAAAATTACACAATTACAATTTACAAACATTAAAATTTAACAAAAGAAAAAAATTAAAAATAACAACAGCCCCATTACAATTTACACAAAAAAGTGAGAGGTAAAGAAAAAAATTTAAAATAAACAACAACCCCTTACCTGTCGCCTGCGGTCTGCCAGTGCCGGTGTTGAGCTGCTGCCGCTGAAGAGAAAGGAAGGAAGGCGACGCTAGAAGGAATGGAGAAAAGGAGTTCAACTTCAAGTTCAATGTTCAATGCCTCTCTGCATCTTTTTCCTCACGTGAACCCTACAGAAGAAAGGATAATGAATGGGTCAACAACTGGGTCAAGGGCCTCAAGGCTTTTAATTTCCAGTTTTTTTTTTTTTTTAAATTATCGGGTACCCGATCGGGTATTCGGGTTTTCCCTAAAATACCCGATCCCGACCCGCATTTTGGACCTCGGGTTTCGGGTAACCCGAAACCCGATAATTTTTAAAAAATACCCGATCTGATCGGGTATTATCCGATCGGGTCGGTCGGGTACCCGAAAACCCGACCCCGAATGCCCACCCCTACACTCATGTCAGGATTTTCCATCCCTTTCAAGATTGTACTCAAAATTTCAATTTGTAATTTTAATTTGAACTAACTTGAATATATCCTAAACAAAGCTCGGGAAATTAGTTAAATTTTATCGTTAAAATATACAATTATTTATTATATTTAGATTTTTACTTTCTACTATGATAATAAAGCGCTCTTAGTTCACTTCGGTAGAACGTGGGTCTCCAAAACCCGATGTCGTAGGTTCAAATCCTACAGAGCGTGATTTTTTCTTCGTAGATCGAATTAAATCGAAATAGATTGATTATTTTTGCACAAGATAATTAGAATTTGACCTCCCGTGGATTAAAGAAAGGAGGAAGCCAATCAAAAAAGAAATGTTAATTAATCAAAGGTCCAACTGATCACCACGCCTGTATTGTAAATATGCAGTTACGAATAATCCAGCCAAAGTAATAGGAATTAGACCTAACACGATTCCAAATAGAAAAACTTCAATTGAAGTTAAACAATGTATTCCGTTTGTCTAGTCCTGACCCTCTTTCTCAAGAAGTTAATGTACATCAATCATACTCGAACAGGAATAGTCCATATTAATCAAATCCAAAGTTAATCGCCAAATTTATTTTTTAATATCAAACGATGATATTCGAACGAGATGGGCAAAACTATGTCTACGTGGCCATTCAGGTGATGATGACGTGGACCGTCCAATAGTGACGAAGCCAGAAATTTCGGATAGGGGAGCCCAACTAATATTAATATAAAAAGAGTCCATCGAATTTTTGGCCACTTTTCCATAATTAGAATAGTTTTAACCATGTCTTTTTAGTCATTTTTTAGTTCAAATTTCCACTTTTTTTTTTTTTTCATTTCTATGGACTAGTCCATGACTCGGTACCCAAAAATGTACTGCATCAATATTTTGAAATATAATCAAGTAATTCGTCAGAGAGCATAAGAAGGGTATGACATGTCAAAATGGTTAAAATCATGTTTTCGAAAATTATGACTATTTATCATTTTTACAGAACATAAGTGGTCAATTTGTCCATTACCACATATAAAAATAAAAAACAATACATCAAATTTAAAATAAGCAGAAGTTTTGATTAAGTCATTGTATTAATTCAACTACACCTTAATATTAAAAAATAAACTACAAGGTACAATTACATCAATATACCAAAAAGGACAACTAGAGACACAAGAGAATAATGCAAAAGTTCAAGTTAAAGTTTATGGCGGAGCTTAAAAATGTACAAAATTTTAAGAAAGAGGAAAAAATGACCAAGATTCATATTTTTCAAGATTCACAAATCAAAATAGGAAAGAGAAATGCAATATAATTGAAGGTTTTTTCCCCATTTTTTCTACTTTTTATTTATTTTAAGATTAAAATGTGAAATGACCAAAATACCCCTATTTTTTTTTCAAAATTTGAGGGGGGCCCAGTGCCCCCCTTGCCCCCTACATGGCTTCGTCTATGCCATCCAAGATGATGTGGCCCGAGCCGAGCCCGACCCATTACAACCAAATAATTCTAGTAAGTGCTCCACTCAAATAAATCTCCCACTGAGTGGATACGACACACCAGTGGCAGACCAAGATGCCACCTGTCAACGAGCCAACGGGACAAATCAACAAGCTTCTCTCTACACATGGCCAACATGCGCCTCATGCACACCAGGGAGAAGACACGTGTCCCACAATTATCCCAATATTATCTTAGATGTAATGATGATTAACCCACTAATTGTATTAGTATAAATAGATCTCATTTATTAGGAAACAGACAAGAGAGAGAATTCTACTATATAGCTTGTAAAATTCAAATTCAGTATACGGAGCCGACCAAACACGTTCTACTCGGTATTTAGTATAAAAGACATAATTTGCCACTTTTCGTAATTGTCAAGTGTTTCTTTTTATAACCAAGTCATATAATTTTAGTATTTCCTTTGTTGGTCCAAGAAGAACATCAACATCAAATATATTAAAATTATATTTTTAAGGAATTACACCACCATAAAAAAGTGTTCGAGGGACAAATCTGGCTTATTTAACAGTATGTGGCAAATGCTACATATAATCACAAAAGTAGTTTGCAAATGGTTCGTGAGGGTTTCACAATACTAGGTGTACCTTATAGGGCCTAATGCCATTAGCGCATGATGATCTTTTCTTTTTCTTTTTTTTTTTTAAATTTTTAGTAAGTGTTGGTTTGACTAGAGCCTACTATTTTTCTTCCCAATCCACTCATCTCCTTTAATAAGCTATGTATAACACCCCATCCCCAACCAACTAGGTATAAACGAATCAAATTGAGCAGGATATAAATATATTTTATTCGTATTGACCTCATTTATAGAATATTTTTACACAAATTTTTAATATTCAAATACAATTTTTGAAATATATACGAATTAATTATATTCGTATTTATACTAAGATAACCAATGGCTAGAATTTATTTGATCTAATAGATACATTTTATTCACTGGAATAGTCTAACAAAATATATAAAACCACCTCAATACAAATATTCGAATTAGTTCGTTATATTTCAAATAAAATAAGAATCAATTTTTGTATTTGAATATTAAAAAAATTGTATAAAAAAATATTCTGTAAATGAGGCCAATACGGATAAAATAACGAGCGCTAATACCGTATTATAAAAACCGCAAACCACACCACTTTTGCAATTGTCTGTGGCATTGCCACATATCAGTTTTTGTATTTGAATATTAAAAAAAAACAAAAATATTCTATAAATGAGGCCACTATGAATAAAATAAATTTATATCCTACTCGATTTGCTTCGTTTATACCCGTTTATACTCTAGTTAGTTGGAGATGGGGGGTGTTGTACAAAGCTCAGAGAGGTTTGGGAAGAAAAGACTCGCATACCTTAAAGGCGCTAACGGTATTAGCGCCTACACTTAGTATTGTAAAGCCCTTCCAAACCCCCCACTTTTGCAATTGTGTGTGGCATTTGCCATATACGGTTAAATAAGCCGACAAATTTATGGGTTCGGATCTCATATTCCACTATTCCTATTCCACATCATGTTCCACTTATAATATGGTGACAATTGTCCCAATAATTAAAGCCATTCTATTTATTAGGAAAACAGACTCCCTCAAACTCTCCGTTAATTTCCCCTTTTCTACCCAACAAGAGAGAGAAAACGTGGGTACCCCTTGCAGTTGAACACCAAAGAATTGTCTCACCAATCATCGATCGTCTTCTTCTTCCAATTCAAAGTATAAGAACAAAGTCCAATCATCGATCGTCTTCTTCTTCTTCTGCAATCTAATTAAGCTCCCTCCATATTTCTGAGATTAAGAAAATCCATCAAAAATTAACTCAGAGTTCGGAATATGTTTCACGCCATATTTCACACGACCCAGTTAGGAGGATCTGAAAACTTTCAGAGTTTCGCTTATTTGTCATTGAAAGTTGGGTCTGATTTAATGAAAACTAAAACAAAAGAGGGTGGGTGGATTCCATTTTCATTTGTTTCAGTAGGGAAAGGGATTATGTTAGTTTTTTTTCCTTAAATTTCTTCATTAGCTTATATAAAAGGGATGCTGGAAATCCATTTTAAAATGTTCGGTTCATTTGTGAAGCGGATAAACAAACTTCTTCTGTACTTCAACTGGGCATATTTATATACATTATTATGTATTTAATATGAATTTGTGATATTCATACATATATTAATTTAAATTTATTTGTTTTGGTGATAACATTTTTTGGTGATAATTTTGTTTTGTATTTGTTGCTACAGGCAAATAGAGCAGCAAGGAAACGGGAGATTTAACGGAGAGTTTGAGAGAGACTATTTTTCTAATAAATAGAATGACTTTAATTATAGGGCACTTGTTACCATATGATGAGTGGAACAATGAGTGGAATAGATATAATGGAATAGGAGATCCGAACCCCAAATTTATAGGGCGAAAGGGAAATAGATAACAAGAAACAGCTGTTCCTATTCTACAAACGTTAAAAACCTACTAGTTTTTGGAGCTCGAATCCAATATTATAACTTAAAAGATAAAGAGGACGATTGTCTATCTTGTCGAGATTTTTAAATAATGATTTAAAAACTCATACAAATAGGAAAAATACCCAAACCTACTTCTACTACCCATTAATCAAGGTGTAACCCTCTTAGTTTTCTTGAGAAGTCCAAAATCTACTGTTTCTAAGAGAAAACAGAGAGCCAGCTTCCCCATTTATAGTTCGATGTTCTCTGATTTTCCATCGCTCAATGTTTTCCCATTCACTCCAACCAGCTCAGTGTCGAAAACCAATGTTGCTCCGCCTGCAAACATTAACAGTTAAATAAGCATTAAAATTTACAGTTGTCGATCCCTTGGCCTCATATTTATGAGAAGAGATGGGAAAAGGAAACTTAGATTTATGAGAAGGAAACTTAGCTAAGTAATTCTAGAGGGTGTTTGGCTAAACTTATTTAAAGAAAATTATGCGCTCCTACTTGTTCTAAGCTATTACATCTTATTTTAAAAATAAGTTGTTGAAGTGTTTAAAATAAAATGATGTATGTAGCTTTGAAAATGTTAGTCATGACAGTTTTGTAATTAAATGAGTTACAATTAGAGGAGGTTGTTAGATAAGATCGACTTTTTTTTTTTTTTTTTTTTGAAAAAAAGATGGGATACCCTTAGGGTATGTTTGTTTAGTGATTGGGAGTGATTGGGGGAAGTTTCCGGAGAGTGATTGGGGGAAGAGAGTTTGATGTGATGTATTGGGAAATGTGTGTATTAGTAGAGAAATGCATCGGGAAACGTAATATATATTTGGTTGGTGATTGGGGGAAGTGGGTGATTGAGGGAAGCTAACCAAACATAGCCTTACCTTTTTAAAAACATATTGTAAGCTCCTAAACAGCTTTTTTAGTATCTTATAGGTTATTTCAGAAAAAATTTACAAAACAAATTTTAGGAGCGTATAAGCTCTCAAACAACTTTGATTTTACTCCAAATGCAGAAGTACAAAACATTGTACATGCCAATTAGTTTGAAGCATTAACGAGATTTATTAAGGGAAATTACTTCAAATAAAAAATCGAAGAGCTTATCAACTCTTATTGACTTAAATGATATGCAAAATACAGCGCATATGGACATTGGAGTAAATAACATTATGTACACTTTTAGCCGTTTCACCTCGCATTACCATGCATCAGACAAAATTACTACTTCTTGGAAAATTAAGTTCATTACCTGGGATGGTTGGCGGGGACCCCTGGTCTCCATAACCAAGTTTAGAAGGAATTTTCAACTTCCGTTTCTCTCCCAAGCACATCCCAAGTAGTCCTTGATCCCATCCTGCAAAACAACATTTTCACTTGATAAACTAATAATAAAATGAAAAAAGGTACTTTTTAGTCTGGACCTAAATTTCCATGTATTGCTATGAATAGTCCACATGGATATTTAAAGGATTAAACTTTTTAGCAAGGGCTTTGCCCTTCTCATTAGTTGCATATTGATAAATGGGAATCAGCTGGTAAAGGTTTCCACCTTGTCAAATTTATAAAGGATAATCCATTGCTAGAGATATTTCCTGAATATTCCATAAAATGTCTGATATGATTTATTGCTTTCAGTGTAACTCAAATGGTACACATTAATATACAGCCTTACAAAAGTCCCTCCTCACTGCCTTTAGGATTGACTTACCCTAAAAATGACTTAATTGCAAAATGAGGACAATAACTATACCCCAGTGGCAAAGAAGGAACTAAAGGGTTTTCAATTTAGGACAATAACTTTAAAATTTTGGCGAATTGATGATAAATTTAGCGCAAATTGCCCAATTCGGGTTAATTGCCACTTGAACCTCAATGTTGAGCCCAATTCCCCAAATTTAGGTTAATTGCTTATGACACATAAAATAAATCTAAAAATTATTTTAAAAATTTACAAATAAATATGAAAATCATAAAACCAATTTAAAAATCTAAATATACAAAAGTAAATGTGATAATTATTTTAAGAATTTACAAATTAAAGATTAAAATATAAATATATGAAAAAAATCTGAAAAATACAAAAATAAAATTGTTAAAATTTATTTAATAAATCTTAAAATAACTAAATGAAATCTAAAAACGTGAAATAATATTTAAACAGTTAATTAATATATCACAAAATACCGAATAAAATTTGAAATTATTTGAATAAATCCAAGAACTATAAATATAAAATCTAAATATTGTTTAGTAAATTTAAAATTTGTTTAAAAATAGAAAAATTGTTTAAAGTAATTTCAAATTACCAACGAATAATTGAATGCTTAAAGATATAAAAAAAATATATTTTTAAAATATAAATAAAATAATTTTTTGAATTCAATTATATTTTTCAGATTTATTTATACTTTCAAATTTTAATTTGTAATTTGGAATTATTTTAATGTTTAAATTTTAAATATTAGATTTAATAAATAATGTTTATGGATTTATTCAAATAATTTCATAATCTATTCAGTAATTTTGCATATGTCAGATACTTTTTAAATCTTGGGTCACATTTTCAAACTTCATTTAGTTATGTTAAGACTTATTAAATATTTTTTATAATTTTATTTTTCATATTCTCCAGATTTATTGTCGTATATTTACATTTTAAATGTTAATTTTGTATTCTTAAACAATTATCAAATTTATTTTGTATATTTAGACTCAACTTGTTAATTTGTAAATTTTTAAATTGATGTTAAGTTTTTCAGATTTATTTTTAAATTTTTAAAATAATATTTACACTTATTTTACGTGAAACAAGCAATTACCCTAAATTTTGGTAATTCGGGTTCAACATTGATGTCCAAGTCGCATTTAGCCTAAATTGGGTAATTCGGGCTCAATTTGTCCTCAATTAGCCAAAATTTTAAAGTTAGTGTCCTAAGTTGAAGGCCCGCAAACTTAATATCCTTCTTTGCCACTGGGGTATAGTTAGTATACTCATTTTGCAATTAAGCCCCCTGAAAATATCAGTACTTTCTCTGAATAATGTGATAGTGATACCATTTCTTTACTAATAATTTTTTACCCTAAATTTTCTAAAAAGTTCATTCTGACCTGCAATGTAACTCTGTATGTTACTATAAATACTATATCAGGACATGTACAAGTGTTATGTAAGTAAATCAGACTATAGTTCTGTATTATAAAGACATACATCAGTAATATCAGGACAAGAAAATGCTATATATAACTCAATTACACAAGAGAAACTTACTTGACAGTTAAAGAAACAGGATGAAAGCTAAAGGAAGGAAGGAAGGAATGATGTAAAGGCTAAGGGATACTGACCTTTAATCACTTGACCACTACCAAGTTCAAATTCAATTGGATCCCCCCTTTCAAAGCTGGAATCGAAAACAGTTCCATCTGTAAGCTTTCCCTGCAAACGCCGTCACAAGTTACATCAGCAGAACATATAAGATAATGACTCGACCTTGTTGGGGAAATATAGACCATTCAACCAACCAGATTAATTAACAGTCACAGGAATCTACTACTTTTTGAGAGTCCCTAAATGGCTTGCCATACAAAATTAAGTTACGTCTCCTCGTCAAATGCTTACTAAATGTTCCATGTAAAAAAATAAGATTAGCACATATTTATGCTCTCTTGATTTAAGGAATAAACACACACACGTGATTTTCTTCTTTAACTTCAAGATTTGTACATCGGAAATTAATTTAGCCTTCAAATTTACTAAGAGGGCTCTCTTTTCAGTTTTGCACATTGTTACAGTCGGCATGAAAGCCTCAGCGGACATATATGCAGCTTTTACCACACATGCAAAATGGATATTCACAACTGGATGCCATAATCTCTAGGTGACATCCAACATCCTCACAGCCACCCTACTATCATCAGAAAATTTCTACCAAAGAAAAGCAAGTAGAATCTGCAATACTTTTCACAAAACAACAGACTGATATTGGAAATTGCCATGGACAACATGACTTTCGCAAAACCAAGGTATTTAAGAGCTCAATATACATGCAACAAAAATTTGCAGAACGCTTGACTTCAATGATATGCAGATGAGATGAATGCTTTGTTAATAACTCTCCTCTTTTTTATGTTGTGTTCGGTTTAGCTTGGGGGAGGGGATGTTAGAAAAGAAGCTGTGATTCCACTGACCCTGTAGTGTACTTTTACGCTGTCCCCTTTGTGAGCTTGAACTTCACAAGTCTTGGGCTTGTACTGCAGCAAAAAGCAAGATCAATTTCAATATAATAGAAGAAAGTGTTGGATATAATGCCATTAAATGGCCCGTATTAATGAATGTAAGTTTTAACTTGAATGCTCCTCTTTGATGGCTAAGAGGAGATGAAAGATGTTGAAACCGAGAGATAATTAATCCCTCTTCCTCTGCCATAAATGAGAAAAGGTGATAACTCTTCTCTTTAATATGAAAAGAAATAAATGTATAGAATATTATTATAAAAGGAGAGAGTTGTGGAGTCTTCTATCGATCAAGAAGAAGTGAAAAGAAAAGGCAAGGAGGAAGATAAAACTTTTACAGCAAATTACAAAGAGAATTAAGACATCGATCAAGGCAAGTACCTATACCATTTCTATATACTTTATGTAATTGTGAAAATTATGAGTTCTAAGACGTTTGGGCATTATAGAGAATTGATGAATTTCACGAAAAGCTGAAAATCATGAAATTCTATAAAAGTATAACTGAAAGTACATGGCAGCAACATATGATTAAGTGAAGATAAAATCTCTACAAACTTGTAGTGAAGGGAAGGTAAAACCAACACGAATGACCCAAATTTTCTGAGAGAAACCCGAATCCGAATGCGAAAACAACTAACACAAATCTGACACGGTGTTACCAATTTGTCTAAAATGTAATTATTTTATATTTTACTAAAAAAAAAAAACCAACAAGCTAAGCTCGTAATGATCTCCCCACATTACATTCCTAAGATAGAAAACTCTCTCTTTCGATTAGTATAAAAAAAAGTTAAAAAACAACAATCAGTCTTCAGAGGCGCAATCAACCTTATAATTATAGCACTATTCATGTGCTTGAAAACTAAATTTTAGGGCTGATTTTGTCAGTTTTCATTAATGAACTCGCAATCAGACATTTCATAGATCATTGTCGTACAAATTTTACCATCCCCAGTCTTCAACAGCAATAATTTAGTATTTCTCAAACGCAATTTAATAGCAAACACTCAATCCTTATTTTTTCAATCTTTTCTATTTTTTTGGAGGAAAAAAAAAATTACCTTCACCCCGATCTGTAGCTCCGTCACATCCCCAGATTTCTTTGCCGAACCTATATAACCCGATAATATAATACATCATCAGATCACTTCCTTTTGTACATTTAATTAGAAAATACGCTAGTTCCTGCTCAACTAAAAGCATTTAATACATTAAACATTTCAGATCTAATAATTTTCGTAAAAATCGACTTGCATGAAAAAAAAAATCACAAAGTAAAAATGCATTTGGTTAATTCAAGGTGAATTTCCTTTACCTAATGCGATAAATGCCAAAAGAAGAAAAATGGAAGCGATGTTCAACCCAAAACTGAGCCTCATTTTGAAGAATTTGATTAATTTCTTTCTGATTTTTTCTCACTGTTAATTTGCCTTTCGTCTCAATTTACATGAGCTGGAGCTGTTATCGTACACATTCACGTCCATAATAAGTAAGAATGGAGCTCCAACGCAGCAAAGCGAAGCTCAACAATCAGAATTCGACAGGTCAACAGGTGACGTGTACGTCGAAGTTACAAAGCCACGTAGTTTCATAATTGGTTTAATTTGTCGAGGATAAGAAAGTAATAACATAAACATACAAAATTTAATATGTTATAAATAGTTAATAAATTTCCAATATGTGTATTATCAACCCTATATACTAAAAGAAAAAACAAGCTGCCACATGTCATCACATCTACAATTTGGTACACATGTCAACACCTTAGTCTTCCAAGTCCACGTGTCACCTTCATATTTAGCCACGTGGCAAACCATGTCACCACCTTATTCTTCTAATTATAGATTGATTTACTATCAATTTATCATCAACGTATTAATTAAATTTATGTATTTCCATACATAACTATTGACTCAATTGATTTCCCTTATAATGTATTAATTAATTTTCCGTATATAACTCTATTGACTCAATTGATTTTATCAAAATTTAATCCAATCAAATATCGATGTATTAATTAAATTTTGTGTACTACCATAATATAGCAATTGACTCGATTGATTTTTCATATAACGTATTAATTAATTTTTCATATATAACTATTTAATATATTTATATAATATGTATGTATATCCAACAAGTTTTTTTTCTAACTATAAGTTGATATTCTTTCCTAAAACACCATAAAAGACAAACTAAAAATTGAATTAATTTTGACCGCGTGCAAATAAGCGGCAAAATTACTATTTAATCCAATCAATTATATGTATGTATATCCGGTAATTTTAATCCAATTAATATTTAATCCAACCAATATTTAATCGGTAAATCGTATATTTTATATATGTGTTTTTAAAAAAAAGATATTTAATATATTTATATAATATGTATGTAGCTTTCAATTTATTTTTTTATAATCAGTATTTTTCGGTCTCTTCTAACTATCACAAATAAATTTAAGACACTAAAATTTTATCTTTTGGACAAATCCCGTGTAATACACGGGTGTTTTTCTAGTATTAAATGATAAGTCATTACTCTATTTAACCCACAAAACCTCGAAAAAAAATGGATAAGTGATGTGGATCAATCCAAAATCTAACAAAAAGGAGAAATGGTAAAATGATGAAGAAAAGTTGTTTCTTGAATAATAACTTATCTATATATATATATAATAGCAGAAGTCCGGAATTTTTATTTTCCCGCTCTTTTTGCTTATTATATTAGGAAATAATTGTAAATATTATAAATGGTAATTATTATAATTTCTTATATTAGGAAAATATTATAAGAAAATTGTTGTAATTATATAAATTAGGAAAATATTATAAGAAAAGATTGTAAATGGTATTCCTACTTTATATGTGTATACATTATGAAAATATCATAAATGGTATTTCTATTTTATCTGTACAAAAAATAGGAAAATTTATTTACTGATATTCCTACTTTATACCAAAAGTGGGTCTATAGTATCAATTCTATCTATATATAATATATAGATTTTAAAAATTATAAATAGTATTTCACCATAATTGATATTAGTATATGTCACGCCCCAAACATGACGCGACAACGATCAATCACTTAAACAGAAATAAATCAACAATCTAAACCAAAGATACCAAACTCCAAGTGAAATAGAGTCTAATGCAGCAGAATTAAAATAAACACGAGTACAAATTACAATCTTAAAGTCTGGCGGTGTCCGAATACAACCCAAAAGATTATCTGAATTAACTTACAGTCCAAACGAAAATAAAATGAAGGAGTCCAACAACAAATAAAAGTAAAAGGAAATGTCGCTCCACATCACGGATAGAGATTCAATCTGTGGTAGGTTCGATGTCTTCAGCGAACTCTTCATCTAAAGGTTAGAAAATAGGAGGGAATGAGACAGAAATCTCAGTGGATGGGGTGATCGTGTGCAAGTGTGGCGATATAAATAGTTAATGCGAGAAATTTAGTTGTATGAAAACGCGTGAGAGATGATGCATGATTTCACACACAGTCCACAAGCGTCGTGATAAATATATTAAGTAACATACTTATATAGTTTAAGAAAATAGTTCGTGGTCACGCAGGCACTATGGTTCGAAAGCAGACGGGGAGGATTGCGTGCGGATTTGTAACGCCAATCCTATGCAAGACAAGTAGCGATTTGCGTCACGGATTTGTAGTGCCAACCTATGCAATACAAGTAAGCGGTTTGCACGGATTTGTAGCGCCAACCAAACGGGTCCGATTAACTCCAGAATCGTGTGGATCAGACAGCGATTCCTTCATTCTTCCTTGTAACTCCCCGAGCAAGATGGTCCAAGACCTGTCACCTTATCGCTCCGTAGGCAAAGACAAAATCCACAGTGGAGCTAGCAAGGCTCGGATTTGTCATAATCATGATTATACCTCAAGTACTACGACCCGCTTCCTGGACAAACTCCGTCCCTCGGTTGCGGGATTAGGGACGATGGGGCCGGAGAGTGGAATAGCAGCCGAGCTGCCGGTTCCATCCCCCGACGTATCCATTCCATTGTGAGCTCGACATACCAAGTTGACTCGGCAGAAATTAAGTACACGTTCGGGTAGTCAACCAGGCAAATGAGTATTATTGATTGGGAAGCGAGTTCATGAAAAGTCCTCAAAAATTTGCACAAGATGGTTATGGCGTTGGTGGAGTTATTGGGATGAAGATAATTATCGGGAGGATAAGTAGTCTTCGATATCTTAAGGATTAGGAGGAACATAAGTCCCGTTATAGATTCGAAATCGCGAGACGAGGAAGTCGTCCCGCGATCGGGTATTAATCGGTCAAGATGATCCGATACGTCAAGGGATTTTTAAGAAAATAAAATATTTTAATTAAATATTAAAGTCAGAGGGTCCAGGGCTGTTTCTTTAAAAGAAAATAATTTGAGTTAGGTCCTTATAAAAAAAAAAGTTTACAATTAGCCCCGTTTTGTCAAAACCAATACTTTTGGGGTTAAAAGTTAAATAAATAAATGTCCCGACCTTGAAAAATTATGAGGTCAGTTCCTAAATTCTCTAAATTGTTCAGAGATTCAGGTTTTTAAAGTTTTGAGGTCGAGTTTTTATAAAATTCTCACATTGGCCCCAAATTTGTTAAAATTGACATTTCAGGCCCTAAGTTTAAAATAACCGGAACTCACAAACCGGAAGGGCTTCTAATGTGATTCCAGTTGGAAAATGTCACTAAGGTTAGTGGGATATTGGGACAAAAACAGTTTTAAAACGTCATAAGTATAGGTCCCTTAACTTTTGAAAATCTCATTTTTGTCCCATTTTGAAATAATTGCCTTTAAGACTTTTAGGGGTCCAATTGTTATGAAATTTGAACCTTGGGTCCAAAATATAATTATGTTATAGGTAAATTAGTATTTCCAGGTACATGGGCTGTATAAGTCCTGGAAATTTCATTTGGGTCCTCAAGTTTAATCTTTTACAATTTGGTCCCTCAAGTTTTATAAAATTAATTTCCAAGCTCTAAACACTTGGATTTTTGGAATACACTTAAAATATGTTATTTCCAGTCCCTTAAGAGTTAAAATTTCAAATTTTAAAATTAGGGTCTGGTACAGTTTCGAAATTTGCAAAATAGCCCTTAAACTTCTCAAATTTTACAATCTAGTCCTTGGGCTTTTAAGGGTTGATTTTATTTATCTAAAAACTCTTAAAACTTTATTAAAATGTCAAAACATCATTTTTGAACCTGAGTACAGTCCCAAAAATCGAAATTTACAAAGAGGTCCCTTAAGTTTTATTTTCTTGCAATTAAGTCCACCAACTTTCCATTTTTGCATTTTAAGTCCAAAAATCGAAATTTAATCAATTATGCTCGACTTGTCCAGGTTATAGGTCATTCAAAACATAGATTTCAACAGTCATACACATACATAACCATCTCATACAAGAATTTATCAAATATGACAATAAAGTGTACATGTATGTCCTAATTTTCGGTAAATCGCATTTTGAGCAACACTTGAGAAATTTTTCCAACTTGATACAAGAAAATAGCATGCAATACATAATATATATCTCAAATTCTCAATAACAAAATACTACATGCATTTTTATGAATTAAAACACCTAGAAGTTGAAAGGATTTTTCCACCCACCTTAAAGTTCGGTTTGTTGGGAAAAAAATGAAATAAATCTCTCTCGATGAAGGAGTGACTTAGGTCAGCCCCTAAGTCAAGGAATATCAAAAAAATATAGGAGTTAGAAAATGAAGAATTGAACTAAGGGAAAAAAAGAAGAGAAATAGGCCAAAGGTACCACACTTACCTTGTGTAGTTGAAAGTTGTAGTCAAAAATTGATAGTCTCTTAAGAACTTAATCACCTCTTAACCAAAGCTCCAAGGTCAGCCCCTAAACACCTCAAAATGATAATTTTGGTGTTAAAATTCGAAATTAATAGGGGAGAAGAAGAAGGTACCAAAAATCCCATTTCTTACCTTATAGTCCAAATCCTTCAAATTTCTTCAAGTCTAGAAGTCTTCTTCAAGGTGATGGTGAGACTCTAAGTATCTTCCAAGTCTTCTATGTAAACCTCAACATAAAAATCCAAACTTACATTAATAAGTGAGAGGAGATAGTTAGATGATATCAAGACAAGAAGAGGAACAAAATTTCTTACCTTGTGTAGGGGGTGTTCGAATTTTTGTGATGGAGTAGAGTAGAAGGAAAAGTTCTTGTATTTTTACTAAGTGTTTAAGAGAAGAGAAGAAAATTGTAGAGAGAGGTAGGAGGATTTTTAGAGAGAAGTAAGAAGATTCAAGGCTTGAAGAGATGAATGTTGGTGAAATGAAGTGGTGAATGAAACTTGAACAAATTTCTTGCCCAACTAAGGCCTCTTGGCCGTCCACATGGGGTGGGGAGGGGGACAAAATTTTGTTTTGTTCTATGGCTTGAAAGGTGTAGCTTGCATGAGGGACAAGGACCTTGGCCAATATGAGGTCTTGCATGAGAGGATGAAATTGAAGGGATTGAGGAGAATGTTGGCATGGGATGTTGGGAAGCCTCCAACATGTTGGGTAAGTTTATAATAAAGAATTGGTGTATAAGATATTGTGTATAAGATTTGAATTAATGGTGTAATAATACATAAGATGAATACATAAGGTGTATGTGTACAAGAGTTGGAAGATATTTCTACCCTAAAATTTCCCATCATGGCCGTCCCCCTTAAGGGTATTTGTGGTAATTCCATTTTTTTTGTCCCAAATTTGATGATAATAGATGAATAATATCAATCTCCAAAATAATTAGTGATTTCCTTGATCACTTATAAGTCTCATGATCGCTTAATCTAATCCGGATTCTTAATTCTATAAGGTATAAACCTCTAAAATAAATAGTCTCTTAGAATTCTAAGGTGACTAATAGATACGCAAATAACAATAATGATGATCAATCAAGTGATCATAAATGCGAAATAAAATTAATAAATGATTATGATCACAAGAAGTAAATAAGGAAATTAAGGCAAAAATGTAATTATCATTAATATTTACCCGTCAAAGCGACGCGGTAGAATTGTCAAAAGTACAAAGACGACACGGTAAGTACATGTTCGAATAAAAAATCGAGGGCTTCACAGTATATGTCAGTTCTTCTTAAATATATATTACAATGTGTTGATTCTATACATCATCTTCATCAAATATATTGTTTATTTATTTCAATGGTGTCGATGCAATTTTGTGCAATATAATATTAATTAATCAAGTTTTAAATAATGATGACTATTCAAACTTTCCTAAATTGTTTGATAATAGTTAAAATAGACGAATTATGATGTTATGTATCTTTCACCATTGAATTAATAATTGATTTTGTGTTCAGAGATTTTTTTGGCAGCTTATTATTTATGTTAAATCCTCTTATATTTATACTCAAAATGGTAACAAATATTTATTGCTCGGAAATATTATATATATTTCTTTCACATATTGAATGAAATATTTTTTTATGTTGCCAAATTTCATTTATATTTAAATTGATTTTGAATTCTGGGATTTTTTTATGGATGATTTCGAAAATATTTTATTATTAATAAGATGTTTGATTATTATGCTTTTGAACGAATATCTGGATTTTTATTTAATACTGATTCAATTGATGTTGTAATATTTATTTTTTATATTTATTTTTGAAATATTGGTATTTCCAGAAGTGTGAACAAATACTAAGTAAGTTCATTCTAGATAGTTCAAATGAATTGTCTTCTAATTGGTCCACTGATCAACGTTGGTGTTAGATTTGATGATAATTTGCTTGATTAAGAATAATTAATAACTCTAATTACTATCAAATAAAATTAGTATATATATGACATAACTAAGGCAACTCAATCAGATAAAAAAGAATAAAAAAAGAAAAAATATAAAATAAGATACAGTTTTGGACAAATCAATCCAAATATTATCATAACCAATGCATGTTTTGGAGTTATCCAAAAGGGGGGATTTTTTAAGTACTCATTATGGATAATAGGTATTTTTTTCTACCCATAGACATAAGAAAACTCTTTTCTACCCAATTTGACAAAAATGCCCCTCCTTTAATTTGAAGATTTTGAATTTTGAAACTGATGCAATTAATGCATTCTTTGAAAATCGTGTACACTTTCCCCCAAATACACACACCTATGTATAAAATCGTATGCCCATATCGTGCCCTATCGTGCCCATATCGTGCCAACCCCCATGTACATATACATAAAAAAGCACGATATATCGTGCCTAATTTTAAGTTTTAACTGAGGCACGAAATATATCGTCCCTAATTTTAACTGAGGCACAAAATATATCGTGCCTAATTTTAACTGAGGCACGAAATATATCGTCCCTAATTTTAATTGAGGCACAAAATATATCGTGCCTAATTTTAACTAAGGCATGAAAAATATATCGTGCCTAATTTTAACTGAGGCACGAAATATATATCGTGCCTAATTTTAACTAAGGCGCGAAATATATCGTGTCTAATTTTAACTGAGACACGAAAAATATATCGTGCCTAATTTTAACTGAGGTAAGAAATATATCGTGCCTAATTTTAACTGGGGCACGAAATATATATCATGCCTAATTTTAACTGAGGCACGAAATATATCGTGCCTAATTTTAATTGAGGCACGAAATATATCGTGCCTTTTTATGTAAATGTACATATTCTAAAAAATTGTCTATTAATTTTGAAAATTATTTCAATAAAATTTAAATATATTTGCAATTTATTAAAAAATGTCGAAAATCCACAAAATCATTTAAAATCTAAATATTAAAATCTACAAATTATTTTAAAAATAAAAAAAGAATAAAAAAAAATCTATAATTTATAATTATTTTAAAATCCAAATATTAAAATTTATAATTTATTTTAAATATGAAAATTAAAAAAAATATACCTTTTTTAAACATTTGCCATTATTTAAAATATGGAAATTTATTTAAAAGTCTCAAAAATTGTTCGACAATATGAAAAGTGGATTAAAAAATGAAAATTGTTGAAGGCTTTCGAAAAAATTTACCAAAAAATCAGATTTTTTTATAAAATCCAAAAAGGGGGTAGAGAGAGAAAAAATAAAGAGATAGGGCCCCACTTACTTTTGCATTTAAAATATAAGGTTATTTGAGTAAAAGAACCACAAAAATCGGTAGAAAACTTAGTTTTTTATCTCACATGTCAGAAAACTCTTTGTCCTATCCTAAGTGGGTATTTCCCACAATTTCCTCTATCGAAAATTAGTGGTGCTTTGATTTGGTAAGTCAATGGCAAGAATCTTTAGTAACATAAAAATTTTATTGGCTAATTATTTTTTCGGTTATGATTGTTATATTTTTTTAGATTTGAAAATTTAAAAATTCTATAATCATTCCTATAATTGTCCTATACAATCAAAAAAATTGATTGTAATCGGTACTATAGATACAATAATTATTTATTATTGTATATATTCAATCTATAGATATCATCAACTATTGATTGAAAGAATTTTAAAACTAAGCCTTTGATAAAACAATTGAGAGTATCTATTTATACTTTCTAATCGAATTTGACTACGCTTCACACAACGTATAATTGACAAGAAGTTTAACAAAAATTAAGAAAATTGTACCTTATGATTAAAGATTTGTCAATTTAAAAAAATGTCTTAACTTAAAAAAAGACAATAATTGTCAACGGGAGTTTTTTTATTTTATTTCCAAAAATGCACAAGTCTATGATTGGACAACAATATATTTCCTTAATTAAGAAAAACAACTAATTAAATGGCAACAAATATTTGATTATTTGAAAATTGTACATATCTCTTTCATATCTTGATATGGGATTAATAAAACCAATCAAATTGATGTTAAGTAATTGACATGATCAATCATACTACAATTGTCCTATAAACTATAAATCAATCATATAATTACTTAATTGGTATATGTAATCAATTAGTATTTATTATTTTTGATATTTTATTAACTATAACTCTAAAAAAACAATCAGAGAATTGCTGGTGCTTTACTTTGGTAAATCAATAAATCAATATTGGAAGATGAAATAATCAATATCTAGCGACCAATGTATGTTTTGGAGTTATCTAAAATTGACGTTGTTTTACTTTAGTAAGTCAATAGAAAGATTTTTTGTAACGAAAATAATGTGTTTTTAACTCAATATATGGTAATTAATAATTATATTGCCAACCAATGCCATTAAATAAATTACTGTAAAATCAATTATATAATCATTTATATAAGATTAATCAATTGATGTTGCATTTTAAAATAGACTTCCCAGTTAAATGTTTTTGAATTGTCAAACTTCCCAATGTATTCTATCATCTTTTGATTGATGAGCGATTTACATCAATTCATTGTTGATCAAAATGAAAAAACACATGGGGTTTACATGCATCTATTGAAAATAAATGTCAAAGAATGAATATTGATATCAATTGTACTATTTCTATACCCTGTTTCAGTTATATCATGTTTATGTTCGTAAGTTTTTTAGTGGATTACTATGATATTGCTGTAAAATTTATGCTAATACTACTAACATTTATATCAATGACATAATAGTTCATTTTAAATTTTATTCATGACTTTTTCTACCATATTATTTTGAATAATATCTCAATTTACATTTTTTTTTATTAACAATGTGAAGTATTTATTTTTTTTCAACAGTACAAGTACAATAAAATACATGTCTCACAAATTATATATAATTATTTATAGAGAGGTGTGTGAGAAAGAAAGGGATATATAAAACAATAATTTAGAGACATGCATAAATTGAGAAATAATTCCTTACGAGTTTATTTAGGCATTTAAGTTTATAGTTGAAAATATAAAATTGAAAAATAAATTTTTGTTTTTAATAACTTTATACGAATATTACTATTAAAATAAAGTAATAAATATCAATTCAGGTTAATAAATATTATAAACCAATAATATTAAAATAAAAATATACGTGCAACGCACGGGGTGAATTACTACTATTTAATAAAACCCAAGGGCATGTACCGCTTGTTAGACTAATTACTAGAACAACACCCATCCAAAATTAAAAGTTTAGTGTCACAAATTTATTTGTAATAATTATAGGAGATCCAAAATTCTAATTCAAAAATTAGAAGAGTATCATACAAATAGTTCACTTCAGATTCTGAAAAACTTCTTTGTGAACTACATTTTTTGTTCTATTTCCAAGTGTATCGTCTTTGTCACAACAAAGAATTTTCAGACCCTTTTTGCTCTTAACTCTCAATATGTCCACATAAAGTTGACCGTGAGATGGTGAGAAAATCCTTTATATAATTTCATCTTTTGTAGTTGAGATTGTGAGAAATTCATTTATTTTGGTATTTGTATTTTATCTTTTAGAGTTGAGATTTGAATCATATATTTTTGAAAGATTATAGTTTTAAATGATAGCATAAATAAATCATTGATAGTTAGATAACTTCTTATTTCTTAAAATTGTTGTTATCTTTTAAATTTGTAATCTTTTAAATTCAAAAATTCAAAAATATATTATTAATTCACTTTTAATTTGTTGATAGGAATGCCACATGAATAATTATAAAATAGACATGTGGAATTGAGAAAATAAGAAATTGACATGTCAAAATTAATGAGATGATGACATGAGTCTACTTTATTTTCTCTTTTAAAATATAGGGTTGATTGGATTGATCTTAAGTGTGACTCTTAATTAATAACTTAAGTGAGAAATCATCAATACTTACTTGAATAATCAAGTTTTAACTCTCAACTTCAATAATGGAATTCACAATTCATAATTGCTTGTTGGAATAAGGTATTTAACTAAAAAAAAATAATACTAAGAATTGTGAGAAGATGGATTCACTAAAAAAAAGGGAGGAAAAAAAAGAAAAAAGAAAAGGCACATAGCATTTTGAAAAAGACCATATTATCCCGTATCATTGCCCTGTCTTTCATTTCATTTTGCTCAAGCAAAATAATAAAATGCTTTAATTTTTTTAAGGCAGCTCGAATAATATAATATATATATATATATACATAACAGAAAAATACTTTCTAAAATGGTTTTCCCACGTAAACGCTATTGCTAAAAAATTTTGGGTCTTTTTTTGGCCGATTTATTGCTGATTTCCTGTTTGTGTAAAGACTGTTTATAAAATAGAAAGTTTGACCTCAAAAATTTTGTGATCATTGATTCAATGCGCTGATTTTCGGGTTTACATGTTGAATGTTTATAAAACAAGAAAGTTTGATCTCATTAAAATTTTGTGATCTATTTTTTCATTGATTTAATTAATGCAGATTCTGGATTTACATAGAAATTGGCCCGAAATGGTACAAAACGAATATTAACAATACCATAAATAATTTGAGTTCTGTGTTGTATATCAACCAGATTCTAGAATTGTACAAATCGAATATTAAATAAATACCATAAAAGAATTGATTGCTCTTTTGTGTTGTATTACAACTGGATAAAAAATTGTACATATCGAAAATAACATAACTACCATAAATAAGTTGATTGTTTCATAATTGTACAGATCCAATTTCTGAAATTCTGAATAATCAAACATTTCATGCAAAAGGAATTAAAATCAAAACAAAATTGTTGTTACTAAATATCCATTGCATAGTTTAAAAATTAACCAGTAATTATATTGTTGATACCATTTAAAGTGCTCGAAAATTATACACAGACATATTTTTGAAATTCTGAATAATCAATATTTCGAGCAAAAGGAATTAGAATCAAAACAAAATTGCTGATATTAAATATACATTACAAAGTTAAAAAATTAACCAGTAATTATATTGCTGATACCATTTAAAGTGCTCGAAAAGCTATATTGCCTTTTTAGAAATATTTTTCAATTTTTCAATTTTCCAATTCTCGAATATCCAACTCTTTATTTAGCCGGATTTTATAATATTTTTGAAATTTCAATAATCTGGACAGAAAATAAATTCGCTGCCTATAAATATTAGAATCCCGATTAGTTAATTTTACACATTCAAAAAAACTGCAGAAAAAAACATGAATAATATACACTACACATCCATTCATTATTTTCGAAAAAAAAACCATGGCCCCTATGTTCAGTTTAATCCGTGAATTGAACAATACCAAAACACTTTGGCCAATAAAATTAAGGCTCGTGCGGAAGTACGATAAATCAGTATACAACGACAAAAAGCAAGTAGCGAGTATCGAATGCATTTTCCATGATGCTGATGTAATTTATCATTCTTTTACAATCTTTTTTCCAATTGTTTTCAGCGATTTTTTTTTTATATTATGCTTAATAATTTAATTATTTAATTTTCTTCATTACAGTGTGATCGTATTCATGGTACTATCCGAAAGTATTAAATTCTCAATTTTCAAAAAAAAAAAAACTCAAAGAAAGACATGTTTATGCTATCAAAGATTTTATTGTTGAAAAGTAAACTAAAAAATATAAAACCACTGCCAGTCAAATGAAGACTATGTTTTATGGAAAGACACACTTTTGAAATATTTGACGAAATATTTCCTAGGTTCATGTACAACTTCAAAAAATTTAGCGAGTTAGCCGAAACCGATAAAGTTCATGACACAATGTTGATAGGTATGTGTAAAATTCATTTATTCATTCATAATAAAAATGATGGCTACATTGATTTTAATTTACTAAATGTTTTTTTGTATATGTTATTGGAAAGGTGATTTTGATGCACTCTGCACAAAATAAGGATATCAATGGATGTCTTACCAGATTTTTAGATTTAACTTTGGAGGATCTAGAGTAAGTTATAGTATATGAATTTAGATATCATAGTTTTTATATTTCTTTTATATACGTATGTAAATTTAATATTCTTTTAATTTAATAGAAACAATCGTATCACTTGTAGGGATGGCAATTTTGGGAGAATTATGCGGAGGAGGGTATGGATAGTTTTTACCGCGATTAAATAAATGGAGCAACAACTATTTGAGGTGGGCGGTGGTTATCATTTTAATATTATAAATAATATATCGAGCAAAATTTATTTTAAAGGTGATGATATATTTTTTTTTTCATTAATTTGTTTTATTTAAAGAAAATGATTTTTTCTTACAAAATTTATTTAACATTTTGTTTAATCTTTTTAATATTTTCTATATTTTGATTTAAGTTTTTTTTATATTTCTAAGAATTTAGTAAATATTAATTTTTATTTAAATAATAATTTTCATGTTACAAAATAAATAACTAAAATTTGAAAAAACAAGAAAGTTGTATGGGAGATATGAAAGACTTCAAGAAGAGGTAATATTATTTCATAATTTTTAATAAATGGATTTGGAATATGTAATCTATGTTAATTAACAATATTATTTTCTAAATACCGCACTTGGAGATTTGTGAGCAAAAGTTTTTAAAGGTGAATTTTTTCATTAATGTTTTATAGAATGTTTTTTTCCTACATTTCATGATTTAATTTTTTTTTTATATTTCCATTATCCAATACCTTTCATGTTACAAAATTGCTTGTGAACGAGAAAGTTGACGAGATACAAGACTTCAAGAAGAGGTAATATTATTTCATAATTTTTAATTATTGGATTTGAATATGTAATCTATGTTAATTAACAATATTATTTTCTAAATCAGATTGTGAGCAAGAAACAATCCTACATTCTCCATTAGTCATAGAGATGAACTTAGAGATGAACTTGAAGCTCCGGATGCATCGGTAAAAACAGGTTGATTATTTGTATGATTGTGAAAAGGTAATTTTTTTTGTATAGTCCCTTTATTTAATCCATTTTAATTAAATAATAAATATTTATTTGTTTACTTATTTATTTTGATTTTACTAATTTAATCTGTATATGCTGGAAGTTTTTGGATTTGTGCAAGAGTTGTTTCAATTTATGAAGATTGGTGGTATCTTGCGTGTACTCATTGCGGGAAGAAGATGCATCTGACAGTGGACAATGGATTAAAGATTAAAGATGAGAAGAAGGATGGTTGATGGAGCATTTTTTGATTTGTAGTTTAGATGTTTTTTGAGAACAATGATTTTTATTTTAGTAAGTTGGATTGTTTATGCATTGGCCACACTTTTGTCGTTATTTTTTTTTCTCCTGTTTTGAGAAGAGTACTTTTTAATTGGTTTTATTGAGTTTTTTCCCCACAATAAATAATATTTCTACATTTATATCTATGCATTTTTATTATTTTGTTTGTGTTTGTTTTATCTAATCAGTCTAAATGAATTGATAGTATCATTTTTTTATTGGCTTTTCCATTATTTAACTCTCATCTTAATTAAGGTAATTGTTTTTTATATTGTTTAGTTAAAATTCTGAATATTTAAAAAAGAAATCAGGTATGTTAAGAATGTGAAGTTCTATAAGGCTGAAGAGAACACCCTTTTCAATTTTTTGTATCTCGATTAGTAAAAGAATAAGGATGTGGTCTTGGGAGAGCTTTTTTTAGCTATCATCAAATCATATATTAGTGTTTTTTTTAGGTTTTTATATTGTCATATAAGTGTTTTATTTATTTATATATTTATTCAGAATATGTATTTTTGTATATTTTGTACTTTTGATTCTAAATAACTAAAATTGTATTTTGAAAATTGTTTAGTTAAAATTATATATTTGTTACGAATGCGTTTTAAAAGTTCTAAGATTACTGAATTATTTAGTTAAAACCGTGAATGTATTTATTTGTTATTAGAATTCTGGAGAATATCAAGTTCAAGAGTTGCCATTGTTGATCTGGAGTTGGAAAAAGCTGAAGTACATCTCTTGGAAATGATTCTTTTTTGCTAGGCTTAATTTATACTGTTTCTTTTTTTTGCTGTTCTTTTGTAATGCCATTTAATTATTTAAGTGTTATGTTATTTATTTCAATTTTCAGAAGATGTATTTTCGTTATATTTTGCACTTATGATTATAAATAAATTAAAAATTAATTCATGGCATTATGGTATATAGAAATGTATTTAAAATTAAATTCTTATGGTAAATCATGTAATTTCGATTTTGTATTAGTCAATAAAATGTTTTAGTTAGCTATTTGTATTTATTTAGAATCTTTTCTGTAATAATTTCTTAATGTAAGTTGGTTCTATAAATATACTTAAGCCAAAGAAGATGATATTTACTATATATAGAGACACTGTTTCCATGTAAATAATTATAGATATTGTATTTTATATGTTTGCTTTTTTTTATTAAAAAATCTTTAAATATCTTCAATAGTTCACATGCCTAATATGATTCTAGTGTCAAACTTTATTCTATGTATTTTCCAGTTAAAAAATACAACAAAATCAGATTCATGATACTATACAAATCACCTCATTCAATTATATGCACATACCAAAAACTATTACGTTTTTTTAGTATATAAAGAGTACAGGGTTCAGTTTACTCAGCACATTCTTTACATTCTATCAAAGCAAACCACACAGCAAAGCTTCACAGAGCACACTCAACAGAACAAATTTTATTCATATATATTACAACACGAGGAAGCTCACATGTCACAATATCTATATATATATATATATAAAAGCTGAATAGTGGTATTTTAGGCAATTTCCCGCCAAAATGCACTTTCTATTTTTGGACTAATATCTGACTTTATTATTTTTTATTTATATATTAAAATAAATGATATCTTCCATATTAAATATATATCAGTATATTGAGAACTGTGTAAACATAATTGATAACAGCAAAATTCATTGTTTACCCTCTTTTTTTATGTGGTGGTTCAAATTTCAAAACACTAAAACTTGCTTCATAAATGCATTGGGTTCGGTAATGGCTCTTCTTTTTGTTGGTTTTTGCTACTTTGTAATCATTAATTTTGGTAGATGTTTGTATTGGGCATAAAAATGTCATTCAATAAACATCAGTATGAAAATAGCTACAGTCCAAAATGAAAAACACAATACCCAAGTAATTGAAATGGTTACAAAACATTGGGCAGATGAAACGATTTTCCTAGGTCCCCTTTTTCTGTTGGGACTTAACAACTTATGTTATAACTTATAAATAGGATCCATCACCGGTCAAACACACGAGATCTTTGATATTACATATAAACCAAAAAAAACTGCAGAATGTCATCCATTATTGCAATTACTTAAGGACCTTACTCTGCGAAAATGTAGTCATCGAGACTGCAATACATGTGTCTACAGGGTACCTGCATATCGCAATAGGTAAGAATTTTTCAGTGTAAAATGCATTTTTCATTACAGACGTACGTTTAGTTTTTCTTTTTTCAATTCCTTAATTCGTCTTTTACAGTTTATTTGAGTTGCTATCTTATTGTTTATGTTTTATTTAAGGTAAGAGAATTCATGCAACGAATAGAATCAACATTTTTCCTATTTTCATTATATTCATATAAACTCGAATTTGAAAAAACCAGAAGTTATCCAGAATAAAAAAGCACAGTTGATTCAACACTAATATGAAGATACACGCATTCTGCGGGCATCTCAAAAAGGCACAACACAAGATCAGCAATGGTTCATCAAAAGGTCAGTTATTTTATTTATTATGTTGTATTATTTTATAAAGCATGATAGAACACATGCCTGATTTGAAAAATGGAATAGCCAGCTTCTATGTCTATTAGGATAAACAACTCATCAGTTTATCATCAGTTAAGATAAATAAATAATGTAGCTTCCCACATAAAAATCATACTATTTTATTTTAAAGTAGGCTGGCACTCTTATTTTTAATTATAAGATAATAGAGAAAGTAAAAATTAATATTGTTGATTGTCTATATGCATATATAAGATTGGTGATCATATATATGTTTAATTCTATTTGATGCAGCCAAGTGGTAATACTGTAGTAATAATTATTAATATCAAAATCTATACATGGCTACATGCTAATGCCTTTACTGGCTAATCAGTCATGTAAAATAAGAAAGCAAAAATCCCCACAACTATGAATAAAATTTGAAAAAATGAGTACATCACAATCAACTGACAAAAAATCAATATCCCATAATCGTGGTATAACAACGGATATGCTCTTCATAGTGTCAAAACCACCCACTCATTATAAATCCCATTTTATGGATTATAGAATAAATTAATTTCAATAAAATAAATACCTCCAACCTAGGGAACTTCAAAATAATCTCAGAAGGCATCAAATTGATGTTTTTCTATTCCCATGAAGTGGTTTCTCCTCCATTCGAAGTCCCCTGCATTTTCCTGAACTCACTTTGTTATATGAAAAAAATCACGTGCAATTACAAAAATATTGTACTTAATCTGACAAAGAACATGTTTTGACAAAAAATTCTTTAAAAACTAATAGGGGTTTGGAGACAATGTTTTAGTTTCTAGGATTCTTTAACATATACTCTGTTTTTTTTTTTTTTTTTTTTTTGAGGGAAACATATACTCTGTTTTTTGGTAATGAATAAATCATAATTTTTTCAAAAAACTCAGTATTTTGAAAATTAAATGAATCTAAGAATGAGCATATGTTATAGAGAATAAATATGATTATCAAATTGAAAAAAGAAACATAGCTGATGCAAAACAATGACAAAATTGTGCCCTGAATTGATAAACATGCCTCATAATTTTTTTCTGGAAACAAACATCAATTGAGAAATTTCAAGAAAAAAAAATAAAGCTCGCCTCTGTAAAGCTTTGCGGCCATGATTGCCTAGCACAAGTATTTGTATGATAAGAAAATAATTAAGAAAAGTATAAATCTGAATTTTGCCCCGAAGAAAAATATTGGTCTGAACCTTTTTTTTTTTGGAAATGAAAAGCCCTAAAATTATAAATAAAACCAAATTTGTTTGAATAATTAAAGAAAACAACAATGTTTGCTCTAATCTAAGAAGTTTTCTTACATTTTCCCAAATCCATAAGTGAAAGTCAAAAATATTCTTAAAAAATGTTATAAAAAAACATATTACTAGAAAAAAAATCCTGAAAACACTCCAGGAACGTCAATCTGAAAAAAAATTGCTTCTCTTTTTCTAAATCCGAATATAAAATATAAAGATTTTTGGTTAGGTCATACAAAAATATATAGATCTAAATTGTTTTGTGTGAATTTTCACAAAAAAATTAAATTTATCACATAATCAGTCATTTAATTGATAAATTTTCTAGATCATAAGCAAATAAATAGATCTGGAGATTTTTTCTTATATTAACCGAGTCCCAACATGAAAGTAAAATACTCATGAAAATGGTGGGAATCGATAAAACAACTGAAAACAAACGTCGATCTAAAAATATTTTGGTTCTCCTTATCCTAAATTCGAAAATAAAAATCCGAATAAAAAACATATTACCTGAAAGGAATTTTAGATACATAAATTTTTAGAATTCGTTTTCCTAGAATTCTTCGAAAACCGACGGAAGTGAATGTAAACTCGCTCTGAAATCCATAAGTGGATATAATATGTTTCTAGGGTTTGTTAAATAAAATGGGCTATGATAAACATGAAAAAATAGGTTGGGTTAAATATCAAAAAAAGTGGGCTGGGTTATTTTGCACATAATTTGGGTGTTTGTACCTTCTTTTTTTTCATATTCTTTTTTGATTTTTTGTTAATTTTTATAATGGCCCATCTAAATACATATCAGATTTATTTGAATAATTTGTATCACTTTTCTTTGGCCCATTGGCTATAATCAATTGAATTCGTAATATACTCTCAATTTTATTATCGAGAAAAATTAAATTGAGTTATAGACATGTTAGGCGCCATTAAGATATTTTATTTTGTAACTAATGGTTGGAATAGGATAATTTTTTTTTTTGTAATGTAAGTTTGTAATTGTTTTTTATTGTTTATTGAACTGTGGTATATAAATATTTTGCAGAAAATATTGATACTCAACAATATAGTGTTGAAAATTCTATGAAAGCGTGTCATATCCGAATTTAGTTTCTCATTTGTCATATATAACAAATTAACGGTATGATACTTATATATTTATTAAAGTAAGTTTGATTTATATACTTTTATTTGTATAAGTTTTGGATAACAATTTTTTTTTTGGCAGGAAGCACATCATGATGGATTACAAGAAACTACCATTTGCCTCAATTTCCATATTTATATGTCCAAATGCCTCAACAACTATTGACAGTCGATTATTCGTTATTTTTTCTATTTTGTATTTAAGTTCATTAAATTTGTATTGTAGTGTTCTATTATTCAATCGTCTATTCTTTAATACATGGTTACTTGGCTTTATAATTCAATAATCTACTAATTGAATTAATTAAAATAACTAAAATATTAAAATTATCTTGATTTAATATATATTCTGTGCATCGCACGGGTGAACTGCTAGTAGTTGGTAATAAACGGAAAATAGGTAGCCCATATGAACAAGGTAATATGTGTCCAAAGTTTCACAATTGATTTAGATATCATTTATGTTTGTGTATTAGTTCTACTTTATATATATATATATATATATATATATATATATATATCAGCCAGCTAAATAAATATCATTAACCGAATGAATTTTCAATTCATAGTTTCATATAAAATACTTATCTTTAATTTCTTAATTTGAACATATATGACCAACATAATTTTCTTTCCAGATTTTTCTTTAAAGCAAGCTACACAGATCACATGCAACATAATTCATATTCTGTTGTAAATGACATCAGATACATAATCAAATACCAGACATTCAGAATAGTTTACCAAAAAACTACACTGTCAATTATTTTCTGTTTTGTTGAAAATTTTCAGAATAATAATGCCAAAAAAAATTATGTTTTTAAATTTGTTAAGGTCGAATTTTAAGTTAATAAAAATGCCAATCAATTTTTTTTAACAAGAATGGTATGGGTCAGCTCAAATAAAACAGTAGTAATATCTAAGAACTTATCTTTTTTACGGAATTTGTTTAGTATCACTGTTCAATGTCGTTCCGTTGTTGGTTATCTCCTCAGTGGAAATGAGAATTTTCTGAAAAACAATATAAAAATCATTTGTTAGAAAAAATAATCCCCATTTTGTAATTAAAAAATTTCAGAGTAATAATGCCAAAAAACTATAATATTTTTAAATATGTTAAGAACGATTTTTAAGCTACTAAAATGCCAAATATAAGACAGAAAATAAAAAAAAGGATAATATAAAAAGGAACTTATCTTTTTATGTAGGATTTGAGTCTCCCGTCGGATCTTTTTTGTATGGTCTTCATAGTGAAAATGAGATTTTATAATCTGAAAAACAAGAAAAAAACATTTGTTAGTAAAATATAAGACAGAAAATCAAAAAATAACTTATTAAAATAAATAAAAAACAAATACTTATCTGCAGCTTAAAAGACTAAGTTAAATCAGAGATACCATTCTTCATTTGAATCGGATATTTCTTTTCTTCCAAACCTCATTTAAAGTAAAAGTAGAAAATGTAGAAAATATATCTGCGAAAAAATTAATTGCAGAATTTTTTTGCATGTTATTCTATTTTAAAGAAAACCCTAAATCTTTTATAAAAAAAATCCCAATATTTTCGTCCAAACGTGTATAGCTTTTTTTTTTATAGTGAAGTATTTTAAAATATAAATCTTAAAATAAAAGCAAATACAAAGCTTATTATTAATTTTTTTACGAAAATAAAAAATCTAGAAATTTTTTTCAGTTTTCAATTTTTAAATAAAACTTTAGATCTGATAAATTTTTCAGATCTATATAAAAATTGGATTATTTCTGTAAATATTTATACAAAAAATATCAAAAAATTATAAAGTTGTCACATGAAATATAACATACCAAAAATACAAAAACAATTCATATCTACAGTTTAACCGTTTTATTTCTGTAAATATTTATACAAAAAAATGTATATATAAAGTTGTGACACGAAATAGTTTGGGAAAAAATAACAAAATATAAAAAAATTTATAAATACTTTTTTGATAAAAAAATCCAGATTTAAATAATACACAATACTATAAAACGAGAAATACAGAAAATATCGAGTAATGGAAAAATATTCGGAGGAGTATTTTCCACCGATTTGTTTGTTTGAAATCCTTTACTCATTTTGAAAAAAACTACTTCAAAATGATTTTTAAGGATTTCTAACACTTTTTTAATTTATCTGCCTATTTTTCAAAAAAAATACTTCAAAAAATATTTTTCATCGATTTAGTTGTTCGGAATGCTTTTGCATTTTGAAATCTAACTTCAAAATGTATTCTACGGATTTCGATTTTTTTTTTGTAAGTTTTGCCGATTTTTTGACATAAAAATAAATCGCATTAATTTCGAAGAAATGTCAAAAATGAAAATCAAGGATTTCTTTTTCAAAATGACATACAAGATCGGCATAAAAGTAAAGAAGAAAACAAAAACTTCATTTCAGAAAAAAAAATGGCAGAAATGGTTTTCGAAATACCAGAAGAAAAATGGAAGAATTGAGAGAAATGAGGGAGTTAGAGAGAGATGGTGAGAATTAGGGTTAGGTATAGAGTGAAGTGAGGGTTTGAGGGAGTCAGTCGATAGTGTGTGTGTGTGGGTAGCTTACTGGGGAAGCTTAGAACATTCCAGATTCGTGATAGATGGTCAGATTTTTGACACGTGTCGTAATATCGACCCTTAGATTCACATGCAGTACAAAATGGGTACAAATGTCATATTATCTGATATATTGTGTTGGATTTTGTAAGGGCTTTTTTGTTAAATTGGGTTGGATTTGTAAGGGCTTTTTTTGTTAATTAAATTAATGTGAAATTGGGCCCAAAAATAAATATTGATATTATTATTATTATTATTTTATCTAATACAAAAATCAAATATTAAAATTGGAATATAAATATATTATAATTATTTTATTATATATATTATTATTATATAATTTAATATATAATTATTAAGTTTTATTTATTATATGACCTTATTTATTATATATATAGATATTATTAATATATTAATATATATAATAATTATATTATTATTAATAAATCTGTTATATATATATGTATTGTATATATTATTTAATAATTATTAAGCTTTCATATTAAATTACTTTACTTATTATATTATTATTATTATTTATTTTAAACTAACCAATTTTATAATTATTATTATATTATTATTATGAATATTATTACTATTATTATTATTATATAGATTTTATTATTGTTTAATTTGATATATAATCATTTTATTACATTTTAATTTTAAATTTCTTTTTCAGGAAATATAACAATATCTAAAAGGACGTCTTTTGAAAAAGGCTCATCAAGTACAATGGTTTATCCATTATCCAACAGTCCGCTCAGCGATATTACAAACGGTATGTTCAATTATTTTTTAATTTATTTTTTATAAAAAAACAAATATACTAATTATATTTAAATACTAATACTGATAATATTTAAAAATAAATTATTAAAGTTTCTGGCGCACGATTACTATCTGGAAGAAATATCGTTAATCGTGGCTTATCTAATTATGGTACTTCCGGGACACCCTATTCGATGAGTTCGAAAGAAGCTGTGGTAATTGATCTAACAGAAGATGAACCTAATGAAGCCCATGTTACTTCAAATGAGCCGACAACATATGAAAATTCTGGTGTTAACGTAGTTGAGCTTGAGCTCAGTGAAGTATTAAATCCTTCACATGATGGTTAGTTCAATTTTTTATATTTGTTAATTTCATATATGAGTTTATTAATATTATTTAATATATTTCCATGAATTAATGTAATTATTATTTTTTCAGAGTATTGGGATATAGGGGATGCGAGTTATAAATGCGAATTTTGTGGAGTATTATTTTGGTTAGAAGAAAGACTATCCTCCTATCCAAAATCAAAGCCCCGCGACTCTTTGTGTTGTGGCCACGAAAATATTCAACTTTCGCCAATCAAACAACCACCAATTGTTCTTCAAGATTTATTGTTTGGAAATGGAAATAAAAGCAAACACTTTCAAGAGAATATACGATCTTATAACAATATGTTCTGTTTTACATCTATGGGAGGAACGATTGACACATATGTGAACAAAGGTAGAGGTCCTCCGGCTTTTCGAATGTATGGCCAAAATTACCACCTGATTGGAAGTTTGTTGCTGCCGGATGGATCGACCCCCAAATTCGCCCAGCTATATATATATATATATATATATATATGATACGGAGAATGAAATAAGTCATAAGTTGAATTCCGTCAGGTTTGTTTTATTTTTTTTATTATTTTGTGTCTCTTTATTATTAATTTATTTTTTAAATGCAATTTTCTTTAATTTTTAAAAATTATGTTTAAATTTGTAGACAAGAGAGTTATAACAATAATTTGCACGAAGTTATCGTGTCTGAATTGAAGAAAATATTGGATGAGAACAATATTTTGGTAAAATCTTTTAGAATGACAAAGGAAAAGATTCGAGAACATGGATATTCAGACGTAAAATTACGTTTGATTTTTAAAAGGAGTACGGATGCTAGGAGATATAATATGCCAACGAGCAGTGAAGTTGCCGCTTTGATTGTTGGCGATTTTAATTTTGCTTTAGGCGATAGGGATATTGTTGTAGAAACAGATCTGGACTTTTACAGCGGATAAATGAATTGACTGCTTCTTATTTGGCCGTGCAGTATCTATTATTATTACCTTATGGTGAGGATGGTTTTAGATAAGATATACCATTTTCAATAAATAAGACTAATAGTACTGGTGCTAGAAGAACAATTAGTGTGCGTGAATACTTTGAGTATAGATTACACGACAGAGACCATGAATCGTCGACTATTTTGTCTTCTCGGAAATTATTTCAATATTTATTGTTGATGCATACACAATGGTCGAGTCCACTCGATTGAAATATATCCGTTTGAATCAAAAAAGCTTCGTTGTGATATATATAAAGGCTAGACGAATGCTGTTTTGCATGGTGATATTGATATGAGTATTCAATTTAAACGCATTATATTACCTTCAACTTTCACCGGAGGTGCTCGATATATGATACAGAATTATCAAGATGCAATGATTATATGTCGATGGGCAGGTTATCCGGATCTATTTATAACATTTACTTGTAATCCCAAATGGCCAAAGGTCATTCGTTTTGTTCATAAAAAACTAAATCCTGAAGATCGACCGGATATTGTTTGCAGAATCTTTAAACTTAAGATAGATTCTTTGATCAAAGATCTTCGGCAAAATAAACTATTTGGGAAAGTAATTGCATGTTAACATTTATTTTTTTTAAATATTTTATATATATTTTTAATAATATATTTAATATTTATTTACTTAGTTTACTGTCTCAAATTCTTATTATTTTTTTTTATTATATTGCAGTTATCTATACGATAGAATTTCAAAAGTGTGCTTGCCTCATGCACATATATTGTTGTTTCTGGTGAAGGAAAACATATATCCAACTGTAGATGACATAGATTGAATTATATCAACCGAAATACCTGACGAGAGAACTGATCCTTGTTATTATGTTGTAGTAAAGGATCATATGATTCATGGTCCATGTGGTGATGTCAGGAAAACTTCTCCATGTATGGCTGATGGTAGTTGCACTAAACATTTTCACAAAAAATTTGTGGATGCGACTACTATTAATGAAGAAGGTTATCCGCGTAATAGACGCAGAAATGATGGAAGAGTGGTTGAAAAAAATAGTGTGCCGCTGGACAACAGATATGTGGTGCCTCATAATCGTCAGTTGTTACTCAAATATGGAGCTCAAATAAATGTGGAATGGTGTAACCAGGCAAGATCTATTAAGTATCTATTCAAGTATGTCAACAAAGGAAATGATCGCGTGGCAACGTCGTTTTATACAAGCACCAACGATGAGGACTCAGGGAAAACCGTTGATGAAGTGAGCATGTTCTATGATTGTAGGTATATATCGTCATGTGAAGCTGCGTGGAGGTTATTGGGATTTGAGATTCAATACAAATATCCTTCAGTCGAATGACTCAGCTTCCATCTTCTGAATGAGCAGAGTGTTATTTTCGATGATAATGAGCGAATCGACGATGTTCTTAATAAAGATCCAGTTAATGAGAGCATGTTTTTAGAATGGATAGAAGCAAACAAAATATATCCCGAAGCCCGTGAGCTAACCTATGTTGAAGCCCCAACAAAATTCACATGGAATGCAAAACTCAGGAAATGGATGCCAAGAAAAATGGGGAAATCAATAGGTCGAGTGTTTTTCGTCTCTCCAGGTGCTGGTGATATGTACTATTTGCGGTGTCTTATCAATATTGTCCATGGGGCTAAGTGTCATGATGACTACAAGAAGGTCAACGATATTCAATACTCTTCATACCGTGAAGTTTGTTATGCTCTTGGTTTGTTAGAAGACGATAGAAAATATGTTGATGCAATCACTGAAGCGAGCCACTGGGCTTCTGCGGAGAGTCTCAGAAATCTGTTTGCGTCATTGCTATCATCTGAATCTTTGAGCAGACCAGAAATTGTATGGGACAAGTGTTGGCAATATCTTTTGGATGATATTCTACATAGACGACGACGTCTTCTCCAACATCAAGGTATTAACTAAAGTATTATTATATGTTAAATATTATATTTTTTTTTCTAATAACATTATTTTATATATCTTATTATTTATCGAACGTCGTATTATTTCTAGTACAGAATTGGTATTGAGTGAGAACGAGATAAAAAATCTTGCTTTGTTAGAGATTGTATTTTTTTTTGAGAAGTCGTGGCATGAGTCTACGTGATTTTGATATGATGCCATTTCTTGATGCGGACAATATTGGGAATAGCCGAAACCGATTAATATATGACGAGCTGCGTTATGATCGTAAGGCTCTTTTGGTAGAGCACAAGAACCTCATTTCCAGACTCAATGAGGAACAAAAAAATGTTTACTCTAAAATATTGACAGCGGTGGAATCAAATAAAGTTGGTATGTTCTTTGTATACGGATATGGGGAAACAGGCAAAACATTCTTGTGGGGAGCTTTATCTGCGTCTTAAATTGTGTTGAATGTGGCATCGAGTGGAATAGCGTCCTTATTTCTGCCTAGTGGAAGGACTGCCCATTCCCGTTTTCTTATTCCTTTAAACCAAAATCAAGAGTCAACTTACAATATCAAACAAGGGAGCCCGCTTCCGGAGTTGATTATTCGTTCTAAACTTATAATCTGGGATGAAGCCCCAATGATGCACAAGTATTGCTTTCAAGCAGTGGATGAAACTTTAAAATCTCTTTTAAAATTAGTCAACCCACAGAATGAATCAAAACCTTTTAGAGGGAAAACTATTGTGTCCGGGAGGGACTTTAGATAGATATTGTCTGTTATACCTAAGGGAAGTCGACATGATGTAGTCAATGCCACGATAAATGCATCGTACTTGTGGAAAGATTGTACAATAGTGAGACTGACTAAAAATACGCGTCTTCAAAGCCTCAATCAGGCAGATGATTATGCGGATTTGGCCCAATTCTCAGAGTGGATAGCAAGCATCAGAGATGGAATAATCAGAGGATCTAATGATGGTTGTGCCACTATTGATATACCTGAAGATATTCTTTTGGAATCATCTGGTGATCCGATTGCAACAATTATAAAGAATACGTATCCAATGTTTAAAGACGCCATTGGTGATCTTACTTATTTGAAGAGAGGGCGATACTCGCACCGACTCTTGATGTTGTTAAGTCCATCAATCATTATATGACGTCTTTAAATTCATCGGAGGGGCAGACTTATTTGAGCTCAGATAGCACGAGTAAATCTGATGCTAATGTTGATTTCTTGCATGATCTGCATAAGCCAGAATTCTGAATGGTATAAAATGTTCCGGCGTTCCTAATCATGAGCTACATTTGAAGGTTGGGACTATAGTTATGCTCTTGAGGAACATGGACCACTCGACTGGATTGTGTGATGGGACTAGTTTGGTGATTACGAGGCTCTCTAGACATGTACTTGAAGCTAAAATTCTCACTGGAACGCATGCAGGTCAGAAGGTGTTAATACCGCGAATGACACTAACACCGTCGGACCTCAAAATTCCATTCAAGTTTCAACGTAGACAGTTTCCTCTGATTGTTTCTTATGCAATGACCATAAACAAGAGCCAAGGCCAATCTCTCTCAAATGTTGGTATGTATTTGAAGAATCCAGTATTCAGTTACGGTCAATTATATGTTGTTGTTTCCTGAGTCACCAATCGGAATGGACTTAAAATATTAGTCTGTGGTGAAGATGAATCAAAAAACAAACTGACAAATGTGGTGTACAAAGAAGTTTTTCAAAATTTGTAGTTATTAATTTGTTCGAGACAATGTTTGTATATTTTCTATTTTTATTAATATGCAATAAATTTTATAGACATCCAATCTATACGGTCGGACCCAACAAACCCAATATCGTAAAACACAATAAACTTCATATTGTCTGATATTACACTCGTCGTGCATCGCACAGGTAAAGTACTAGTTTTTATGTAAAGTGAGAATTTCAAATTTATTTTTCGTCTGTAGTAACGTGACATTATCTTCAACTTTTTTCTTTTATAAGAAATAATTTATTATCAAATTTATCCCAGTTTTAAGATTACATCATACAAGCTATTATTTTATTTTTCGTTGCATATATGTAAGGCGGGCCCATGATTTATAATTGAGAGGGACGTCGGTACCCACACTTGTTCGGACTCTAATGGGACGATATGAGTAACTTTTTCCGATTTGGGATACGAGTAATTAGATATAATTTTTTAATAGAATTTGAGATGAGTACGGATAGTATTAAATCATAGGGTTTGGTAGAGATACGCAACGCTAACAGTTAAAGATTAAAAAATGAATTATCAAATATATATGATAATTATGTTTAAATACATTATCTTTGCATCAAAAAATTACATCGATACTCATATTTAAATATTTCAAAAAGTTATAATCAAGATGTATACTCCATAATTTTAAATATTATGATATATATCAAGGTCCGCATAATATTTTATTCAAATTTAAAGGTAATAATCATGGCTTGTATGGTTTACAACACATTTCATTGATCAATAATTTGGTTTAGGAACACTAAAATACTATATATATATATACGATTTAGATCTGGTGAATCTATATAAGTTATGTGAGTATGTGAGACCAAATCTGAAGTGTTGAGTTAATTTTTAAATGGTCTAGATTAATTAGATTTTGTCCATTTTTAATGGTTAATTTATTGAAGAAAATGACTTTTTGGTAAATCCAACTTTATATAAGTTATTAGGGGGCAGTTATATTTGGTAGTGAGTTTTCACATTCCTAGAATTAAGAAATCGATTTTCATCGTGATTCTCTTCCAAATCTTCTATTTTGGAAAATTGAAAAAGTTCAAACTCTCTCTCACTCGGACGAACTCTCGGTCAAAACTCCCTCCCTCTCTGTTAAAGATTTCTTCACATCTCCCTCGCGAAAAACCCTATAATCATCCTCTGGAGAAAGTTTGGCGAAGTAATTGAGAGAAAATTTGAAATTTTGTGGCCTTGTGTCTTAGTAGATACATCTATTTTACAATTTGGCATCACAGATGCCCTGATCATTAGCCTTACAAACCAATGGTTTTCATTTCATATATTTGTTTGTGAACAACCTTTGTTTTGTGCTTCATCTTTGGAAAAGATGATGGAGATGTCAAAGAATAAAAAAGTGAAAGCGACAAGCTGGTTTGGTTATCTCCCGTTATGCCCATGACGAATAGCTATTCAGTTTCAATTACAGGGTTGCAAAAGATTGGCGTTAAAAAAATCCTCTCAACGACTGTTCTTCGAGGTGGCAGCAACTCAACGGCACCATCTCCGATTGGTCTGAACGGCCTCACCTTCTTCACAGAGTCGACGTCCACATTATAGGTGGAAAAAGGGTTTTTTTTCTTTTTCTTTCAGAATTTTTTTCGAGAATTTTAGGTTGTCCTTTTGCACAAGCATATGATAATGTCTGGATTTCTATTTTTTTATAATTTTTTTATTGTTGCATTTTTGAAAAACCTAGAACCCTAGAATAATTGTGGGTTTCTATTTTTTACTTTATTTTTGTTGGTTTTTTAGGGTGTATTGTTGCATTTTTAGGATGTTGATATGTTCTTGATTTTAGTTTTGAGTTTGGGTAAGTTCATCTGTTGGTAAAAATCTCTATTTTTGAGTTGGGGTGAATTGCTGTTTTTGTTTTTAGTTTTTGATGTAACACGATTAAAATTTAGGGAAATAGGGTTTAAATTGCTCTGTTTTTGTTCAAGTATGTGCAAATGCTTATTGATTTTCATAATACTACTTATTTATGTTCTTCTAACTGTATAACTAGGCTCTGTTGTGGGTTTTGATTTTTTTATTTTCACTTTTGTTGGGTTTTTTAGGGTGTATTGTTATAGTTATTAGGATGTTGATATTATTGTAGTAATTAGGATGTTGCTAATATTATTTATGAGTGAATAAGATTTTAAATTGAAAAAACAAAGTTGGGAAACAGGGTGGGGTAACACATAAACAAAGTTGGAACTGCTTATTGAGGTTTTTAGCAATGCTTATTCAAGTTTATTTAATTGCTTACGTATGCTTTATATTCTGCTTAAAATAATTGGTGAAACATGGGTTAAATAGGATTGATCTTTCTCTTATATTCACTACTTATATATGGTTGTTTTACTGCTTATGTATGCTTTATATTCTGCTTATATTAATTGATGAAATATGGTTAAACTTGGATTGCTCTTTTTTTTTAATTTTTTTAAACATGCTTTTAATTATGCTTATTTATGTTTGTTTTAATGCACATGTATGCTTTATATTCTACTTATGTCTCATATAGTTGACTAATGCTTTTTTTTTTTTTATAGATTATGGTTTGAAAATGGTAAAAGATAGTAGGAAAATGAAGGTCGCAAGGAAATATGCAGCTGCAATTTGTTTGGATGATATGAATGAGCAGAGGGAGTTTAATTTGGGAGAGGTGAAGAAGTTTGCTGGAATGACGTAGGATCATAACGAAACGATTATGCCTTTTATTTTTTATCAAATGGTTGAATATTGTAGTATTTCTTTGGATTTATATTTATGGTTGGTTTTGAGTAGTTTACGTACATGAGTAGTTTGCTATAGGAATGTTTTGAGTTAGTTGCGTATTTTCTTTGATGAATATTCAATTTTTTTGTATAACATACGCTGTGTTATTCATATTTGAGTACATAGACATCTTTTTTTTGGGGGTATCATGAACAATTTGACCAAAAAACAATAAAACAAGCATACATAAGCATTACTTAATACGTCAATAAGCAGTAAAACATATGGACTAAATAAACAATTTGTTTGGTTCCTGAACAATTTGCTCAAAAAGCTATAAAACAAACATATATAAGCAGTACATAATATGTCAATAAGCAGTAAAATATATGGACTAAATAAGCTATTTGCTTGGTTCCTGAACAATTTGCTCAAAAATCAGTAAAATAAGCTTATATAGGCAGTACCTAATGCGTCAATAAGCAGTAAAATATATGGACTAAGTAAGCAATTTGTTTGGTTCCTGAACAATTTGCTAAAAAGCAGTAAAACAAGCACACATAAGCAATATTTAATACGTCAATAAGCAGTCCCCAAATTATTCTCCCTTAAATACGGACACACATTAGTGGTGTTCCATATGCAATAATTACTCGATAGATAAGCATTGTGATTATATTATATAAGCATATTGTTTTTTTGCATAACATCACAGTTTCTATTCAACAAACTATATTTAATGTGAGAACGCAAAATATAGTAAATAAGTAAGCAACATTTTTCATATTCAAAAGCAATTGTGTATGCACAACTAAGCAACATTCTAAACAATTGTGGGTAACTGCTCCTATTTTATTGGGATTTAATTGATTTATCGACATTATGATCAGGATCCGGAAGGTAAGATGGCACCAATTGTGGGTAACTCCTATTTCCATGGGATTTACTTGATTTAGGTGTCTCCCTATTTTTTATGTGGACTAATTTTCCCCCATTTTAATTTGATCAGATTTTTTACAAATATTAGACAAATCTAATAAAAACCATTGAATAATGTAGATCTGTGATCTGGATTTGCTCCTACGTACTTACATATATATATATATATATATATATAGAGAGAGAGAGAGAGAGGGGATTTGGTTCAAATGAGACAACCCTCATTAGGTGAGATAGTGTGAACTAATCCTATCCATTTATTTAATTTTTTCAAAGGCTGAGATTTAATTGAATTATAGCGTTTTTTTTATTTCAATTTGAATAAGGATAGATTAGTCATTTGTCATATAATTGATTCATCAATTCACGGTCCCCGAATGTTTTTGTTTGACAATTTTAATATGCAATACATATATGTTAAACATACAATATAATAATGTTAAATATGCAGTAAATATATGTTAAATATACAGTATAATAATGAGCGTGATTTCTCTCTCTCTCTCTCTCTATAACTGATTCCTTAATTCACGTCCCCACATATTTTTGTTTGACAATTTTAATATGCAGTATAATATGTTAAATATGCAATATAATAGTGTTAAATATGCAGTAAATATATGTTAAATATACAATATAATAATGAGAGTGATTCTCTCTATAACTGATTCCTTCATTCCCGGTCCCCACATGTTAATGAGCGTGATTCTCTATCTATATAACTAATTTCTTAATTTACGGTCTCCACATGTTTTTGTTGGACAATTTTAATATGCAGTACATATATGTTAAACATACAGTATAATAATATTAAATATGCAGTAAATATATGTTAAATATACAGTATAATAATGAGCGTGATTCTCTCTCTCTCCCTCTCTCTCTCTCTCTGATTCCTCAATTCACGGCCCCACATGTTTTTGTTTGATAATTTTAATATGCAGTACATATATGTTAAACATGAAGTATAATAATGTTAAATATGCAGTACATATATGTTAAATATGCAGTAGAATCATCGCAGAACACATACACGGTTCCCACACGTTAATGAGCGTGATTTTCTCTCTCTATAACTGATTCCTTAATTCACGATCCCCACATATTTTTGTTTGACAATTTTACCTTATTGGAATTTAATTAATTGGTTAATCTATTATTATCCTATATTAATCCATCCTTTGATGTATATAGGGGGATGGTTGAGATCAGTCCACACTGTCTCACCTAGGAGGGTGGTTTCACTGGTTCAAATGAGACCACCATCCTTAGGTGAGACATTGTGGACTAATCCTGTCCATTTATTTAATTCTTTTAAAAGCTGAGATTTAATTGAATTTTCAATGTTTTTTATTTATTTTAATTCGAATAAGGATAGATTAGTCATTTTCCATGTAACTGATTCCTTAATTCACTGTCCCCACATGTTTTTGTTTGACAATTTTAATATGCAGTACATATATGTTAAATATGCAGTATAATAATGTTAACTATGCAGTAAATATATGTTAAATATGCAATAGAATAATGAGCGTGATTCTTTCTCACTCTATAACTGATTCCTTAATTCACGGTCCCCACATATTTTTGTTTGATAATTTTAATACACAGTACATATATATTAAATATGCAATATAATAGTGATAAATATGCAATAAATATATATTAAATATGCAGTAGAATAACGAGCGTGATTCTTTCTCTCTCTATAACTGATTCCTTAATTCACGGTCCCCACATATTTTTGTTTGATAATTTTAATATGTAGTACATATATGTTAAATATGCAGTATGATTGTGTTAAATATGCATCAAATATATGTTAAATATGCAGTATAATAATGAGCGTTATTCACTCTCTATATAATTAATTCCTTAATTCCCGGTCCCCACATGTTAATATACGTGATTCTTGTTTTGCATATTTTTGTGTGTGTTTTGTGTGAAGATTTATACATATTTTTGGCGTGTTTTATTTGCATTTGCATGTTTTAGTGTTATGTTGTGTTATTTTATTGATTTTTTAGGTTTTGGTGCAAAAAACAAGTTTTGGAGCAAAAAAACGTTAAAAAGTCATTTCGGCAACTGCGACAGTCATCGTATTTTGGACGTAATGTTCATATCCAAAGTCCAATTGACATGATTCATATACCATTGGAAAGCCAAGACAAAGTTCTACAATGTCTATTTCTGATACAAAATGCAAATGAAGAAGTTTGGATGAGTTAAAATCATGTGCAAGTCGAAATAATATGTGGAAATTTTGGAAATGACACGTCTTGGTAATGTGGCCATAACTCTCTCTAGACAATTGATATTAAGGTGATTCAAGTGGCTATGGAAAGATACGAGATAGAGCTACAATTCATAAGATGACATCAAGACGAAATTCCGACTTTTAGAGGCCGCGCGGGCGCGCGCGCAAGTGGCGCGCGCCCGCGCGCCGTGACTTGCTGAACACGAAATTTTCGATTTTTTTCCGATTTTTGGCTCTTCCACCTTGTTTAGGACTCTAGTCTTATAAATAGGACTTGGGGAGCCCCTATTTTCGAGACACCATCATTCATAGAACTTCTATACTTTAGTTTTTGGTATTTTTTTCTCTTGCTTTCAACATTGGGATTGATTGGGTTCTTCCCATTGAAGTTATTTTTGCTTCTTAATCAAAGAGTAAGATTTCTTCATCTATTTTGTCTGATTTCAATTGTTGGGGTAATTATTATTATTATTGCATGATCATGTTTATGATTATTTTCTTTCCTTCAATTGAGATTATGATCTCATCCCTAAGTATGAACTAATTTCCTTGTTCTAGGATTATGATGATTTGATTCAAATAAACAAGCATGAGTAATGATTAATTGATCTGTTTTCCTGAATAAATTGTTTTACTTGTTGATTGATGTTTGGCTAACTCTTGATTGTTTAAGGGAATAATTGAGATCGATCGAAGATATTATCCCTGGATTAAATTTATTCAGGGGGTTAGATATGAATCAGAATGTATTATCTAACCCTAGGTTTAATGAAAATAGCAAATTATGTTGGGATAGCCCTAATGTGAATACGAGAGTTATCAGATCTAGACCTAGTATTTACATGATTGTTATATTTGTTAACCGCATGATCAATTAGTTGATATTCTGCTTGCAAGTTTGATGAGATGAATCCATAATCCTAGACTTTCTCCCATATCGTTTTCTCCGAGTTTAATCCTGCTTAGTTTTAATTTGTCTTTTTAATTATTTTCTTTTAGTTTAAATAAATCCAACAAATCTGGTTAGAGTGTTTAGGATTTTCTTTCTGTTTATTGTGATACATAATAATTATTTGTCGGCCTAGTCTTCCTTGAGAGACGACTTGTGGTCAACTTGCTACCCTACGATTGATCTCGTTCTCTTGCGAGGATTGCTAGATTTATTATAGGTGTTTAGCGGTCGAACAAAATTTTGGCGCCGTTGCCGGGGAAGGCTTTAGGCGTAATAATTATTGTGTTTTTTTCGTATTTCTAGATTAGGATTCTTTTTATTTGTCTCTAGTTTAGGTTTATTCGTCAGGTGCGTTTGATCTGTTTTTCTAGTGTTGTTTATAAAGCACCATGTATGGCAACTAGTCAAGAGCAACCACCACGACCCACATTGGAAGAGAGTTTGAATTCTTTTTTTCAAGTTAGTCAGCAAACACAAGAGTGGAATAAGAGACAGTTTGAATCCTTGGAGGCCTCTCTTAAGCGACTTGCGACTCAAGTCGGCCAATTGGCTACGCAAGTTGTTGAAATAGCTCAATATCTTGTCAAAAAGGGGGCTTTGCGCCTTTGTCAACTAGCGCAAGCTCAAGCCGTCACTAATCTTGAAATTGGTTTTGCTAACATTGAAAAGAATGATGATGCAAGTGAAGAAAGCACGAATGAGGAGACAAGTACTGGATCGTCCTTACACAAAACTAACAATCCTTACAAATCTTCTAATCTATCCCCAAATCCACCACCAAAACAACAAGATCCAAGTAGTTTCCTCATTAATATTGCTTTTGGGAATGGTAAGAATGTCGCAGGTATACTTGATCTAGGAGCTGGAATTAACCTTATATCTTACTATATATTTAAACAATTTAATTTAGGGAAATTGAGGTCCACCAGATTATGTTTGCAACTTGCTGATGGGTCACTTAGGTATCCTAAAGGTATTGTTGAACATATTTACGTCCAAGTAGGTGGTCTTAAAATTCTCATTGATTTTGTTATCTTGGATATGGGGAAGAATAAAGGTAATATTAAGGATCATACCATTTTGTTGGGTAGACCGTTCATGGCTTCCACTAATACTATGATAGATGTCAAAAATAGAAAATTAAGTATGAATGTCTTGGGAAAAATTGTAACGTTTTCAATTTTTGATATAGCTCATGGTCCTGCTTGTGCTTTGCCTGATAATTTTATTGTTGACTTTGTCGATTCTGATGTGAAAGATATCTTGTGGCAGGAACATAATGAAATTCAGCCGGATAAAAATTCCAAGGTAGTTAAAAGGGTCTTGCTCGATGACCCGCCATGATTTTTTTAGTTGATATCGTCAAGCTAATGACGTTAAATAAAGCGCTTTTTGGGAGGCAACCCAAGCATTTTCCCTTCGCGTGAGTTTACATGTGTTGTTTGTTCCCTTCACATGGCTTTTGCAGATTTGTAGGTCGATATGAATATGGTGCCATTTATCGATCTTCGCATTTTTCAGGGACGTATCTTTTTCCTTCTCTTTTACTTTTACGCATTGAGGTCATTGCGTGATTTAAGTGTGGGGGGGACGATTAGTCATTGATAAAATATGATGAGTGCATGTGGCTATGCTTTTACTTTGCCTAGTGATTATCCCAAGTTTAATAATAGTGTTATTTCGTCAACTTGAAATAGATGTATTAATTTGAGTTTCAAATATGAAATGACTTTGTGAACTTGATACGTAGGATTTGACTAATTCGTGAATTAGCCTTTGTGGTGAACGAATTAGGTGACGGTTAAACAATAGTCCGAGTTATGAGGCTTGAATTACGAGATTTCGTTGATGTGAATTAAGTTAAAACCCTATTTTGATTTGTGTGTGACAAAATTGCTAGCCTTGCGAAAAAAAAAGCATTATATAGCTATCAAAAAAATGAGCATTATATAGCTATATAAAAAAGATGAAAAAAAGAAAAGAAAAAGAAAAAAAATAGAACAATCGAGATTATAATGCGCTGGTTGAGCTGCTTAGTAACTAGGAGCATTCATGAGCCCCATGTTTGACTTTTACGTAAAACGGCGGCTCAAACATGAGTATGGGGAACCACCCTAGGAGCATTTGGAAAATATCTGAAGTTTATACCTAGTGGAATAATATCTCGGGAGTTCTAGCAGCAAAAAAAAAAGTGAAAAAAAAAACATGGCTAGTAATTGCGTGATTGGTTGTGTGAGTAAAAGGGTTGCAACTTTTGACACAAATTTGAAATTTAGTAAGGAAGGCCAAACACTTTGATTAATATTTAACTTTAGCCGAGTGAGTATATTGCGAAGGTTGGGGATCAATGAGAAATAATTCGAGGTAGATGGAACATGGTGTTATGGATTAATTGATTCTCAAATTGGACATAATATTTCTTGTTGGGTGTATTGACATTATTATTTGCTTGAGGACAAGCAAAAGGCTAAGTGTGGGGGAGTTGTTTTGCATATTTTTGTGTGTGTTTTGTGTGAAGATTTATACATATTTTTGGCGTGTTTTATTTGCATTTGCATGTTTTAGTGTTATGTTGTGTTATTTTATTGATTTTTTAGGTTTTGGTTCAAAAAACAAGTTTTGGAGCAAAAAAACGTTAAAAAGTCATTTCTCGCAACTGCGATCATCATATTTTGGACGTAACGTTCACATCCAAAGTCCAATTGACATGATTAATATACCATTGGAAAGCCAAGACAAAGTTCTACAATGTCTATTTCTGATACAAAATGCAAATGAAGACGTTTGGATGGGTTAAAATCATGTGCAAGTTGAAATAATATGTTGAAATTTTGGAAATGACACGTCTTGGTATTTTGGCCATAACTCTCTCTAGAAAATTGATATTAAGGTGATTCAAGTGGCTATGGAAATATACGAGATAGAGCTACAATTCATAAGAAGACATCAAGACGAAATTCCAACGTTTAGAGGCCGCGCGGGCGCGCGCAAGTGGCGCGTGTCGCGCGCTGGGCCAAAGATTGTTACAAGTGATAGAGGATGCGCGTGGGCGCGCGGGGACTTGCTGAACACGAAATTTTCGATTTTTTTCCGATTTTTGGCTCTTCCACCTTGTTTAGGACTCTAGGCTTATAAATAGGACTTGGGGAGCCCCTATTTTCGAGACACCATCATTCATAGCACTTATATACTTTAGTTTTTGATATTTTTTCTCTTGCTTTCAACATTGGGATTGCTTGGGTTCTTCCCATTGAAGTTATTTTTGCTTCTTAATCAAAGAGTAAGATTTCATCATCTATTTTGTCTGATTTCAATTGTTGGGGTGATTATTATTATTGCATGATCATGTTTATGATTGTTTTCTTTCCTTCAATTAAGATTATGATCCCATCCCTAAGCATGAACTAATTTCCTTGTTCTAGGATTATGATGATTTGATTCAAACAAACAAGCATGAGTATTGATTAATTGATCTGCTTTCCTGAATAAATTGTTTTATTTGTTGATTGATTGTTTGGCCAACTCTTGATTGTTTAAGGGGATAATTGAGATCGATCGAAGATATTATCCCTGGATTAAATTTATTCATGGGGTTAGATATGAATCAGAAATGTATTATTTAACCCTAGGTTTAATAAAAATAGCAAATTATGTTGGGATAGCCCTAATCTGTGAATACGAGAGTTATCAGATCTAGACCTAGTCTTTACATGATTGTTATATTTGTTAACCGCATGATCAATTAGTTAATATTCTGCTTGCAAGTTTGATGAGATGAATCCATAATCCTAGACTTTCTCCCATATCTTTTTCTCCGAGTTTAATCCTGCTTAGTTTTAATTTGTCTTTTTAATTGTTTTCTTTTAGTTTAAATAAATCCAACAAATCTGGTTAGAGTGTTTAGGATTTTCTTTCTGTTTATTGTGATAAATAATAATTATTTGCCGGTTAAATCTTCCTTGAGAGACGACTTGTGGTCAACTTGCTACCCTACGATTGATCTCGTTCTCTTGCGAGGATTGCTAGATTTATTATAGGTGTTTAGCGGTCGAACAGTTCTCTCTCTATATAACTCATTCCTTAATTCATGGTCCCCACATGTTTTTGTTAGACAATTTTTATATGTAGTACATATATGTTAAACATGCAGTAATATAGTGTTAAATATGCAGTAAATATATATTAAATATGCAGTAGAATAATGAGCGTGATTCTCTCTCTATAACTGATTCCTTAATTTATGGTCCCCACATATTTTTGTTTGACAATTTTAATATGTAGTACATATATGTTAAATATGCAGTAAATATATGTTAAATATGTAGTAGAATCATCGCAAAGCATATACACGGTCCCCACACATTAATGAGCGTGATTGTCTCTCTCTCCATAACTGATTTCATATTGGATGGTCCCCACACATTTTTGTTTGACAATTTTACTCTTATTGGGATTTAATTAATTGGTTAATCTATTATAATCCTATATTAATCCTAGCCTTTGATATATGTAGGGGGATGGTTGAGATTGGTCCACACTGTCTCACCTAGGAGAGTGGTCTCACTAGATCCTCCCTATATATATATATATATATATATATATATATATATATATATATAGGGGGGGAGGATCAAGTGAGACCATGTCTCTAGGTGAGACACAATGGACTAATCTCAACCATCCCCCACTATTATTCAATGGGTGTGATTTAATGGATAAAAAATATATTAAAACATTAATTTAATCAACATAAGGGTAATAGAGTAAAATAAAATAACAAGGTAGTTATAAGAATGGAATCAAATCTCTTTCTCTCTCATCCATCTCTCAAATCTCACTCTCTCTCTCTCTCTCTCTCTCTCTCTCTCTCTCTCTCTATCTCTCTCACACACACACGCACGTCTCTCTCCATCTCTCCCTCTCTTTCTCAGTTCCTCCCCTCCATTAACGCAAATGGAAGAACTCGAACTGTGAAAAAAATAGTAAAGAAGATGCAATTTATGTTTCAAATGAAAAAACAACGACGAAGAACTGATCTCGTTTATATTCAACCTACACTTTATAAACTGATTTTATAGAGAAAAAAATTGTGAGGAAGAAGATGATTTCTATTCCAAGTGAAACAACCATGAATAAGACGATGCATCTGTGTAGACATCAATGGAGAACTCGAAAATGACCATTAAAATAAACTCTTAAAAACTGTAATTTTCACGAATAAGACGATGCATAGATACTTATGAAATGATGTATAAATACTTATGAAACGTTGCATATATAATTATGAAACGATGCATATATTTGTAGGATATTACATATTTGAAAATATGCAATAAAAATCAACTAAATATGCATTATCTGAAAACTATCTATGCAGCGTAAAAAAACTAATATGTAGTACAGTATAACCAACTATGCAAGACGTCATAAACTATGCAACAAAATCAACTAACTATGCATTATCTAGAATCCATCTATGCAGTGAAGAATAACTAAATATGCAAAGACATTATGTAACATCCCATTTTCATAATTTCCAAAAGCAATATCACATTTTCATAACTAAATATGCATTATATTGAACCTATTTATGCAGTGTAGAATAACTAATTATGCAGTACGTTATATTCAATTTTGTATTGTTTTTAAAAAAAGTGCCAATAAAACAACTAAATATGCATTATTTGATGTCTAATTATGCAAAGAGAAGAACCCTAATTATCTTTGTAAAATAAAAATATTCGAAAGAAACAGTTCCTTAAATTCCGCCACAAAATCCTATAGATTTCAATCTCATCCCATAAAACCATTTGGGACCACTAATTTGACTTACAAAATTACCACCTTACCCTTAAATTGGCGGAAATCATGTAAATTAAAAAAAAAACTGAATTAATCATATCTCTTCATTTTTTAAGATCAATGGGTAAGATGAGTCCACACTGTCTCACCTAGAGAGGGTGGTCTCATTTGAACCAAATCCTATATATATATATATATATATATATATATATATAAGAGTAGTAAAATGGAAAGGTTTGGGGAAGCCTTCCGACACTGCATATATGTAAGTTTACTAAATACATATAATCTTTATTAATAATTTTTTTTATAAATATTATTTTAAGATACAAAATAAAAAAGAGGGAGGGAGCAGAATTATCCCAGTTAATCTGGGCCGTATGTCGTCCCAACGCGTACTTTTTTAGTATAAAGTTTCTCAACCCAAGTATGTCATTAATGGTGCATTGGTGCTGCCCATTATTCCAACAGAATGAGCTGGCCCAAGTGTCTTCTGAAAAATAACGCGAGCTGGGCCCAATGGAATTTATTGAAATTTAGAATTCCATAACATTCTAGGTGTCCTCAATTTAGATTTTTATGGAATCCATTAAATCTTGAGGTCCTCAACTTGGATTTTAATGGATTTCACGAAAATCCAGTATCCAGACATTCAAGGAATTCCATGAAATTCTTTTATAAATGGATTTTGGTGGATTCTGGTGGAATTATAAGCTAGATTTATGAAGGATAAAAAATTCTCACCTTCCCCCTTGGAATTCAAATTCTATTTTTCAATAATAATAATAATAATAAAACTCAAAAATTTGTGTGAGACAGTCTCATGGATATAATCCGTGTGATGGATCCTATATTTAAATAGAATTTCGACCCAAACCCATGAAAATAATCCATATTTTTGTATGTGTTTAAGACATGTCTCATGAACTTAGATCCATGAGATGGTCTTATATAAAACCTCCTCAAATAAAAATTGGCTATGGTATAAAAAAAAAAATATTTTTCTCTCATGTACATCTCCCCACGCATCGTCTTATAATCTCAACAATTCAACACGTTCTACCTCAATTTTGTGAATAATCACTCTAGAGTAACTAGAGTTGATTTGTCATCTTATTTCAATTGCTAATACTTTTAATTTTATCGATAGATTAATAAGAAAATTTATTGTTATAATAATACTTTATTGTGAATCATTGTTGATAAATTTTCATTCATTCATCTTGATAGACACATTATTTTTGTGTTAGAAAATGTTGTTTTAAAATAATTATCTGGTAAGATTTTGATAATCAATGTTGTTGTTTTTTGTTGAATAAATATTTTAAAAATAATTGTTTATGAAACTATTTCAAATTTTGGCAATTTTAAATTATATTTTTGCAAAGTTTATGAAACTTTTTTTTGTTGCTAATGATTTTCTTTCAATATTTACATTTCATAATTTTAATAATTATGATGTTATGCTACTAGTTTCATAAAAAATAATAATTTTATAACATCCAACAAATTCTACTAAAATCCACACAAATCCATAGTATAAAATTCCATTAGAATCTACTGGAACCATATGGAATCCTTAGAATTATCTTAAAATCTATAAAATTCCATAACTTAAAAAATCCTTGAAAATCCATGTTGGGGACACCCTCCTACATATTTGGCCAGTAATCCAACTCTTACCATTTCATATTCCACATCTAAGAATAAATAAATAAATAAAGAACATTTTTGCCCTCAAAGAAAATAAATAAATTAATCAAAGAACATGATGCTGCTTAAAATCAACAGATCACTCTAAGTCAACGATGGTCCAACTTCTTCTCTGGAGCTGGCAAAATCTTCGAATGAGAACTAGCCGTAACACACAAAATAAGGTTAGGAGGCCCCTGGGTGGTCTCAGAAGACCTCTTCTAACACTCAAGTCATCAACTGTAGGAGAAAAATCCAGAGCGTCGGAATGTAACTTGCATTCATTAATTGAACTTACTTACAAATGAGATGGATGATTGGATGTACCTTTTTATACTTGGGATGATGGGTGCATGGACTTTGTCAGATAAAGTGGGTTGTGTAGGCGGGTATGGACCGAGCAGGCCAGTATGAGCCTTGTAGGCCGGAGAATCGTATCTGAGGCCCAATAATTGATAATATTGGGTAAAACAATAAATGCATTAAATAAACAAATGCGATAATTATGAAAGGACAATTTTATCCCCCAACAGAATTTTTTCTTGTTTACCCTAATAAATGACAGGTGAAAAGCATCCTCGTATAAATTGTCAGGGACATATAAATTATTGAACGAAAATCCTCAGATGCTCAAATAAGCGGTAGAGCTAGAGAAAAATTCAATTTATAAACAATAATGAATGTACTTCCAAATGGTAAAAACAATAAGTATTTTATACTCGAATGTGAAACAGTGTCATCCAGTGTAATATAGTTCATTAGAGCTGTTAAAATCAGCCTGGACTGATGAAAACACTGATATAGCTGTGATTTTAGAGGCCCGAATGAAGCATGTCCATTTAGACCACCCCATTTGATCTGAAACATCAACCGACAATTTAGTTGTTTTTTCATGGGTTGGGATACACTAAGCTCCAAAAAAAGCCGACTGATAACTGTTTGGCCCGACCCAACCTGCCCGATTTTTCCATTTGTTTCTCCGGTGGTTTTGACCTATTTGACAACTCTATAGTTCATAGATCATTTGAACACGTGGGCTTAAATCTTTTCTTTTGAATTCTCGTACGCACACACACCCACACTGAGGGTGAAGTCCTAACCTCCCCCACTAAGAAGAGAGGCGATACCATTAGGGACGAATGGAGGGGTATCAATTTGGGTTGAGTCTGGATTCACGGGTCTGGGTTAGTGGGTTCACGGGTTAGAATATGCCAACCCAGACCCGACCCATTTAATTATTCGTGTCAAAATCTTGAACCCGGACCTGACCTGTTTATTTCACATGTAACCCGGATCTATCTTTTTAACCCGTTTAATAAAATTATTTTTATATACAATTAATATTTTCAGTTGAATAAATTTAATTTTTTAAAAATCAACCACAATGAGACTATATTCAATCAATAAAAATATCACAATTCACAATATACAAAAAGAAATAACATAATTGCATAAATAGCATAACATACTAATCATATTTTGTAGACAACATACCAAAAAAATGCAAAATAATAACAACATTCATAATTGAGGAGGTTTTAGAATTTAAGTTTTAAAGACACATCTTGTTTTTTTTCTTACAATTAATTATTTACTTAGTTTTCTTTTAAATTCACAAACAAGTTAGACGGGTCATAGCAGGTTGACCCGAACCCAACTGTTTAATTGGTGAATTATTCGAGTTCGACTGAATTTCGACCCGAACCCATGAAACATGGACCCATACTCATTAATTTTGTGTTAGGTTCGTGCCAAATTTGCGTGTCGGTCTGAAATTAACACCCATGCCTTGGATCTTTTACCTTCATGACTTACTTTAAGCATTACAGGTCACCTTATTTGTTAACTTGTTAACTTCATGAACTTTATATATTGGATCTCATGGACCATAAGTACAGTCATTTTAGCTTTCTATTCCAATAGCCATAAAATACTGATCAAGCAACGAATTAATCACTATACATAAATAACTTGTTCATGGAATATTAAAAATGTACAAGCGAGTTTAAACCTTTTCATTTTGAAAAACATTTGATCAAACAAATTAAGTTATTATTTTGATGAAATAAATAAACAAAGAACAGTTCAAATGTTTATAGAGGAAAATAATAGTTAAATAATTAAAATACTATTTATTTATCCAAAATCGCCAAATAGTACCACGTGAGGCCGACGTTACCTCGCATTTAATAATTAATGTTCATTGATTTATATTTTGACAAGTAACCCCTACGTGTGCATGTGGAATGAATTCCATGAATACAAGAATCCAGTTGTAGATTGTCACTACATATATGCTACATCATGTCGGTACCTAATCCATAAAACTAAATTCTTTTCCCCAAATATTTTCCGTTTTGGTCCTAATAACACACAAATACTACAAGATAAAAAAAAAAAAACAAGACAACGAAATTTTACAGAATAAAATATCAAGCAATACTATTAATGTAATTTCTAATGCACTTTTTTTAAATTAACTAATGACAGAAGATAACTACGTCAGAGGATATTGTGGAAAATACTCACATTGGATAGGTCAACCTCTTTTTTTGCCACCAAGATAAAATACCATCTTTTCTACCCGCTTTTATGGTTCTTTTACCCAAATACCCTTGACACTTGAATACAAAAGCAAAAAGTAGATGGGAAAGTAAAGTAGGTGGAGTCATATTTCTATCTTACATAAAAGACACTTTTCTTTATTTTCAGATTTTTAACACAATTTGTAGTTAAAATAAATTCAGATTTTTATAAAATCGTTTAGTATAAAAAAACAAATTTTTTTTTTAAAAATAATTTTGAGTTTTATTATTTTATAATTTTAAGATTTTTAAATAAATGGCAAATGTTTAAAAAAAGGTGTATAGTTTTTTTTTAATTTTCATATTTAATATTTTATAAATTTTGTGACTTTAAAAAAACTTTGATTCTTTTTTTTTAAAACTAATTATCGTGTTTATTACTATAACACGTTATAATATATAACGTGTATAGTATAACACGTTATAAAAATTATTTTATATAACGTGTTATATATCGTGTTATCATATAACGCGTTATAATTATATATCGTGTTATAGTATATATAACACGTTAAGTCGTACCACATTATATATATAACGTGATAAGGGTTAACACGTTATAAAATCCTTATCACGTTATATAACTCTTATCACGTTATATAACCCTTATCACGTTATATATATCGTGATAAGTATTATATATCTTGATAAGGGTTAACACGTTATATAGCTCTTATCACGTTATATATATATCGTGATAAGGGTTAACACGTTATATAACTCTTATCACGTTATATATATATATATATATATATATATATTATATCTTGATAAGGGTTAACACGTTATAAAACCTTTATCACTTTATATAACCCTTATCACGTTATAAGGGTTATATATCTTGATAAGGGTTAACACGTTATAAAATCTTTATATTATCACGTTATATAACCTTTATCACGTTATAAGGGTTATATATCTTGATAAGGGTTAACACATTATAAAACCCTTATCATGTTATAATCACGTTATATAACCCTTATCACGTTATATAACCCTTATCACGTTATATAACCCTTATCACGTATATATATATATATATATATATATATATATATATATATATATATATCTTGATAAGGGTTAACGTGTTATATAACCCTTATCACGTTATAAAACCCTTATCACGTTATAAGAGTTATATATCTTGATAAGGGTTAACAAGTTAACACGTTATATAACCCTTATCACGTTATAAGAGTTATATATCTTGATAAGGGTTAACACGTTATAAAACCCTTATCACGTTATATATATATATATATATATATATATATATACATATATCTTGATAAGGGTTAACACGTTATATAACCCTTATCACGTTATATATTGCGAATTGTGAAAGTTAAATTTGAAAAGGTATATTTGAATGTTTTTAAAATCTGAATACTTTATAAATTAAGGACATTTTCGCTCATTGTGGGTAAACAAGTAGTGTGTTTGAAAAAGTGGGTAGAAAATAGGTTTCCTTATCCAAAATGGGTAGTTAAAAATTTTCCCCTAACCAGTCATGTATAATAACAATTAAATTGTCACATAATAGATATACAAAATTCTAGTGTTGTCATTATATATGTCTGCAGTGGTCATGAGATTTTCTATTCCACTTTGTATATTGCACTTCATGTTCTATTGGATGATCCACATGTTTGTCTTATAAATTGTCAATCATCCACAACAATGGAAAATGAAGTAGCTAGAACAGAAAACCTGATCCTGTCAGTAGTTGTCAATAATAACGGTTCATACGTAATTTTTGTCACTTTCATATTTATGGTTTTAATAAAAAATTGAAAAAGAATGATTTAGCTACCGAGGGCATGATGCTAAGAGTGACGATTAACTCAAATTATAAATTCCAATTTAATTAGCATTGGACATTTTTTTTTTCTTTTTCATAGGATGATGAGTGAAAAGCGAAGAATCGCGAGAAAAGTGTAGCAAAAGTTGAGGGACTTCCAAAGAAAAGAAAAAAGTGCAGTGCATGGCTCTGCAAAAGGATGGAATAATTGCAAGCAAAAGGTCTTTTTGGTGAGATGGAATAAAGAAGGTAAAACTTGGCCTAGGAGGCGGCCATTTGCATATTAGAATCCAAAGACAATGTGATATGCATGATTTAGGGTAAATAATAAAATTACATGTAATATTTAGTTTTATTTAAAAATAATCTCTTCAAATTACATATATTTCCACTAGATGTTACATATATTTAATTGAAATTTGTCTTTATTTTAAAATATCATTTTTTTTAACAGGTGTTTTTTTCTTTTTGACTAGTAGTAGGTCTAATTGCACTAAAAAAACTTATAGTTTATCGACAAAACTAACTTTGTCACTAAATTTACAGTTACCTACATAATAGTGACATAATATAAAATATTATTTTCTCCCAAATTATACCGACCAATTAGTGACAAATCACCAACAATTTTAAAATTTACTGACAAAAACATTATAGGTATTTACCAATAATTTTAGATATTGTTGGTTAATATTTACGTACAAATATTTTATCTACACTTTATAGTTATCTTAATGCTTACCTACATATTTTTCTGTAAGTAAATTGGTTTTTTCTTGTAGTAGTGTTGTAATATAAATTAAGTGTAGAACATTAGTATTAATTTACAAATATAGACGATCATGTTTTTCTCAAATAATCCAAATATCAAGTAGTTTTTGCAATAAGCATGTGAGTTATGATATGATATATTTTTCATGTAAAATGCAATTTTTTCTTAGGGAAGAAATAAAACAAAATAAATCATCTTGGCATATCATTTATACTGTAACCTTTGCTCTAAACATGCCATTATGTCGGAAGGCTAATTAGATGAGTTTGCTTTTGAAGTGAATGATTTAAATTTGAGAAAATATATTTTACAGTTACACATTTGAAATGATTTAAATAATAACTTACAAAATATATTTTTTAATAAGTTGAGAGTACTGATTGGAAGGAAGAGAATAAATTTCAAAGAAATTGAAAGATACAGGGTTCGAACCCCAGTCAACACCCATACAAAGAGTAAAATCAATACCACTTGAGCTATAAGCTCGTGGTAACTTACGAAAATTATTATTAAAAATATTCAAACTTTATAATAATTAAAAATTATAAACGAACGCATGTGAAAATCCAACTTTGAAATCTTATAATCAAAAGTGCAAATTAAACACAAAAGTTCACGACCTGATAGTTTTTGCACCCTTTAAAAAGATCGGTAACTAAATGCATCTACAATATAACCTTGATAATTTAATACTCGATTAATTAATAATCTCACTTAAATAATATTTTTGTCCGGTCTCAACTTGGAGAGAACGTGGTTAAATTAATAATTCATTAAAATTTTAAAATAATACATATTCAAGATGCATACTGGCTACGCACAATATATAAGTAATTTTTAAATACATATACATTTGTGATTAATATACGAAGACTTCAAAAAAAAAAAAAACACCTCAATGGTTGTTTGTTTTCTTGTTAAAATTGACATCACCTCGAATCTCATCTTCTACTTTTGTTAAGGTAATACAAACTTTTAGTGTGGTTTTCTCGTAGCTCAACAAAAAATTATTCAATATCATTGTTGTCGAACTTTTTGTGAGAATGAGGATCTACGCTATATTTATTATATTCAACTTCACAATTCACTTGTCGCTATCGATCATCTGCTGTTTGTAAACAATTCTGCAGTTTCAACATCTCTTCAATTGTATAATACCCTCATTTTGAGTATAACGTGTTAAACTTTTATATGAACAATAAGCTTATTGATTTTTAGCACCTAAACTAAATGCACTTTATCGGTTTGATACTCCATATTTGCGATTGACCAATTCATTATTCATACTTCACTTATTTTATAATTTGGTACATATCTCAAACTTAAAAATGACAAAAAAGCCCCCAAAGAAAGCTTTTTAATAGTTAAAAATAAATAAATCTTGGGCGCTTTTTCATCATTTCAAGTTGAAATAGGTATTAATTTATAAATTTCGTGAAGTCTGGATACTGAATTGGTCAATCGCAAATATGAGTACCAAACCCATAAAGTGTTTATAGTTCAAGTATCAATAATCCAAAATAAAGATGATACAATGATATCAACTCTAAAATACATATAATTTAGACATAATTTCTTAGGGCATCTCCAGTGGAAAAACCCTTCAAAGGTTTTTCCACAGTTTTTTTGTGTGCCATGTCACTTGCCACGTCAAAAGCAAAAATCCCACAATTTTACAAACCTTTCTCCACAATGATTAAACTTATTTACCACTTTTTAATGGTCCCACTATCTAATTTATAAAATAATTAAAAAATTCACAAACATTAATCTCAACCTCTTTCTCATTACATAGGCCCCACACCAACACTTTTTTTCCACTTTTTCTCCTCTATCAACCGGTTTGTAAACACAAACCATATCTTCCCAATAAACCTCAAATATTCTCTCCCAATGGTAAGGTTTTTGGTTGACACGGTTTTTTCAACCAAAAACCTTACCATTGGAGTTGCCCTTATCATTCAATGTTTTACCAGTAAAGGAATCTCCAACGGCTAATTGGAAACTCTGGCCATGAATTACATCCTTTTTCAGGTCATGGCTCCCAAATATCTTCACTTTTGCTAGCTTCTCAGCCAACGCACAGTCTAAACTTCATTAATGACCCTACCATTCCCATCAACAAAATTATTTCCCATTCTATCATTTTCTCTCCAATATTTTCTCATTTCCACTCCCAAGTATGGTGAAATTCAACAATGTAATTATTATGGAAAAGAAATTAAATTGCATTTGAACGTTATGATTTGAATTTTTTGGAAACTTAAGAAAATGACTTCAAATGATAAATAAGTATTATAAACCTAATTGGCCATTAACATTAACTAGAATTGAAAATAGAAGTCATTGAAGAGGGATTTTTTTTTTTTGAGAGAGATTGAAGAGGGATTAGTTTAGAGGTAATAGGTACATTTCTCGACACATTTTTTAGAGTTAATATATTGAGTAGCTCAAGTGGTATCGCTCATTTTTTATAAGGGTGTTGACCGGGATTCGAACTCGATAACTTTCAGTTTTTTTGATATTTATCAAAAAAAAAATATACCGAGAAATGTATTGGTTCCGAGAAATGAAAAAATGTACAGAGCGGATAATTAAACTAAAAAATAGCTAAAAACCTAAACAAATATTTTTGTTACGATCAAAATCCTGAAAAATCTAGCTGACTCTTTAATTTAAGAATCATGAGTTTTTTTTAATGGAGAATATAAAATTAGTATTTTATATTATTTGATTTGGTTTAATAAGTAATTTTTTTTACAAGAAGTTAATATATAATTCAATAAACAAAAGATAGAGCAAATATCCAAAGTGGCACGGGCACCCCACTTATCAAACAAAACAAAACCTTTTCTTCCTCACTGTCTTCTTCTGCAAGCTCAACGTTCCACCCAAAATTGTCCTATTTCTTCTCGATAATACAGACAAATTAATGTTCATAAATATAACTATTAATATACATTCATTTAGTGCTTCATTCTTCAGATCACTGAGGAGAAAAACAGAGCAAATCTAAAACCAACGTTCCTATCCTCTCCTTATCAGCTTTTTTCTCCTAAATTGTCCCTTTCTTTCTGCAACTTTCATTTACATTTACTGATTTTATTGTTGTATTTACAGGTGGAGAAATGAAATAAGACAAATTAATGTTCATAAATATAACTATTAATATACATATCATTTAGTGCTTCATTCTTCAGCTGAGGAGAAAAACAGAGCAAATCTAAAACCTTATCAAACAATTTCTTCTAATCTTCCCCAAAAACCTTTTCTTTTTGTCTTCTTTCAACGTTCCACCCACGTTTTTCTCTCTAAATTGTCGCTATTTCTCTCTCGATAATACAGACAAATTAATGTTCATAAATATAACTATTAATATACATATCATTTAGTGCTTCATTCTTCAGATCACTGAGGAGAAAAACAGAGCAAATCTAAAACCATGGATTTTTTTGTTTCTTTTTGCCTTCTACTCTCTATCCTCTCCTTATCAGCTTCTTTCTCCTGTAAGTACCTTCAAATGCCCTTCTCTTTCTGCAACTTTCATTTACATTTACTGATTTTATTTTTGTTGTTGTATTTACAGGTGGAGAAATGAAACCTAAGATAGGTGTCTGCTATGGCGAGCTGGGCAACAACCTCCCCACGCCGCCAAAATCCATTCAACTCATCCAAAAGCTCAACGCCCAACGCATCAAAATCTACGGCACGAATCCAAAAATCCTCAAATCAATCCAAGGCACCGATCTCCAAATCTCAATCATGGTCCCAAATGATCTCATTCCTGATATTTCGACCAACCAAAGCCTAGCCGACCAGTGGGTCCAAACAAATGTCGTACCGTTTTACCCCAAATCGAAGATCCGTTACCTACTCGTCGGCAATGAAATCCTGAGCAACCAGCCGAACACGACCTGGTTCAAACTCGTCCCAGCCATGCGCAAAATCAGAAGCTCTGTGAAGAAATTCGGTCTCAACAAAGTTAAAGTTGGAACTCCGTTAGCTATGGATTGCTTGGAGTCTTCTTACCCACCTTCTAATGGTACTTTCCGGTCCAATGTTAGGGAAGAAGTTATTAAACCGATGCTTCAATTTTTGAATCGGACCAAATCCTTCTTTTTCGTCGATGTTTACACCTACTTCGCTTGGATTTCTCAGCCTCTAGAAATTAGCCTCGACTACGCTTTGCTTGAGCCGACGAATATAACCTATACGGATCCTGTTTCGGGTCTAAAATACACCAATCTGTTGGACCAAATGCTGGATGCGCTCGTTTTCGCTATGAAGCGACTCGGGTACCCGAATATTCGCCTCTTTCTGGCGGAAACGGGTTGGCCCAGCGGAGGCGATCCGGATCAGATCGGAGCTAATCTCTACAACGCCGCCACCTACAATCGCAATGTAGTGAAGAAGTTTATGGCGAAACCACCAATCGGAACCCCGGCTCGACCCGGAGCCGTCATCCCGACGATGATTTTCGCGCTGTACAACGAAAACAAAAAACCGGGTCCGGGTACCGAACGAAACTTCGGACTGTTGTACCCGAACGGGTCGCATGTGTATCCGATTGATCTATCGGGTAAGACGGAGTATCCGCCGTTGCCGAAGCCTTCGAGTAACGGGAAGTTTTGGTGCGTGGCGGCGAAAGGCGCAAACACGACGGCGCTGGCTGGGGCATTGTCGTATGCTTGCAGTCAGGGTAATCGGACCTGTGACCCGATCCGCCCCGGAGGGAAGTGTTATAATCCAAATTCATTGATTAAACATGCCAGCTATGCTTTTAGTTCGTATTGGGCTCAGATGAGGACAGCTGGCGCAACTTGTTCCTTCAACGGCTTAGCTGTAATCACCTCAAAAGATCCAAGTAAGTACTGTTGATTTTTTATAAATTTTGTTTTTGATTATTTACTTATTGTTGTTTTTATATATAAGAAAAGTAGTTGAAAACAAAAAAAAAATATGAATATTTTTAAAGTAGCATTTATATTAGATAAAACATAGTAATAATTGGACCGTTGACTCTGTATTTATTGGTGTTACTTGGTCAATGCCATGAATTATCATACATTCATACTTTCCATGACTTCATTGTATACCATATATTTATGATACATACACACAATATTTTCTTATTTTTTTATTTTTTTTTTGAAATTTTGAAATTTTAAAAAATTTTTCCCAACTTTTTTCATGTGGTGTTAACCGATTTTTCCCGATTTTTTGCGATTTTTTGGATCTTGCAAATTTCAAGTATTAACCTTTAAAGCAAATGGAAGGTGGATTTTTGCCTTATTTTTTGTTTTGACATTATTTCACTATTATTTTGAGGGAAGTAACTAGGGTTAGAAGCATCTTTTGGGCTCTGATTTTTACAACATTGGATAAAACATAGTAATAATTGGACCGTTGACTCTGTATTTATTGGTGGCCCATTTTCAATGCCATGAATTATCTTTTACATTCAAATTTCCATGACTTCATTGTATACCATATATTTTTATGATACATACACACAATATTTATTAAACATTTAAATAAATATTTTTTTATATAATGAAATATGAAATTAAATTAAAAATTTCCCAACTTGTTTTCATGTGGTGTTAACCTTAATTATTAATTTCTTTGCAGGTTTTGGATCTTGCAAATTTCCAAGTATTAACCTTTAAAGCAAATGGAAGGTGGATTGCCTTATTTGGTTTGTTTTGACATTATTTCACTATTATTTTGAGGGAAGTAACTAGGGTTAGAAGCATCTTTTGGGCTCTGTATTAACACAAGCCTGGTCGACCATTGCCAGTAGCTGGGCTGCTTGGCGGCCCATTTTCAATCGCTTTCGATATCTTTTGACTTCAAATATTCAAATTCCATTTGTACTTTATTTTTGGATTCGTGACATATGTCAATGAAATAAATGTGTCCTATTGAATATTTAAACACAATTTATTTTGTGGACATATGTCATTACTCAGAAAGTGGAGAAAATTTGAAATGAGGTTACTTTATTTGTCAAAATGACATTTGGTCGTTTCAGGTAGGAGTGCACAACATATGTTAATTGTTTCCTAATAACGAGATTGATGTACAAATGATGTCCAAAGTGCTTTGTCTAATTACCATATTATCAAAGATTTGTTTTTTTTTAATGGGATCGGTTTTGAGAAGCCGTTGTCAGTACGATTGATCCTTGTTTAATTCATTTATTATGGTTGTATTTTGTCGTTTAAGCCATGGAAAAGAATTATCAAGATTTCACTACTATATAGTGGAAGAAAGACCAAGGACAGAAAAAGTGTAGTGAAAAGCAAAAGAACTCTGTCTTGTCCAATGGAGAATCTTTGCTTTATGTTTCGCAAATCAAATTAATTCTTAATTAAGAGGGTGCTTAGTCCAAATTAATTAAATAATCTTGCAACTTATTTGGGATCTTATTGGATTCTATTAAAAAATAAATTTTTAAAGTCACTGGACTAGGTACGATCACTTAATTTTAGTGGTGATAATTTCAGGATATATATGGTCAATTTTTTCGTGGAGGCATATTAACAAAAATTGAATAAAAGACGATATGTTTACGCAACTTTGAAAATGGAAATCATGTATATAGCATTCATGATTCATGAATAATAATGTTATATGATATTCAAATTTTTTGTTAATAAAATAATTTATTTTTGTATTATATTTTTAGTTTCAAAACATACTTTATAATGATTTATTTTTCAATAAAAATATAATTTTATCAGAAAATATAATTCTTTGTGGATTATTTATTGAGAATGTTCTCAAATAATTGTATTTTTTTTTTTATAGAATTAGGTGTGTGTATCGATATGTTTATGAATTATTCATGTAAACAACATATAATGTTTGTTGTATAATTAAGATTTTATTAAATTTTATAAACTATCCCGAATATTACCTAAAAGGCTAAATTATAATATATTTTTTGCAACGGTAAATTATAAATTTAAAGTGCAGAGTATTTATTTGGGACGTGTTCGCCATGGGCCATGGCCGGCTTGCTGTTATCCAACATTGAAATGTACCGAGCATGAACCGTTTGATTATTGGGTACGAAGTCAGAGTTAGAATATCCATCAATGCATTGGGCCAGTTAATAGTGATCCATCCAAAGCCCATAAGTGGTGCAGCATGGTTGGATACAAAAGCCCAATAATGAAAATACTTGGGTTAAGGACACATTTGCCCCATATTCCCGAAAAAAAAAATATATTTTTACGTTCTCGGGCTTTTTGTTGACTTTTTAGGCTCCCACACTTTTTTTGGACATTTTTACACTTCCGCCAATTTTTTTCAGATTTTTTTACGTAGTTGTTTCAAGGTTATTTCGAACATGTTTCATCTAATAAAATTTCATTGAAGAAATAATTTTTGCTCCAATTAAATATTCTATTTTATACTCGAAATCTTATAAAAAATTAAAAAATATATACATAAAACAAAACATATTAAAATCAAATAAATTGAAATAATATAGAACAATACATAAATAAAAAAAAAACCCAATTTTGATCTAGTGCATTGAAAGCGTCAAAAACATGAAAATAATCAAGAAACAACAAAACAACATTAAAAACTATATAGAAACAATCCAGAAATAACAGAAACAATATAGAAAATACTATATGAACAAAAAGAGCTTAAAATAGGTAAAAATGACATTGAAACATCGAAAACTACATGGAACAAATAAAAATCAGAAAAACATTAAAAACAATATAGAAACAACCCAAAAACAACGTAAACTATATAGAAAACACCACATGAATAAAAAAAGCTTAAAAATAGGTAAAAACAGAATTTACACATTTAAAACTACATGGAAACAACAAAAACAATATATGAAAACAACATTAAAAACATTATATAACAACCCAAAAGCAACAAAAATAATATATAAAACAATACATGAATAAAAAAGAGCGTAAAAATAGGTGTAAAAGTTGTATTGAAATATCGAAACAATATAGAAACAACCAAGAAACAAATATAAACAACATCAAAACAATAGAAATAATATATAAGGCATTATTGAAACAATTTTTGTTTTTTTGTAAAAAGCGTAAAAATATCCAAAACAAAATATGCAAAAGCATAAAAATCAACCGAAAGCATACATAAATGAACTAAGTGTAAAAAATGGTACTTTTCCCAGAAAGTGGATAAGCATGGGCATTTCTCAAAGCACTTTGCTTTTCAGGAATAAGTCTGGTAGCAAGGGTCAATAGGACTACTCATCTAGCTTATTAATAATACCTAATTGATGATACTTGCGAGACCTCGTAGTTTGTTGAGTCTAGTAACGAAATAAGACTTGAATCATAAGTGTGATAGGAATATGATACTACTTATTAAGGCAGATCACTTCAAGTCAACGGAGTTGACCAAAATTCTCTTCCCAAAAGGGAAGTCTTCATGTTACTTCTCTTCTTCGAGGGAGAAGTCTTCACTTCTTCCTCTTCTCGAAGGGGAAGTCTTCTCGTCTTCTTTTCTGGAAGCTGGAATATCCTTCGACTAGGAACTTGCCTGCACACACGCGCAAACGTTAGAGGGTCCTGGAGGTTGTCCAAGGGAGGCCCCTCCGACGCTCAAGTCAGCACGGTGAACGAGAGAATAAAAAATAAACGAACTATATAATAAATGCATATGAGAATAATGAATTCATTTACTTACAGATGATATGAGGGACATTTTTATACCTGGGAGATGGGCCCCATGGGCCGAGTAGGAGAAATCGGTCGATGGGCTAAACTCGGACTCCTTTGGGCCGGTTTATTTATTAAGAGCTCATTGGACAATTAATAATAAATAAATATATATAAAATGAATTATATATTTGATTAATGAAATACCAATTTTGTCCCCAACATAAGCTCCCCAGGTCCGATGCAGCGGAGGGATGAAGCAATGCAGGAGCTAATTCGGTGTAAAAATATCTGGTTTGTCTTAGAGTATATCTTGTCTTGTCTTTGAAGAATCTTTGACCACTTTTTGCATAAGGACATTTGGAGGGAAAGCTTGTGGCCATGTTTTCCAAAGGTAAATTCTCTCAATCTCTCTCTCTCTACCTCTCAACTTTGAAATTTTTTTCTTTGAAGAAGACTTAGGAAATTTCTTGCAAGTGAGAGGTGAGGTAAGACTTGAGGTGAGACTTGACGAAGAGATGTAGTGCATCGAGCAGAGAGAGAGAGATGAGAGCACTTTAAGCCATAGAGGGCGCCCGAGGCGTCTCCCCGGAGTGGGAAAGGGCGCCCCCTTGGCTCCCTCCACGGGCGGCCACAAGGGCGCGCCCGGGCGCCTTCCCTAATGTAGGAGGGCGTCCCCCCAGGGGGCGTCCCAAGCCCCCCAGTCCGATTTTATTCCCATTTTTCTCCGTCTTCTCCCGAGTTTTCATATGTTTTTAGCCATATCCCAGATTCCGGTACTTCTTCCATTCTACTTAGAGGCTAAGGTTTTATCGGTCGTTCAGTTTCTGGTTAAGTCATTTCATGTCCATGCTTCTCCATAGAGTTTGATATTCCTCCTATTACTCCAGAGTTGTGCTTTGATGGTGATGGGGAAGTGGAGCTTGAGATGGATTCAAGCTCAAGTGATGAGTCTTCTGAGGCAGAATCCGAAGAAGATAGTCCTGACGAGGTCTGCCCTACCAAGTACTAGCATATGCCTCCTGTAGGTCCCAAGGGGTGTAAGTAAGGTTTAGAAGGGGAGGGTTGAATAAACCTTACCAACTTTTCGATTTTAGTCCTTTTAAAATTATTACAGAGTTAATACACAACTAAGTCCTTGAGGGACAACTAAGTTAGTTACTCAGCAGAGTTAGCCACTCAATAGACTCGACAGAGCTGTTGATAAAATAACTCAGCTGTTTAGTCTAAACTTTAACTGGGCTGTGATGAGTTTTTCATCGGAAGACTTAACACCCTTGAATTTGATTTAACTTTGTTTTAACACTTGATTTTAGCACTTAGTTATTTATCAGTTGGATAGCAAATTATCAGCATATATGAAATGATTGTGCAGAAATATAAATATGCTGAAATATAAATGACACAAGTTATTTTTTGTAGAGGTTCGAAGATGGGGTAATTCTTCTACTCCTCTCCGTAAGTCCAAGCGGCTACGATAATCTAGAGGGGGGGTGAATAGATTATCTCCATCTTTTCGATTTCGCCCTCTTTTTAAAACCGAAAGCTCAAAGACAATAATAAAGGTGCGGAATGTAAACAACACACGTCGATTTATAGAGGTTCAACCCACCTAGGGCCTAATCCTCTACCACCCCAAAGATATCAGGGATGGATTTCAAAAAGAAAAAGATTTTATTAATTTACCACAAATTAATACAACACCAACTTACAACAACACCTTGAAGAGCACCACACTCTTCTTCAACACCACCTTTGAGATTACCACAATCTCTTCTTGAAGATTACCACAATCTCCAACGGCATCTTGTGAAGATTACCACAATCTTCAACCTTGAAGAATACCAAATTCTTCAACACCTCAACAAGAAGATTACCACAATCTTCTTACACCTAACACCTAGATCACCCAAGTGTGTTCTTACCACAAGAACACTCACAAGGATATCTTGTGTTGAATGATAACCCAAAAATTAAAGATTACAACTCGATAATGAATTATACAATTGAGTGCAAGTGTAATCAAGAATAGCCTAGACCTCAAGGATGTGAAGTGAATAGCTAGGCAAATTACAACAAGAAATAAGACAATGTAAGAACAAGTGTATTCTTGAGTGTATCTGTTGAATGATAACCAAAAATCAAGATTACAACTCAATAATGAATAATGCAATTTGAGTGCAAAGTGTAATCAAGAATAGCCTAGACCTCAAGGATGTGAAAGTGAATAGCTAGGCAAATTACAACAAAAAATAAGACAATGTAAGAACAAGTGTATTCTTGAGTGTATCTTGTTGTGTTGTAGTTTTCTCTCATGTAGTTGTGCTTCAAATCTTCCTCTATTTATAGGAGATGATTGATACTTGATAGGCTCCTCTTGGAATCTGATATCTACAAAAAATTGCAATTAAAATCAAGATTATAGCTGTTAGAAATCAATCCCACAATTTAGGGAAAAGTCGTCTCACGCAACAATGTTAGAATTTTTCTTTGTCAAAGCATAGGGCGACCGGTCGCACACAAATAGACGTTTGAAAAAGAGAATACACATTTACAGGCGGGCGATCGGTCGACGCGTCTACCTCGACCGGTCGACGCCGACTCAACCGTCGCACAAACTAAAAAATCGAAGGCGGGGAGTTCTGTTTCAATTTTTGCTCCTGTGCACGGCCGCTCACGGCCGCCGTAGACCGCATCAAGTTGCCCCGACCATTTTCTCGCAAACATGAAGTTTTTGTTTTCCTCAATTTTCAGTCACGGGTTGCCCTACTACTGGCCAGGTTGACCTCAAAACAAAAGTGTTATCCAATTTTATATCGAAAATAAACTTCAAGAAATACTCCGAAAAATAGTGAAAATATTTTAGACCGATCGGGAGTATTAGGACAACATTTAGAAACATTGTTTTGGTATAAAAACAAAATTATCAAGATCATTAAAAGTGTTGTCCAATTTTATCTAAAATAAAACTTGAAGAAATACTCCGGAAAATATTAAAACCATTTTAAATCATTTAGGAGTATTTGGACAACCTTTAAAAATATTGTTTTGGTATAAAAACAAAATCATCAAAATCATGATAAAACCATTTATCAAACAATCTCCCCCTTTTTGATGATTACAAACCAAAACAATTTAACAAAACAATTTTACCAGTTAAAAAGAGCTATCCGTTGTGAGCGACAACATTCCGTGCAAAATAAACACAAGGATGGGAGTAGAGATATTCAAGCACATATAGCAAATGCTCCCCCTATCAATATGCACAACAAGAGTAATGTAAAAGCAATCAACCACAAGCTAAAAACTTAGCTTTTACATATTGATCTTAGGTTCAAGAGCTTATAAGCTCCCCCTGTCAACAAAACATCATTAGACAAGTATATAAGTCCATCATACATCAATTGGACTAAGTATAATGCACAACTTATGGCTTTATCAAGCCATAGCTTATAGCTTCTTTTGTTAAGCTTAACTTAGCTTTTATGAGCTAATGAGCTTATAACCTGTTTCTCCCCCTTTGGAATCATCAAAAAGAATGTTAGCACGATAAACACATCATATAATCATATCAAAGTGCACAACTAAACCGATGTATCGAGCTATTTGAACAATGAAGCTTATAAACCAAATAGGAGGGAAAAGTCGAATCATACGACTTGAAGAAGCTTATGGAATATCATTTGATAAGCAAAACATGATCTCTATAAATATATAAGACTTTTGAAATCGAGAGAATCATGTAGGTGATGAATTTTTCATTGAAACATTTTATCGAACACTTGGCGGGCGTCAAAATTAGAAAATGATATATATAGCCCTTGTAAATGTAATCAAGCCAAGTTTTTCATCACCAAATACAATTAAACAATTATCATTCATCAACAATCAATAAGCTCATCACAAATATATATGAATTGCATCAAGAAAAATACATATAAGCCACAAACTCAAGGGTTCAACCCAATTGAGCTAAAGAAGTAGAATTCTTACCATTCGATTGGTAAAGACGAGCAACAATGATGATAACCGAGCTATGTAGTCCCCAAAATATATAATTCATGCATCAAAACTCATTTGAAGTGAAATGTGTGTGAAAATTGCAAAGGGGACGAAAAATGAACCAAAAGAGCCAAAATGGCTAAGTCTGGAAAATAGAACGTTTTTAACAAGGAAAATCATCAAGGGCGACCGGTCAAGGGGGGCGGCGACGGTCGACGGCATGGGCGACCGGTCGGCCTTGCCCCGATCAAATATTTGTTTGAGTTCTGTTTGAAAAATCCGAAGTTTGATCCAAAAATCCGATTTTTCGCCCCTAAGTTTTAAAACGTGCAAGATGCAATCGTAAACCTCATTCAATATACATTATGTCATTATCAAGCTCGAAATGAGGTAAAATACTCGGCGGTAAGTGATTAAAAAGTCCGCGAGTTAACTTTGAGACGGAATTAAACACATCTCAAGTTTTTGATAAAAACGCAATCCTTTAGAAAGTTTTTTTGAATCTCAATATGTTTAGTTCGATTATGACGAACCATATTTTGAATACGAATAACCGTATAATAACTACCGAACTTGTTATCCCGAAAAATAAGAACGTTTTAAATCTATGGATATACAAGTCATAAGAAGAAGTGTCTTTCAAATATTTGAAAATTTCTGTTAACGACACTTTAATGAGATTCGTTGGGATAGTTTTTTGAAGTCGAGCATATAGACATAAGGCATATGGAATGTCGAGTCTATAGAAATAATACAAGAAAACATACCTCGAATTTGTTTGTCGCCCGATATGCCTTTCTCAACCTTTGTCAATCTTTAGCCATAGAGGTTAAGATAGTTCTTCTTTCTTCAATGCTTAACTCCTTCAAGAGTTCTTTTGAAATATAACCATCTTCTTGGCATTGAATAATTAGTAGTCCAAGCAAGAAATTGAACTTCCCCATTATGCTCATCTCAAGATTACTTAGTATCAACTTAGAAAGACATCTTGCACAAATATTCATTAGTAGCACCAAAGATAATATCATCAACATAAATTTGCACAAGTAAACAATATTGCCCTTTTTCAAAACAAGAAGTGTAGTATTAACTTTACTTTTTGTAAAATAATTTTGCAAAGATAGCTAAGTCTATCAAACTATATACGGGGTACTTGAATCAACCGTACAAAGCCTTTTTATAACAATCATTTGGCCTAAAATTTTAAACTCCGATAGACTTCTATTTGAATAAAACCATTTAGAAAATTGGATTTAACATCCATTTGGTAAAGCTTGAAATTTTCTTAAAACAAGAATGGGCAAGTAAAATGCAAATAACTTCTAAAAGAGCTATGAGTGCAAATATTACATCAAAATCTTTACCTTCTTCTTGAAAATACCTTCGAGCTACTAACCTTGCCTTAGTTCGACCAATGTTGCCTTGGTCATCGAGTTTGTTCCGGAATACCCTTTTTGTCTTCTTCATTACTATCATCATAGGGCATCCAATTGATCTAAGGTGTTCATAATAGAACATTTACATCCAAATATTTTGAGGTAACAATATTTGGAGTACTTCGTTTCTCATCTACACAACTAAACAAACTCATTACCGGTATCGCTTATATAAGCAAGAAAAAATAGCCCAAGTGTAAAAATATGCCTCAATCATCAATCACAAAATATCTTGCATAAGAGCATAGTAAAAATATACACTATATATATAGACCATGAAGCAAGAAACACATACTATGCATTTAGAATATCATCAAGAGTCTAATAAATCATGCAAGTTCAAATAAACTTAAGAAAGCTATAAAAGGTCTCTTTTGAAATTAGAAAATCCGATAGCATATAGTTAAGACCTCATTTAAAAGAATTATTTGAACAAGAGTTGACAAAGCAAATATGTGCAATCAAATATCGAATAGTGCATTTTTAAAAAAATCTAAAAATCCTCTTAATGGCACTTGTATGAAATACTATGAAAAACAAGCACATAGGCACATAGCAAAACATATATCGAGTCTATAAGAGTAAGACTAACACAAGTAAACGTACCTCGATAGTTTATGCCTTTCTTGACAAATAATGACGTAAATGGCCATTTGAAAATATGTAAATCCTACACAATTCTTAAAACAAATCTAGCACAAATCATAATGATAAAAGTGTAGGCTAAGAGATATCACAAGTAAGCTCATGCCATAAAAACCCATAAGAGATGATAATACACTTTAGTCTACAAAAATGCACAAGAGTTTTTAACATCATCATATAAGGTCTTCTTTTTTTAAAAAAAATTTAAAAGTATAAATATATTGAAGACCTTAATTAAAAAAAATAAATACTTGAAAACTCATTTTGCAATTAAGACATAAATAGAGGCATGCATAATAACAAAATAAAATGCATATTTAACTAGGGAGATGCGAGTTACCAATTACGCCATTTCCATGGGTTGTGCCGTTTCCATTGTTGATGGTATCTTCCTTGAGAAATCACTTTGTTGATGATGATTTCTTTGATCACTCCATTTCAAGGTTTGTTACCTTCCCATTGTTGATGGTCTCTTTTTCCTTGAAAATCATCTTGTTGATGATGTCTTTGCCATTTCCAAGGATTATGTTCTTCCCATTTTTGATTATATCCTCTTCTTGGAAATTTTCTTTGTTGAGAATAGTTTCTCCTTCTTTGATCAAATGAAATGGTCATTTGATGTCTTCTTGGCGGTATAAATTTTCTTCGATCATTATTTCACGGTACCTAATATGACATTGTTTTGTGGTACCCTCATGTGTTTGGGTCCTTTGGGATTAGTCTTGAGACTTTTAGGTCTCCAACAATAATTAGAGCTATTTCTAGCCCGACAAGTATTTACCGTATGACCCTTTTTACCGCAATAAAAGCATGTAATAATTCTACGAGCATAATGACCAACATGCTTAGAGACTTGATCCTTTTTCATATGATTGACAACATTAAACTTATGATCAAGTTCTAGTTTCGAATTATCACAATAATCAACAATTTCGGTCATATCATTGGTACTCAAGTTGGATTTAGCTAAATCCTTTTTCATGCCTTCAATATTCTCAACAAGAGCACTATTTTCTTTTTCAAGGTTTCTAACCTTGTCAAGTGTGGTGGTGTGAGCACATGATAGTGATTCATAGGAAGTAAGTAAACTATCCTTATCATTTTTCAAAACATTGAATTCCTTTTTCAAATTTTTGTATTTAACAAGTAAGTTTTGGAATTCATCTTGTAGTTCATCAAAATCATTTTGCAAATCACTATAATCATTATCTAGGAAGTAGAGGGTTTAGAACTTACCTCGTTTTCTTCTTCGATGCCTATGAGACATTGTTCAACTTCTTCATCATGGGAGGTTGTAGAAGGCTCATCCCATGTTGTTGGATTTGATGTTGTATCCATTTGTGAAGTAGATACTTTTGAGTTGCTCCTTTCATTTGCATACACTTCATAGATGGCTTCTAATTTTTGCCATACTTCATGTGCCGATCGAATACCTACAACATGATCAAATTCCAAAGTAGTAAGTGAACAATACAAAATACTGAGAGCTTTACCATTTAAGGAGATGATTCTCTTCTCTTCATCATTGAGCTCTTTGAAGCCTTTAGAGGTGTGTGGTGTATTCTTCGTCGGAATGGATTCTCCATTGATGACGGTGTTCCAAATATCAAACCCGCAACCTTGTAAATAGCATTCCATTATTTCTTTCCAAAATATAAAATTTTTGGAATCAAACCGAGGTGGCTTGGTGGTGGAGGTGCCAGAAAGATGAGCTTCGTTCGTAGCCGACGATCGTTTCTCTTTACTCGCGATGTGAAACGAGCTTGCCAAAGAGTTTGGCTTTGATACCACTTGTAAGTCCAAGCGACTACGATAATCTAGAGGGGGGGTGTGAATAGATTATCTCCATCTTTTCGATTTCGCCCTCTTTTTAAAACCGAAAGCTCAAAGACAATAATAAAGGTGCGGAATGTAAACAACACACGTCGATTTATAGAGGTTCAACCCACCTAGGGCCTAATCCTCTACCACCCCAATATATCAGGGATGGATTTCAAAAAGAAAAAAGATTTTATTAATTTACCACAAATTAATACAACACCAACTTACAACAACACCTTGAAGAGCACCACACTCTTCTTCAACACCACCTTTGAGATTACCACAATCTCTTCTTGAAGATTACCACAATCTCCAACGGTATCTTGTGAAGATTACCACAATCTTCAATCTTGAAGAATACCAAATTCTTCAACACCTCAACAAGAAGATTACCACAATCTTCTTACACCTAACACCTAGATCACCCAAGTGTGTTCTTACCACAAGAACACTCACAAGGATATCTTGTGTTGAATGATAACCCAAAAATTCAAGATTACAACTCGATAATGAATTATACAATTGAGTGCAAGTGTAATCAAGAATAGCCTAGACCTCAAGGATGTGAAAGTGAATAGCTATGCAAATTACAACAAGAAATAAGACAATGTAAGAACAAGTGTATTCTTGAGTGTATCTGTTGAATGATAACCAAAAATCAAGATTACAACTCAATAATGAATAATACAATTTGAGTGCAAAGTGTAATCAAGAATAGCCTAGACCTCAAGGATGTGAAAGTGAATAGCTAGGCAAATTACAACAAGAAATAAGACAATGTAAGAACAAGTGTATTCTTGAGTGTATCTTGTTGTGTTGTAGTTTTCTCTCATGTAGTTGTGCTTCAAATCTTCCTCTATTTATAGGAGATTATTGATACTTGATAGGCTCCTCTTGGAATCGATATCTACAAAAATTGCAATTAAAATCAAGATTATAATTTGTTAGAAATCAATCTCACAATTTAGGGAAAAGCATGTCTGCACAACGGTTAGAATTTTCTTTGTCAAAGCATAGCGGCGACGGTCGCACACAAATAGATGTTTGAAAAAGAGAATACACATTTACACAGGCGCGGCCGACGCGTCTACCTCAACCGGTCGACGTCGACTCAACCGGTCGCACAAACTAAAAATCGAAGGGCGGGAGTTCTGTTTCAATTTTTGCTCCTGTGTACGGCCGCCACGGCCGATCGGTCGATCGCGACCGATTGCCCTATAGGGCGGCCGGTTGCCTCGACCATTTTCTCGCAAACATGAAGTTTTTGTTTTCCTCAACTTTCAGGTACGGGTTGCCCTATACGGCGACCGGTTGACCTCAAAACAAAAGTGTTATCCAATTTTATATCGAAAATAAACTTCAAGAAATACTCCGAAAAATAGTGAAAATATTTTAGACCGATCGGGAGTATTAGGACAACATTTAGAAACATTGTTTTGGTATAAAAACAAAATTATCAAGATCATTAAAAGTGTTGTCCAATTTTATCTAAAATAAAACTTGAAGAAATACTCCGGAAAATATTAAAACCATTTTAAATCATTTAGGAGTATTTGGACAACCTTTAAAAACATTGTTTTGGTATAAAAACAAAATCATCAAAATTATGATAAAACCATTTATCAAACACTCTCTTCTCCAACTTCTGGAGGAATCCACTAAGTAATGATCAGTTCACAAAGTGGTTATCAGTCTAGAGACAAGTCTTGATCACGCAGCTGACTTGCTCCTTGGACTCAGTCTGGAGATGCCTTGGTCACACATCTGGCTTCTCGTTCGACTCAGCTTCTTCACAGGGCAGCTGCCTTGCTATTATAGCTCACTTTCTCAAGCTTCTTGGATTTGATCACGAAGCCATCCAATAACTTGAGACTAGTTCGACCTTGAACCTTTCTACAATCCTCCTTGGAAAGTAGATCCCTTTTGATTCTTCAAAAGTTTCCTCTTCAACAGTTTGAAGTTGTCTTTCCTTCACAGCTTGGTGTTGGATCGATTTCCTTCGAGATTTAGGCTTGAGAATTTTGCTTGAATATCTTGAGAATATTTTGCAGGTTACAGTTTGAATAATGTTTGTTCGTTCGTGGTTCAGGTAATTAAGGTCACCTATTCTCAATGAAATTCCTCAGCCTTTTATAGTGAACTTTCAAAAATCTGCCCGTTGAAGAGATAGGCTGATTTTCAAAAGTCACTTGTGTTCGTTGGCTTGTCTTTTCTTGGTCTTCAATCTTGAGATGTAGATCTTTCATCGTATTAAATGCATGTTCAGCTTTTCAGGTTCTGACACGAGGTGCAGTGCTTCCCATTGGTTTATTCACGCTTGTGGGACTGAGCACTTTAAGACCTGGCAGCATGGGTGTATTACTTGTTTAAGTAACGTTCTTGACTTCTGTGCAACGAATTCTTTTCAGTTAACTCCTCTTTGCAGCTGCCTTTTCCCCAGGTGACTTGAGTCTGCTCCAATCATTGAAAGACTCATCTGTCACTTCAACTTGTGACATGGCTCCTCAAGTTGACTTAACTGACTCTTCACACAACTGTCCCTCAGCTGTTACATCTTCAATCGAGTTCTTGGTCTTCTGCCTTGGCCATACTCAGCTGTTTCGCAGCGGAGTCTTCACTTCACTCCTTCAGTTGCTTCTTGTATTTCCAGGCATAGCTGACTTGACTCAGGTCATTTAGCCCTATCTATTACAGTGAGAATTACAAGGAAAATGGGGTGCCAACATTCTAATCTAAGTTTTACATGGAATTCATCAAAATCTACAAAATAATTTCCCAACAATTTCCCCCTTTTTGATGATGCCAAAACTTAAAATCATTAAGCAACATGTAAACATCAAAGATACATACAGACAATGCAGTAATAAAGAATGTATGCGTAGAATCAATCATTTTATTGATCATATCATTCTTGTCCTTTACACAACTGTTTACAAGGTGTATCAAAGCATAATCATATCTAAGCCAATTTCAAGCATCTATGCTAAGATACAAAAATAGAGAGAAAATACAACAATACTTTATTGAATGTATAGATGACTTACACACATATGTATTTACAAAAGTAAAATACACGAAGGGGTTAGCAGCAACACTTCATCGCCTTTTCACGCTTTCCTTCTTTTTCCTCTTGACTCTGTCATCATCAGCTCTCTTTCTTTTCTTTTCATCTTCAGTTGCTTTCTTCTTTTCATAAGCTCTCTTCGCAACATCGTCTTTTCTTTTCCTTTCTTGCCTTTCTTGCCACAGCTTATCTTGTCTTTTATTTTCCTCCTCAATTCTCTTCACGTATTCAGCATTCTTCCTTTCTACTTCCCGATTAGCTAATTCATCATACCCAGCCCAGTAGATCCTTCCCTTCTTGCCTGGATCTACATATTCAATGTTTTTGGGTAGTCTGCTACTTCTTCCTCCTTCTCTGGGTGTATATTGTACAGGAGTCTTCTTCTTACCGGTGAATGGTCTGCCTGGTAGTCGCCGCTTATCGCCTTCTTCGCACTTCGCCTTGACTTGAGACCACTTCTCCCAAAGACAAATCCCAGGCTTGGGCTATAGACATATTCTTGAAGTAACCCTCGGATTCGAGCGTTTTAAATTCTTCAACGGATCTTGGCTCGTCTCCGTCATCTGGAATGGCATATGTGTCCTTTCTTGCTGGAATGCCACCGTAAGTTTTCAAAACTTCTAGAACATGGGCATCTGTCTTTCTTTCAACCTCCTTCATCCCTGCTTCCACAATTTTTCTCTTCTCAGACATGGGCACAACAGAGTGTTGAATCGGCAGAGTTACTGGAAGTTTGCTGATTATTGAGGCTGTGACATGACCTTGCTGAGGGGTTTCAACAAGCATTAAGGTCACATCTTTTGACCTTTCCCCCTTAACAACTTTTCCCTTCTCCTTCTTCTTCTCAACAACTGTTTCTTCCTTCAACTTCCTCAGGTATTCCTCTTCCCCCTTTTTGGCATCATCGAAGGAGAGAGGAACCCCTAGAAACATCCCAGCGAGCATGAAATCCAGTCGGCTGAGAGCTAAGTTCTGCTTGGAGTCTGCCGCGGCGTATGCTGCTCGAAAGTCTGAGCGAGTGGCTTTTGATTCAGCTGCCACTAGTTTCATTTCAGCCATGAGAAGGCTGAACTTAGCTTCCATGTTTTCTTCAACACGCAGAAGTTCTTTCCGTTGAAATTCACGTAACAACTCCATTTCAGTTGTGTGAGAGGCATGCATTCTATCAATATTGGCCTGCATCCTCTGCTTCATATCAGCATTATCAGCACTCCAAACCAACATCTTGTTGTACAATGCCTTGAAATATTGGACTTGTTCGTATCGCATTGTACTCTGCTGCTGACACCATTCCCTAATCCGTACCACAATCCCTCGTAAGTCTGCTGTGAGGGTGGCATCTCTATTGTCCAGACGCATATCTAGTGAGGCCTGGTGCCGTTCGATCTTCTCAATCTCTCCACAGATTTTCTTGAAGACCTTATGGATCTCAGCTGTCACTTCGGATTCAGCTGGCGGCCATGCAACATCAAAATCAAAGTCTGCTGGAACAATGGAGTCGGTGGGAATTACTGGATCTGCTCGGATGTTGAAGCATCGCTGCTCTTGAGTTGTCTCTTCTTCAAAGTCGGGCAGCTCAACAGAAAGGGAATGTTTCCTCAAATGCATCATCTCACATATATGGGATTGATTGTACAGTTGATCCTGGTTGAGTCGATGCTGCTGCATCTTTGGGAGCCTGCGCAGATGGCTCGGTCTCAACTGGGCCTTGTTGAGTGGATTGACCAGCTGACTGAGCCTCAGCTGTCTTAACAACTTCTTCGGCCTTAGTAGATTTTTCTAGATGAATTTCCTTGTCCTCAGCTGTACCATCAGCGTCATCGGAGGATGATGAAGCCTAGGGGATTGGTTCATCATCAAAGTTGAACTTTTGACGAGCAGCTTTAAAAGTTGCCTGACTCGTCTATGGAAGAACATCCTCAGCTGAGTCCTTTTGATGAGCAACAGGAGTGGACTCAGCTTCGTCTTCAGATCCCAAAAAGGATATGTTAGGGTTGTCCTGGTAATCATGAAGAGCACTAATCTCTTTTTCAGATTCAAGATTTAGAACAGGAGGGATGCTCTGAACTTCTTGAACTTTACCCAGGGAAGTCTCAACCTCCCTTGGGCCTTCAATACCTCCAGCAGTCTCAACTGCAGCGAGGCCTTCTACATTTCCTTCGACAGACGCAGTTGTCTTAGGATCTTCAGCAGTGGCATCCATATGAGTCTCAACCCCTTGGATTGCGCTTTCAGTGCCCATAGTGTTAACTCCCGGGGCATTACCATCCTGTGCCTCGACTGCAACATCAGTGTCCTTAGCTTGCAAAGCAGTTGACACTTCAACTGGGATAGGCTCAACTGTTCGAGCTTCGTCACTTCCACTTCGTCTCCTTTCTGCAATGTGGAGTCATCTGTAGCATCCTCTGACCCTACTGCAGTGGAGGGAGTTTCCCCCTCAGCTGGCACACCGGTGAGTGGTCGACGATGGGGTCACTCTTCTCCGGACTCATTTGCTTCCGTTGAGTGATCACCGAAAGGCGGTGGTAAAATACCTTGATGAGGGGTTGGCTCAACTTGGGTGCCCAAATTCCCAGTCTCATCGCTAAGTCCCTTGGACCCTTCTTCTGAGTGTACTGGGGATGTAGTTGCAGCAATAACTGTGGCAATGTGCTGCACTACTCCCAGCGGGTCAATCTCCAGGAGAGATTTTGAGGACTCTCCTGGTCCTTCAATCATGCGTTGTTCGTGCATCATCCTAGATTCCCTTAAGGCTTGCTGCATCTCTACCTCTTCTTGTGCAGCAACGGGATCCATGTCTTCATCGATTGTCGACAACACATCTAAATGAGGATGCGTATGTTCGAGTTCAGTGAGGGTACATATCTTTGGCTTTCTCACGCTCTTCTGCTTCCTCAGCTGCTCTGGCCTTTTCTTTCTCCTTGCAGATGTGGAGGATATCCAGGCAATTTTCCTCATCCAGAGCCTGAAGTACAATATCGACCTCAAGGAACTTGAACAACTCCTCCTCTTCTTCAATGAACTCAGGGTGTTCAAACTGCACCCTTGAGTGACTCAGCTTCCATGCCCTCCATTCTTGTAGACGGCGCTGAATGTCTGGATACACTGGAGCAACCACAATCACATCATCATCTTCATCATCTTCATGTCCTTCCGTTTCAGGGATGGAAGGTAGCATACTCTGCTGCTCTTCGCCTTCAAGAAAGATCGTGGCGGTGGAGAGACAACCCTTTCGGCCAGGGGATTGATTGTCTCGATTGCTTTTCGTAAGCCTCTCACGATCACCTTCAGCAGACTTGGCGGTTTCATCGATTATTTCAGGAGACTGCACTTCCTCAGCAGTATCAGAAGTTTTCTCCAATTGAGTGGCAGACTCAGTTGTTCTCTCAAGCTCTGAAAGCTTGGAGATTCTCCTTCTTCTCTTGGTTCTCACAGAGGAATTTCTAGTTTGGATTCCTCTTCTTCAGGTTCCTTGGCGGCAGGGGCCGAATCATCTTTCTTGGATGGAGCTGCCTTTCTGGGCTTGGCAGTCCTCTTCTTTCTTATGACTGGAGAAGGTATTTGGGCTTCTTTCTCCGCCTTAGCTGCGGGGGCAGGAGACACGGCTGCTCGGGCAGGTGACTCGGCTGCAGGGCCAGGAGCGTCCGTTTTCTTTGCTGCAGGGGCAGCTTTCTTCTTAGCAGCTGCAGGGGAAACTCTTTTCTTGGGAGGGGAGATGACTGTCCTCGGGTTCAGCTGATTCCCCTCACTTGTATCCGCCCTCTTTACATGGGCTCTCTTCTGGGCTCCTGAAGGATTGGCCCTGAACATTTTCTTGTTCACATGGAAAGGCTTTCCATGTTGAAGGGGAATGCCCTTCACTTCCATCAAGTGGCCAATTACCAGGCCATAACCAAGTGATCCTCCAAAATATCCATCCTCCTTGTACGATTTGTTCCCGAGCGTCGCAGCAGAGTCTGCTGCACGTAACGAACTCGGCCTTGATTGACTTTCTTTCCTTCCATGATCGCGATTGACGATCGCTTTGTCTTTGATGTGATTGATTGAAAGCGCCAAACTTCATATCTACACATTTTGCAATGACGTCCATCAACTTGTGATAGTCGCCCTTCGACTTCTTCTCGGTTGTGTAGATAACTTTCGCAAAGACACTCCGGTTTGGCTACTTCTTTCCATGCAGCGGCCCAAGTTGACATCGACTTGACTATCTCCATCATGCCTTCGACGGCAATAAGCGCGATCTGTTGCAAGGTCCTTAGCAAGATAATCAAAATTTCCTTGCGGTGGGACGAAGACTTGATGCCTTCGTCCTGTACCTCAGCATTTGCATAGAACTGCGCCACCTCTTCAGCATAGGTCAGCGAGTATTCCATTGTAAGAAAAGGCCTGAGACCGGACTTTTCCAGCATATCAGCTATCTTCTTCACTAGGGTTTCATCGGAACCCTACTTTATCATTCCTTCAAAATCCATAGTCGATCCAGAGTGGATTTGCTTTGATAACTTTACAAAATCGAGCTTTGGTGCCATTTGTAGAGAGTTTTACCAATTAAAACTTGATAGATTTACTTGAAGACTGGTAGGGTTTGCGAGAGAGATGAACTTGCTTTTCTCTTGCTTTGAAGATGAACAGTTTTGAGTGTGAGAGAGAAAACTGAAAGAAAATGAGTATATAAGGGTTATGAAAGGACGTGCTTTTGGTTTTTGAATTTTGATCGAGATCAATGGCTCAGATTTATCACGCCGAACCGCATTTAATTCCTCGCATTTAATGCGGCAGCATTTATATCCAATCATATGCTTACTGTGCAGATTTTGACTATACCCATCATTATTACGTTGACATCATCCTTAAAAACATTCCCACTCATTTAAAAACAACTGCGTTTTTGTCACTTAGCTATTAAATGACTCAACTTATGTCAAAGGTGACTTAACTCAGCTTCTCTCCTTTCATTAAGCGACTCAGCTGTCAGCTAATTCGATACAGCTGACTTTCCGATATGGCTATTTCATTTGGTTGATGTGAACAACTTGTTCATTTCTCACTTTCTATCTTCCATCTCTTCTGATTGAGTCTTCTGAGTGTTAACTCAGCTCAATTAACCCTAGCTCATTATTAAGCTCTTCAAATCTTGATTCACATAAAGGCTTGGTGAAAATGTCAGCTAACTGTTTATCAGTTGAGATGTATTCCAAAACGATATCTTTCTTTTCAACATGATCTCTTATGAAATAATATCTGACATCAATGTGCTTTGTTCTTGAATGCAACATAGGATTCTGAGTGATTGCAATAGCACTTGTGTTATCACACATAATTGGAATCTCTTTTTCTTCAACTTCATAATCTCTCAGCTGATGTCTCATCCATAAGACTTGGGCACAACAAATGCCCATGACTATGTACTCTGCTTCAATTTGTGGATGTGGCTATTGAGTTTTGCTTCTTGCTAAACCAGAAACCAATCTGTTTCCAAGCATTTCACATGTACCAAGTACTCTTCTTCTGTCAACTCTACATCCAAAGATAGTACGAGTCCGAGTAACCAATAAGCTTGAATCCACCTTCCTTTGGATACCATAGTCCAACTTCTTGGCATCCCTTCAAATACCTTAGGATTCTCTTCGTCTAGCGATCATATGACTTTCTTTAGGTGCAGATTGGAATCTTGCACATACACCTCTTGCAAAAGTGATGTCCGCTCTGCCGTCATTAAGTAGAGCGATGATCCAATGAGTGCTCAGATCTTGTTTGATCTACTGACCTTACCATCCGCATCCATGTCCATCTTTGTCGATGTGTTCATTGGTATTTTCACAGAAGTCTTCTCTTCCATACCAAATTTCTTCATTAAATCTCTGGTGTACTTTGTTTGACTTATGAAAGTTCCATCCTTCAGTTGCTTAACTTGAAGTCCTAGGAAGAAAGTCAGCTCTCCCATCATGCTTATTTCAAAATTGCCTTGCATGAGGTTTGAGAACTTATCACACAGCTCTTTGTTTGTGGATCCAAAAATGATATCATCCACATATATTTGAACAAGCAGTATATTCTTTCCATCTTGAATTCTAAAGAGTGTTCTGTCCACTTTGCCTTTGGTGAATCCATTGTCAGTTAGAAATTGAGACAATGTGTCATACCATGCTCTAGGTGCTTGTTTCAATCCATATAAAGCTTTCTTGAGCTTGTACACCTTATCTCTAATGGTCTTCTGCTCAAAGCCTGGAGGTTGCTCAACATATACTTCTTCCTCTAACAGTCCATTTAAAAATAGACTTTTCACATCCATTTGATATACAATGAAGTTCTTGTGTGCAGCATAATCAAGAAACATCCTTATTGCTTCTAGTCTTGCAACAGGAGCAAAAGTTTCATCAAAATCTATTCCCTCTTCTTGGCAATACCCTTTAGCTACCAATCTTGCTTTGTTTCTTACCACAGATCCTTCCTCATTCATTTTATTCCTGAAAACCCATTTTGTTCCAATAACATTTTGATGGGTTGGTCTCTGCACCAATTCCCATACCTTGTTCCTTTCAAACTGATTCAGCTCTTCTTGCATGGATTGAATCCAATGTGTGTCATCCAATGCTTGGGATACATCTTTTGGCTCTAATTGGAAAATAAAACAAGTGAACATTATTTCTTGCTGAGCTCTGGATCTGGTTCTTACACCATCTCTCACATCTCCAATGACTAGCTCTGGTGGATGGTCTCTCAGCCATCTCATATCAGGTTGAAGCAAGTCAGCTGGGTTTAGTCGTCTTGCAGCTGTGTTGTCTTGAGCAGCTCTTTCATCATCATTCAACTGCAGATTTTCCAGTTGTCTTTGAGATTCAACTATCTCATCTTCATCTTGGTTGATTACTCTTGCTTCAGCTTCAACATAAGGACTCTTCTGCATAGTTGGTGATTGACTTATCGCCTAACTCTTCAATGTCTTTTCCATTCACATTGGGCTCATCAAAAACCACATGAATAGATTCTTCTGTGACCATAGTCCTTTTGTTCAATACTCTATAGGCTTTGCTTTCAGCTGAGTATCCCAAAAAGATACCTTCATCATCTTTAGCATCAAAAGCCTTTAGATTATCCTTGCCATTGTTGTGGATGAAGCATTTACATACAAATATTCTAAAGTACCCAACATTTGGCTTTCTCCCTGTCCAGATTTCATAGGTAGTCTTTGTCAGCTGTCTATTAATCATGCATCTATTTTGAGTATAGCATGCAGTGTTGATGGCTTCAGCCCAAAATCTCTTAGGTAATCCAGCTTCATCTAACATGGTCCTTGCAGCTTCCTTGAGAGTTCTTCCTTCTTTCACTACTCCATCCATTTGTGGAGTTCTTGTCTGCAGATAACTCATGAGCAATACCATTTTCACACAATCTCGAGTTATTATCCCATTGACAAACTCAGTCCCTCTATCAGACCTTATCTTTATAATGGTTTGGCTCTTCTCATTTTGAACTCTTTTCATCAGCTGAGGTAGTTTCTGCAAGGTTTCTTTCTTTTTGCACATTAAGATTGTCCATGTATATCTTGAATAGTCATCTACTACCACTAAAGTGTATTTCATCCCACTTATGCTGCCTGGTTCAACTGGACCAAATAAGTCCATATGCAACAGATGTAATATCCTTGTTGAAGAAGGACTAGACTTCTCCTTGAATGAAGATTTGATCTGTTTTCCCATCTGGCATGCATCACAAACACTTTCCTTCTTGTACACCGAGTCTGGCAATCCTTCCACAAGATGACTCCTTGCAAGCTTGTTGATTGTCTTGAAATGCAGATGACAACTTCTTGTGCCACAACCAACTTGATTCGGCTGTGCTCTTGGCTAGCAGACAAGTGCTTGGTGTAGCAGTAGACCATTCTACTACATACATGTTCTTCTGACTGGTTCCTTGCAGCACTATTTCATTTGATTCAGTATCTTTAATCTGGCACACTCCCATATTGAATCCAACATTATACCCCTTGTCACAGAGTTGGCTGATGCTTAACAGGTTGAAGTTGTGGCCTTCAACATATGCAACATCTGTGATTTCTAATACATTTTTCTTGATAGATCCAGTGCCCTTTATTTCCCCTGGAGCTTCATTTCCTCCAAATATAACTTTTGCACCTCTAATCTCCTTGAATCTTGTGATTTTTCTTGTTTCTGTCATATGTCTAGAATGACCACTATCCATGTACCAGGTTCCTTGGCACTCACCGCTCCTTGAACCGCAATCAAGGAAATTAGTTTTTAGGTACCCATACTTGCCTGGGTCCCGAGGGGTTAGTCTTTGTAAGATGATCCAACCAACCTATAGCCAAATGATTTGACTCAAGAGGTTGCCATCTATCGTGCCATAATCATAACTCACTTTGGCAAATTGTTTGGGGGCTTTAGGTTCATACAACTTTGTCTCTTTTGTCTGTATGCCTATGTGTGTGTTTTAGCAATTGCCTTCTTTGGGTAGTTGTGATGTTTTTGAGTGTAGTGCCTGGGTGCAAATGTGTGCTGATAATAACTCTTTTGCCTTTGGAATGACCTTTGCTGAGTTCTAGGTCTTTGCCATTTAGGCTTGTATTCCATTGGTCTTTGCTGATATGTCACATTATTCCAATCGGCTTGACTCGGGTAATTTCTACCATTCCCATCATATGTGTTTCTTTGATAAAACTTCTGGGGTTTTGGTAGCTCTGTTTATTCTTTTAGAGTACTTCCTATTTGGAGTTTGCTAAGGAACTCGCTTTGGATTTCTTCTCAATGTCCTCTCAAAGATACTCAATCGGGTCAATTTGTTTTCCTTTTCCTTTATATCCAAGGCCAGTTTGTTTGTGATTGTGCTTTGGAATGAATGTGGGTGCTTGGTGTTTTGGATTTTTGAGATGCTTCATTACTTGAAGATCCTTTTTCCAAAATCACTCTGGGAGTTTGACTGTGCACAAAGGAATTGAATCATATGCCTGTCTTATCTCCACATTCTTTTTGACTCATGATAAGGCCATCCAATGATTTAGATGCCTTTGTAAATGAGGCAATCACATTTTTAAGATCATTTTCTCTCTTTTCAATAGCAGCTATCCCTGCTATTAGTTTGGCATTTTTAGCCTTCACCTCTTTGTTCTCACCAGCTATGTGACCTAGAGTACTTAGCTTCTTTGTCAGCTGTGAGTTTTGGCTTTTGAGCTGGCTGTTTTCCTCATTTAGTAGTGTGTGTGAGGATTTAATGTGCTCAAAGTCTTTCATCATTTTGCCTAGTGAATTATAAAGACCAGTGGGTGATGAAGTGTGTGTGTCACAATCACTATCAATAGAATCTGAGTGAGATGAGTTAGAGTGTACCTCATCTTCTTGGTCTGGTTGATCTTGTTCTTTAGCCATTAGACAGATCATTGCTTTTTCTTCAGAATCACTTGTGTAGTCAGCTTCACTACTCTCTCGAGTGCACTCTTCTTTAGACTTATTTTGTCTCGGAGATCTCGGCAGCCCAACATGGCTTTCTTCTTTTCCTGTCTTCTTTCTCTGAAGAATTTTCTATCTTCTTCATTTCTGTACTTGTTGACTATTGGATAGGGACAGTCAACAGGAAAGTGTCCTGGTTGTCTGCAATTCCAACACAGGTTCTCAGCTCTTTGATTAGCTCTTTCCGTTCTTGGGATATCAACTTCCTGATACTCAACTCTTTGATGCTCAGTTCTTTTGGGAGGCCTGTCTTCCCTTGACTTGGAGGGAGCTGAATGTCTCCTGGAAGATTCACCCTTGTTTCTTTTATAGTTCTTGTTGAAGAACTTGTTGAATCTTTTAACCATCAGGGCAATCTCCTCCTGGTCAATGGCTTCCTTGACCTCAACTCTCTTCCCATCCTTGACTATAAGCGCAGTTGTTTTGGGTACAACTGTCTCCTCTTGATCTTTTCTTCTCAGCTCAAACTCATAGGCTTTGAGGTCTGAGGATAGCTCATCATTGGATGTTGTTGTGAGGTTCATTGAATGTCTCAGGGCCATGACCTTCATTTCCCATTCAGCTGGGAGGCTTCTCAGAATCTTCATACATATTTTCTTCGTGTATATTCTTTCCAAGTCTTTGATAGCTCATTTGTAATTTCAAGTGAATCTAGCATCCGGTGATCCAAGGTTTCACCGCAAGCATTTTAAAATTTTCAAATTTCGTAGACAAAGAACAATTTGTTTTCTTTAATTTGCTCATATCCTTCACAAATTAAAGTTAATTTATCCCAGATTTTTTTTGCAGTTTGGCAAGATTTGACTTTGTTGAACATTGCTTTGTCCAAGGTTTTGTAGAGTATGTCCTTGGCTACATTGTCCAAGTTGTATCTTTTTCTGTCCTCGTTTGTCCACTCAGTCCTTGGTTTCTCAACCATGGCTGTCTTGCCTCAACTACAACTTCTTCTCCTTCAGCTACAGCTGCTCTCCGTATGGCTGTGTTCACTTTCAGTATTTGCAGTGGCCCATCCTCTATCACTATCCACATTTTATCATGTAAAGCAGATAGATGAGTCTGCATACGAATTTTCCAGTTATCAAATTCCTCAATAGTGAACATAGGAATGCGTGTCAGATTTGCTTCCATGATAATAACTTTGCTGAATAAAAATAACTTTTGAAAGAGTAAGTGTTAATAACTTTGCTGAATAAAAATAATTTTTGAAAGAGTAAGTGTTAAAAGTTTCTTTGAAATGTTGGAGATCTAGTTCAGTAACCAGTGCGGAAGGCTCAATGAACCAACTGTTCTGATACCACTTGTAGATCCCAAGGGGTGTAAGTAAGGTTTAGAAGGGGGGGGGTTGAATAAACCTTACCAACTTTTCGATTTTAGTTCGTTTAAAATTATTACAGATTTAATAGACAACTAAGTCCTTGAGGGACAACTAAGTTAGTTAATCAGCAGAGTTAGCCACTCAACAGACTCGACAAAGCTGTTGATAGAATAACTCAGTTGTTTAGTCTAAACCTTAACTGGGTTGTGATGAGTTTTTCAGCAGAAGACTTAATACCCTTGAATTTGATTTTACTTTGTTTTAACACTTGATTTTAGCACTTAGTTATTTATCAGTTGGATAGCAAATTATCAGTAGATATGAAATGATTGTGCAGAAATGTAAATGTGCTTAAATGTAAATGACACAAGTAATTTTTATAGAGGTTCGAAGATGGGGTAAATCTTCTACTCCTTTCTTCTCCAACTCCTGGAGGAATCCACTAAGTAATGATCAGTTCACAAAGTGGTTATCAGTCTAGAGACAAGTCTTAATCACGCAACTGACTTGCTCCTTGGACTCAGTCTAGAGATGCCTTGGTCACACAGCTGGCTTCTCGTCTGACTTAACTTTTCATAGGGCAGCTACCTTGCTACTTCAGCTCACTTTCTTAAGCTTTTTGGATTTGATCATGAAGCCCTCCAATAACTTGAGACTGGTTTGACCTTGAACCTTTCTACAATCCTCCTTGGAAAGTAGACCCCTTTTGATTCTTCAAAAGTTTCTTCTTCAACAGTTTGAATTTGTCTTTCCTTCACAGCTTGGTGTTGGATCGATTTCCTTCGAGATTTAGGCTTGAGGATTTTGCTTGAATATCTTGAGAATATTTTGCAGGTTACAATTTGAATAATGCTTGTTCGTTTGTGGTTAAGGTAATCAAGGTCACCTATTCTTAATGAAATTCCTCAGCCTTTTATAGTGAACTTTCAAAAATCTGCCCGTTGAAGAGATAGACTGGTTTTCAAAAGTCACTTGTGTTCGTTGGCTTCTCTTTTCTTGGTCTTCAATCTTGAGATGTAGACCTTTCCTCATATTAAATGCATGTTCAGCTTTTCAGGTTCTGACACGAGGTGCAGTGCACACTGCCCCAGCAGTTGCACACTCAATACGAGGAGATTTTCTCACACCTGAAGAAGTGGGAAGTTGGGCACCTTAGCTAAGCCTACCCCTGAAGAAGATGCTCTCACGCCTGCCCCAGCGGCTGCACACTTAAAGGAATAAGTCGCATCTCAGGAGAAGAGTGACCCCTCTCTTAGTCACTCAGCTGGTGCACCAGCTGAGGAGGAAACTCTCTCCACCACAGCCGGGTTGGGGGTTGCTGTAAGAAACACATCAATGAAGGAAGGAGGCGAAGGTGAGAAAGAAATTGAACAACAACAAACTGATATTGACGAAGCTCGAACAGTTAAGTCTGTCTCAGCTGAAATGTCAATTGCTTTGAAGACCGATGACACTATTATCACAGTTGAGGAAAAGGATGGTGAAGCCCCAGGAGTTAACACTCTGAGCTCTGAAAGTGCAATCCAAGGGGTTGAGACTTCTTTGGATGCCAATGTCCAAGACCCTAAGACATCTGAGTCCGTCGAAGGGAGAATGGAAGACCCTATGACAGCTAAGACTGTCGAAGGGATTATGAAGGCCCTGCAGCAGTGGAGACTGTTGGGGGTATTGAAGGCCACCAGGAGGTTGAGACTTCCCTTGGTAAAGGTGTTGAAACTGAGAACATTCCTCAACTTGAAGGTGCTGCCACATAAGAAGTTATTGGTTCCCTTCAAGACTCCAAAGAAAACATTGACACATCATTTCTGGGATCGGAAGATGAAGCTGAGTCTGTTCAACATGATGATCCTATGAAGGACACAGCTGAGGATGTTCACAAATCTCAGAGCCAGGTCAGTGAAAAGATGGCTCCCATGAGATTCAATTTTGATGATGAGCCAACTCCACAGGTCTCATCATCCTCCGATGACGCTGATGATACAACTGAGGACATGTGTACTCAATTAGAAAAACCCACTGAGACCGAGGAAGCTGTTGAGATAGCTGAGGCTCAGTTAGCTGGGCAAAACATCTCAAATGCCCTAGCTGGAACCAAGTCATCTGCGCAGGCTCCCATAGCTACAGTAGTAACGACTCTCTCAGCTCTATCACAGGCTCCCACGGTGTGAACAACGCAATGAAGCCGCCGGTGAGGCATCGAGAGCTGAATCCACTCATCCAGAACAAAGGAAGGCGACGAAAGCAAAAGACACAGAGATCCCCTTTGTTCGCGATGATGTTTTTGAGAAAGAATCTCCTTTCAACATTGAATTGCCAGACTTAGAAGCTGAATCTGCCAGGGAATTAAGGAAATATACAGTGCGTGAAGAGCCAGTCATCTCCACAGATACGATTGTTCCAATGAACTTTGACTTTGATGAGAATGGCAAAGAAGCCGAGTCCGCCTCCGCAGATTGAGTTAGGAAAGCTTTCAAGACTATCTGTGAAGAGATTGAGAAAATGGAACGCCATCAAGCATCGTTGGACCTCCGCCTGGATAATCGTGATGCCACCCTCACAGCCGATTTCGGAGGGATTGTTGTGCGTATCAGGGAATGGGCTGCGCATAACTATGAGATATGAGCAAGTCCGCTACTTTAAAGCATTGTTTGCAAAAATGTTGTTGTGGAGTGCGAATAATTCAGCATATCAGAAGAGAATGAAGGAGTACATCGAAAGGATCAATTAGTCCCATAAGTCGGAGATGGAGCTGCTACAACATTTCCAGAAGAATGAAATTGTCAGACTCGAGAATGCCATGAATGACAAATTCAGCCTCTTCATGGCCGAAATGAAGAAAGTATCAGCCGAGTCTAAGGCAACACGCTCAGAATTCCGTACAGCGTATGATGCAGCCAACTCCAAGCACAACTTCACTATCAGCCGACTGGACTTTATCTTTGGTGGTATGTTCCCTGGGATACCTCTCTCTTTGATGATGCCAAAAAGGGGGAAGAGAAATCCCTCAAGAGTTTAAAAGAAGAAAAGCTAAGAAAAGTGATGCATCTGAGGGGGAAGGAAGTTCAAAGAAGTTAGAAGTGATGTTCGCTGAAACCCCTCAGCTAGGTCATGTCACAACTGATATTCTCAGCAAGCTACCCATGAAATTACCTATCGAGAAAGCTGCAGTGGCCATGAAAGATAAGAGAAAGGTCATTGAAGCTGCATTTGAAAAGGTAGCTGAGGATACGTCAGCAAGAGTGGAAGAACTATTTAAGCAGCATGGTGGTCTACCAGCAGGATTAGAAAACGTCATGATAGATCCCCCCAAAGAAGTAATGCCGGATGCGGGATCTGAGCCCAGATCTATGGAAGAATTTCAGACCTTGGAAGTTGAAGGCTACTTTAAAGGAATGACCTTGACTCAAGCCTGGGAGTTGTATTGGGAAAAAGGCCGAGAAATGTGTAACCAAGCTGAGAAGCAGCTGAGTGCAAGCAGTCACTCAGCTGGTAAGACCAAGGCTCCTGTACAATATACTCCTAGAGGAAGAGGAGCTGAGTCAAGAAAGGGAAGACAAAGTGGCACTGGAAGAAGTTTTCAATCTCAGCCTAAGCGAAAGATGTCACTTTTGTGGACCCTGAGAAAAGTGGAATCACATATTGGGTTGGCCATGACCACCTTGAAAATTTAGAAGTCGCTCAAAAAATTGAAGAAGCGAGGAAAAGGATGGCAGAAGAAAGTGCCAGAGTAACCCATGAGTGGGAAGAAAGGCAACGAAGGGATGATCCTGTTGCAAATCGATCTTATGAAAAGAAGAAAAGAGAAGAAGAAGAAAAGAAAAGGCAGAAAGCTGATCCAGAAAGAGGAAAGAAAGAGGAAAAGAGCTGATTCTGACAGGAGAAGAGATGAAGAAGAAAGAGGAAGGAAGCAGCAAAGGCGTTGAAGTGTTGCTGCAAACCCCTTCATGTATTTTTGCTATAAATACATCTACGTAAGTCTTATGTAATACGCTTAGTAAATTTCCCTGTAATTTTCACTCCTTATGTATCTTAGCTTAGATATACCATGTTTTGTCATGTATACATTTTTATTGCTCTGATACCAATTGTAGCCAGCTGTGTAAAGGACAAGAATGCTATGATCAATAAAAGATCTATTTTAAGCATACATTCTTTGTTACTACATTGTCTGTATGTATCTTTGTTGTTTACTTTCTTTATATATTTCTAAGTTTTGGCATCATCAAAAAAGGAGAAATTGTTAGGAAATTTATTGAGTAGATTTTGATGATACCGTGTAAAACTTAAACTAGGAAGTTGGCACCCCATTTTCCTTGTAATTTGTTTTGTAATAGATAGGGCTGGAAAAGCTGAGTCAAGTCAGCTATGCCAAGAAATACAAGAAGTCAATTTCAGACTGGATTGAAGACTCTATTGTGTGTCAGATGAGTATGGCCAAGAAGGAAGTCAAGGACTCGACTGAAGAAGTGTTAGCTGAGGAACATCTGTAAGAAGTGTCAGTCAAGTCATCTCAAGAAGCCAAGTATCGAAGTTGAAGTGACAGTTGAGTTATCCAAAGACTGGAGCTGACTCAAGTCACCTGGGGTAAAGACAACAGTCTAGTCAAGGCAACTGACTTAGATCCATTGATTAAAGTCAAGAATATTACTCAATATAGTAATATGTCAAAGTTGTCAGGTCTAAAGTATTAGTCCCAGAATTGTGCAAAAGGAATAAACCAATGGGAAACACTGCACCTTGTGTCATGCACCTGCAATGCTGCAAAGACATTTAATACGAGGAAATGTCAACATGAAGGACTACAACAAGACAAGCCAACGAACAAAAGTGACATTTGAAATTAGCCTATCTCTTTTCAACAGGCAAAATTTTAAATGTGCACTATAAAAGGCTGAGGAAGTTATTGAGAAGAGGTTACCTGAACCACGAACAAACAAGCAATATTCAAGCATTTAACCTGCAATTTTCTCATAAACTAGCAAGCAATTCCTCAAGCCTGAAACTCAAAGGAAATCAATCCAACACAAGTAGTGAAGGAAAGACAACTTCAAATCTGTTGAAGAGGAAACTTTTCAAGAAATCAAAGGGGTCTACTATCCAACTACGATTGTAGAAAGGTTCCAGGTCGAACCATTATCAAGTTTGTTGGAGGGCTTCGTGATCAAATCCAAGAACTTGAAGAAGTGAGCTGAAGTAGGAAGGCAACTGCCCTGTGAAGAAGCTGAGTCGCAAGAGAAGCCAGTTGTGTGATCAATTTGTCTCCGAGGCATCGTTCACCGCTTGGTAAATTGATCTGTTACATAGTGGATTCCTCCAGGAGTTGAGAAGAGAGGATTAGAAGAATTACCCCATCTTCGAACCTCTATAAAATATTTGTGTCATTTACTTTCAGCAAATTTTCTTTCTTGCATACTTACATTATATCTGCTGTCAGAATCATATTTGTTATCCAACTGATTAATAACCAAGTGCTAAGAATCAAGTGTTAAAAATAAACTTATAACAAATCTAAGGGTGTTAAGTCTTCCGCTGTTAAAAACCAATCAACCAAGTTAAGTATTTGGCTTGAAGCAAATGAGAGTTATACTATCAACGACTCTATCAGTGCGTTGAGTGGGTAACTTAGCTGAAAAGCCAACTTAGTTGTCCATCAAGGACACAATTGTTTGAGTCAACTCTGTTGAATAATTTTAAAAGGACTAAATCGAAAATTTGGTAAGGTTTATTCAACCCCCCTTCTAAACCTTACGTCACACTCCTTGGGACCTACAACAATAATAATATTTTGACTGATTCTGACCAATCTAATATAATGGTTAATGGAAATCTTTATACAAACAACAAGACAAAGTCATATGCAGTTCATGCATTGATTTCCATGAAAACCATTTTTCGTGCATAAAAATCAGCCACACTTGCTCACCGGCACCCACCCACTGAGAATTTTTGTTCTCACCCCACCTCTTTTATCAACCAGAAGATGAAGGATCGTATCGGGATCTTTGGTGACGATGGATCCCAAGACATAGCCTAGTTAGTTATTGTATTGTACTATGGATTTTATTAAGACGATGGATTTTATTTGTGATGATTTAGACCTTGGACTTATTTGCTGTAATAGCAGGGCATAGGACCCTGAGAATCAATTACTCTATTGTATTATATTTCTTTGGATTCCACTACAACCATACTCTAACTTAGTTATTCCTGTATTTATGCGTTATATTGATGTATGTTGGAAGATAGTTAAGCCGAATTGGTAAACCGATATAAGTTTGGTAAATTTGTCACGTCTTCCGTTTTGGGGTGTGACAGTTATGGTATCAGAGCTCGGTTTGTAAGAGGAAACCTTACACCGAGCTGACCCAGGATAGGTTCCTCTGCCATGGATTGGGTACCGCTACTAGATGACCTATGTTAAAATCTTGGATGAATATTTGAACTCTTGTTGGATTGTCATAGTGTTAAGATATCTGGATATTCCTCAGTTTGGACGTTAGGTGTTTTAGAAAATCCGTGATTTGAAGATTTTAATGCCTGATATGACCTCTTGATAAGTATATGATTTGGATGTGATATATTATGGGATCTAGATACCTAATGATATTACTTTGCGAAAGTGATAGTAGGGGACTCACTAAGTATAATTATTGATGATAGTACCCTTGCGTTATTCATTCCCAAATGCTTATACAAGCTTAAGTATGGAAATTTGACTTGTGGTTTAGGTATCACGGATAATATACGTTAAGGATGTGACTATTATAGGATCTCAACTAGATGTTACCACAAAGTATTCTCTAAGTTATGTTGGCTATTGTTCATTAAGATCGGTTAATGACTTTCTGAGATTATTCATACTACAATTGTGATTTAGATACTCGTCCAATATTTGAATTAGTTGTTAGTTAATTTGGTCGACTATGAATTAATTTCAGTCACTAAGTATGGATTAATTATAGGGATGGGACACTAAGACTATGTATTGACTAATGTGGTCGTAACAACATGACCATCACAAATAAGCATCCCTTCCGATGATTGATGAACTATTCGACTAACTCTAGGGACTCATAGTGTACTCAAAATTCGATCTACAACAAAGATACTATCAATAGAAGATTAAGGGCTGACGCATACCTAACAACCTTCCAAACTAGGTATGGTCACTACGAGTTTGTAGTGATACCATTCGGATTGACGAATGCCCCACAACATTAATGTGCCTGATGCACCAAGTCTCCCAACCTGACTGAGATTAATTCGTACTGATGACATACTCGTGTACTCCAAGTCGAGAAAGGATCACGAACATCATTTGAGAATCATGATTGGAAGCACTACGAGAACACAAGTTATATGTCAAGCTTAGCAAGTGCCAATTAAAGCTTAAGGAAATCACATTTCTGAGACATATAGTGCCTGGTGATGGGATCGCAGTAGATCCGTCAAGGTGCAAACTATTGTGGAGTCGAAATGACCAGAAACAGTGACCAAGATCAGAAGTTTTGGGATTGGCAGGATATCACCGAATATTTATCAAAGGTTTCTCCAAAATTGATGGACCACTCTCGAACGATTGACTCAGAAGCAAGTGAAGTCCGAATGGAATGACAAGTATGAGACTAGTTTTCAAGAACTAAAGAAACGACTCACGACAGCTTCTGCCTTGGCCCTCACGAGCGGAACAAAAAAGGTTTGTCATTTATAGTGATGTGTCAAGAGAAGGGTTGGGTGTAGTACTTATGCAAAAGGGAACGTAATTGTTTATGCCTCACGGAAGCTCAAACCGTACGAGGCCACTACCCGGTGCAAGGTCCGGGATTGATAGCAATAGTGTTCGCATTGAAGAGTGGCGACACTACTATACAAGCAATGTTCACTATTTTCACATATCATATGAGTTGATATAATTGTTCTCCCATAAGGATCTCAATTTGAGACAGAGCAGGTGGATGGAGCTAATCAATGACTATCATTTTGATATCCAGTACCACCCTGGGAGGGCAAATATAGTGGCGGACACCTTAAGAAGAACAGCCAGCATCGCCAGACTGATGATTAGGGAATGGAAATCCGTAGAAGAGTTGAGTGTATGGGATCCAATGAGAATGAACTCTCAAATATTTTGGGCTAATATCTCATTGAGACCTAAGTTGTTGTGCGAAATTAAGGCAGCACAGGAGGGAGGAAAGATGAGCCCGAGATACATTGGGTCGTGTAAGATACTTAAGAGAGTCGAAAAGCTGGCATATCAATTAGAACTTCCATCTCTTATAGCTGGTATGCATTACGTATTCCATGCCTCCATGTTAAGGAATTTCCAGCTTGACCCGGAACACAATATCACAGAGAAAATCCCGCCCATAATAGAGAATTTGTCTTACACCGAGAAACTGCTATGAATCATAGATAGACAAGTGCGCCAGCTGAGAAGAAGGGAGATTACAACAATCAAGGAAGTGTGGCAAGCGCATGATCGGGATGAAGATTCCACATGGGAAATGGAAGACGATATGCGAAGACAATATCCGGAACTATTTTAAGAGGAATTTGGGGACCAAATTCTTTTAAGGAGGGGAGAATGTGAGACCCTGATTTTTTTTCAACATATTCTACGATGATGTATAATGAAAAATCTTGGCTAAGTGTCACAATATCTATTTTAGACGAGATATGATACTCAATTATTATTTTTTCCAACGACTATTACTCTTTCCCTATTTCGAGCATACTGGTTATATTCTCTTCTGGTATTAATACTTGATCGATTGACTATGACTTTAGAAATATTAGACCCTCGATAATTTCTGAGTAAATTCCAATCCTTACCCAAATATTTCACCTTATTCTATAATTCATTCCCAACCAACTTTCAATTTATTTTTTTTGAAATACACCTTTGTTATTTCACATCCTAATTTTCAAGCTTCTAAATAATTACTTATGAATACCTATACATTTTATTTTCCTCAAATTTTATAAAATAAAAGAAAACAAAAATTTTACCATCCTATGTCATATTGTTTTAAAAAAAAATGGGAAAATTAACTAAACTTTTCTATTGTTATTATTTTATTTTTTACTATTTTATATCTTCCAATAAGGTTAAATTTTGGACTAAATAAAAATAAAAATTTGACATAAATACAACCCCAAAATCGGTCCCCCTCCATGAATTAAGGGATTGGTTGCATTTGTTTTTCAAAGCCTACAATTAAAAACTACATTACAAAATCCCACTACCCAATAATTACAAAATAAAACAAACAAAATAATAATAATAATCCTCCCCCCAGTAGCATTTCGGCCATAGGCTCTTTTAGCGGGAGAATCATTCAATTTTTTTTAAAAAAATCCCAACACCTTTTAATCAATTTATAAAAAAAAGAAGATTTTTCTAACCCCTACCCCTTAAAAATCGGTCATAGCAACTTTTAGGGGAATTAATCTAATTTTTTTCTACAACAACTCATCTATTCCCCTTTACATTAAACACTACACAAAAAAAAAAAAAACATCACCCTCCAAACTACACCAATTCGGCCATCATTGTGAGTGGGGAACAAATTTTATTTTCTCATTCTATCACTCACCAATTCTTCCCACTTCCTCTCATTCCAACTCTAAGACACTAAAACACAAAAACATACCCTCATTTTCTTCCCCTTTGGCCGAAAACAACAAGAAAAATTGTAAGAAATATTTTATTTTTTTCATCTTCATCTCATCTTCTTTAAACTCAAGACTATTCATTCATCTTCTAACCTTGATAACTCATACCCTCTTGAAGTACCTAGTGGATGAAAATTGAGGAGAATAAGAGGAATTGAAGGTAGCTTGATTTAAAGTGGAATTTTAGAAAGCTTCAACTATCTACAAGTCAAGATAAGTAGAGAACCATTTTTATGCTAGTATATTTTATTTTCTAAGCTTTAACTCCCAAATTTTGACCTTAAATTGTGGATTTTGAACCACTTAGGGGCTGACCTAAGGAGATAAGTCTTGGGGTTTAGAGCGTGAAGAAGAAGGTCCAGTTTTGGAGACTCCTACCATCACTAATTGATAATATAAAAGGTGGGTGAAAAAATATTTCTACAAAAATGCATCATTCTTTCTATTAGTTCACAAAAATGCATGATCATGTGATAATATTATATTTTATGAATTTTAGCAAGTATGTATGATATTTATGTTTTAATAAAATTTAGAGAAAATAAAAAGATGAGTATGATATTTTTCTTGCATAAAATATTGATAAATTTGCTCATCATTATGCTTTTATTATTTATGATGCTATGAATGTTCAAATATATTTTAGAAATATTTTAAATGAGTTTTTTATACATTATTGAAATTCTGGACTTGTAACTTGTGCAAGAAAAATTGAAGCTTGGGTTATTTTTATAATTATTATGAAATATGGGGCCAAAAGTGTAAATATGAAAAACTATGAAGGCCACCTCTGAAAATGTGAAATATTAGACCCAAGACTCTGTAAATTTCGTATATGAAGTGGCTTGAAATATTGGGACCCCTTCCCGGCAAGATAATACAATAAGGAACAAATTTGATATCAAAATGTAAAATTGTAAAATTTAAAGGATCAAAACTGTAATTTTCGAAACTTGAGAAGTCAAGGTATCTCGAAATCTTGCAGATTTATTTAATATGGTATTTTGAATCTTTAGTTCAATTTCATAACCATCGACTTGAAACGAGCCTTTAACGATAAAAAATCACTTTTGGGCCAAAAATGTAATGTTTGAAAATGAGGTACCTAACTTTCGAATTTTTCAAAACTGTTTTAACCACAACTTACTACTATCCTAAAAAGTATTTGAAAATTGGAATCACCTCAAAATCCTTCCCGGTTTAAGAGTTACCTAATTTTTAAATATCAAGTCAAAAACCATAATTTTTGGAAACTAGAGGGTGAATCTGCAAATTTTATAAAATCTGTCCCCAGTCTCTGGAAAATATAACCCTCTGAGAATTAAGAATTTTTTAAAACTGACCTTACCCTTTTTCGAGTCCGGAATTGAAACTTATCGATTTTTTAGAACCCGGTAAGGAAATATTCTCCTTAGTAAAAATAATTTTTTGTTTTAAAAATTCGCTAAGGACCTTGAAATTGATTTTTTTCTAACTCGGTTACCTTATAAATATTTTAAGATATGTATTTCATACTTATCTAATAAAAAAATATCGAGCTTGAACATAATGCACCTAACCATATCAAAACCGGCTAGATTATCCGCCCGATAACTAGACCGCGAGTTTTGTTTTTAAAATAAATACCAGATATTGTGTGACAAAGATCACTCTGGACTTGCTAACTGATTTTATCAAAATTTTCAAACGAACAAGATAGTACTTAGAAGAGAAATCTTGAAGCAAAGATTTAAGTGAAACGTAAAGTGAAATGTGAAGTGAAATTTAAAGTGAAAAGTGAAGTAAAATGATAAGTGGAAGTGAAATGATAATGGAAGTCAAAAGTAAAGTGAAAATTTAAAGTGGGATAATGACTACGGCCTTATCCAAATTAAGTACGATACCGGCTATGGCCCTATCCAAGTGAAGTGTGATATTGGCTACGACCTTATCCAAACTAAGTGGGATACCGGCTACGGTCCTATCCAAGTGAAATGGGATATGGGCTACGACCTTATCCAAATTAAGTGGGATACTGGCTACGGTCTTATCCAAGTGGGATATCGGCTATGGCCCTATCCAAGTGACATGGGATATTGACTACAACCTTATCCAATTGAAAGTGGAAGTAAATTTAATAAGACAATAATAATGCATGACTGATTCTGACCAATCTAACATAATGGCTAATGGAAATCTTTATACAAACAACGAGACAAAGTCATATGCACTTCATGCATTGATTTCCATGAAACCATTTTTCGTGCATAAAACCAGCCACACTCGCACACCAGCACCCACCCATTGAGGATTTTTGTTCTCACCCCACCTCTTTTATCAACCAGAAGATGAAGGACTGTATCAGAATGCTGGTGATGACGGATTCCAAGACGTGGCCTAGTTATGTGTTGTATTATGGATTTTATTAAGACGATGGATTTTATTTGTGATGATTTAGACCTTGGACTTATTTGATGTAATAGCAAGGCGTAGGACCCTGGGAATCAATTACTGTATAGTATTTTATTTCTTTGGATTTCGCTGCAACGATACTCTGACTTAGTTAGTCCCGTATTTATGCATTATATTGATATATGTTGGAGGATAGTTAAACCGGATTGGTAAACTGATATAAGTTTGGTAAATTGTGTCACGTCTTCCATTTTTGGGCGTGACATTGTAAATATACATAAAATATACAACATATATGTAATTGGTTTGGTAAGTGTTTGTATACGAATTGTTTTGCAATAAAGTGACAAAAGCATTAAAATAACACTTTCAATGTTCATAACCACATAGCTGTATGTGTATGAACTGTGAACTTGCATTAAACTACCATTTTGAAAAATGATAATTTTTTCAAACCATTCATCAGATGTGTATATGAACCAGTATTTAAATACTTATGCACCATATATAAAAATATATGCATCAAAATTACAAATGTAATTTGTCACTGTTCCTGATGTGCACAAGTTGCAAATTAAACTAAATATGCATCGTTATTATTGAGTTATGCATCAAATATACACTAATCATGCATTATTTTATTTTATAATCCATGATCGCATATAGATGGAAAAAAAGACTGTGTTATTGTAAACAGGTATATTCATGATTTTAAGAAAACTCAAGCATACTATAATTTAGCTATTATGCATCAGAATTCAACAAGAATTAATATTGGTTTTTTTCGATCCCAATTTACGTACCAGATTTGATATCTCCATTCGCAGGTTTCATCCATTGTTTCCATTGAACTCTGATTCCATATATCGTTTCCATTGAACTCTGATTCGGATTTTGCTGTGTATATTGATTTTCCGTGGTGTTCATGTCGTAATTTTGTTCTTCTACTACATATTTTGTTTTTCCTTTCCATTAGCGGACATGAGAGAGATAAGAATTGTGATTTTGTGTGATTTTCGTTTATGGAACGTGATTTGCATATCTCCCATGATTATTAGCGTGTATAGGAGCGGTTATTATGGAAGGTTGTTACACCATATTAATGTTTTATTATATTACCCTTTTATGTTTAAAATAATTAGTAAATGCTCTAATTTTAATTGCAATCAGAACTGTTGATTAGTTGTTGTGGATGGATGTGATCAGTTCATACGGTCTCATGGTAAGAGGCTGTCTCACGAGATATTATCCACATATATATATATATCTATTTGGGTGATTTGAAATATGTAAATTTGAATAGAATGATGCAATAGTTAGGTCTCATAATCTATATATATAATAACCAAGTAACTTATAAATAGTAATCAAAAAATTTCCGCCTAACACACTTTTCTAGATTAGTAAAATATAATTAAAACATGTAACATTAATTTTGTTAATTAGTAAATTAATTCTAGAGTATTTATAAGTATATATAATAACAAAATATTATATAAAAATAAGCTTTCCAAATTTGTGTGTGTACTGCATTAATTATTATTTTTGTCTTTTTATTTTTCTTTTGTACAATTTAATAAATTTTTTTTTTTGTTTTTGATCTCTTTTTGATGTATAATATATCAAATTAATCTTGTTTATAAGTTCATCAGTGTGACACACATATCGCATACATAAAATAAAAAATAAGCATAAAAATTAAAAATATAAGATATATTTACTAAAAAAATTATTTTGTAATGGCCTACAATAATTATACATCTGGGCAATTGAACAACAATTATTAGTTCATATATTTTGGTATTTGTTACATGTGTATAGTTGTTATCTAGGCTTAGTCTATATCTTCATAATTATATAGTTTATATTTAAGTTTATTAAATTCAATTAAAAATACTTATTTTAATTGAATAGTATATCATAATATGTATCCAAATATTATATATATTACATATATCCATACATAGCATTATATACATATATATATTTGTGTAATAATAAATTAAATTTATATTTTAAATAAAATTATATTCGTAATTGTGTTTTTTATATAGAAAATTATTTTTTATATCTATTAACGTACTTTCTATGTTAATAGAAATTACTTTTACATTTATCAACGTATTTTGATATTCAACTTTTAAAGTTGTATATTTGAACTATTAGATATGAATTTGTATGTTGGATACTTTTTTCTGACATCTGTGTATATATAAAAATAGAATAATTTTTATTTTTTAAAATATTTTATTTTTTCTAAAATTATGCTACCAAATATAAAATATAATTTTTCTTTATATATATAATATATATATTGGTTACTCCCAAAAACGACCATCTCTCGCTGATCACTTTCCAAGATGAACTCCTCCGCGAAACCTGCACAAGGGGGCCGGAGGGGAGCTCCGGCGTACCCTCTCCAATGCTTAAGTCAATGACTTAGAAGAGAAGCAAAAGGCAAGAGAGAGAAAGAGCAATGTAACAGTAAAAAGAATGAGATTAGGTTTAGAATGAACCTAGGCTTGGGCTTTTATACCTTAGCTAGGATTAGGGTTTCCATAAAATCCGAGATTCCGTTACGATTTGGTGTCAGAGTCATCATTATATTAGGATCGGATCTTCTAAAACCCTAATTTTATGCCCTTAAAACCTCAGTCCCGACCTGACCTGAGTTACGTCGGATCAATGTTTTAATATTTTAGCCCTTGAAATCTCAAAGGCACCCTTGCGAGCCCCCACTCCTTTGGGCCGAGCTGAACCCCAGTTCAGCCTCTTTTCTTATATTCCCGAAGTTCCTTTAGAACGCACCAGACCAAATATGCATTTAAAGTACAACAGGTCATCTTTAAGCATACGAGGCTTAAGAGATCGGCCTAATACTATAGGCTTCATCATTCCACCCAATGCTTATGGGCTTAATAGGTCGGTCCAATACTCATGAGCCTAATCAGAAAAGCCCAACGCTATGAGCCTTATCAGACCAGCCCAGTTCTCAATACTTAACAGATCGGCTCGATGTTATAAGCCCTATTAGGTCGGCCCAGACCCTATTTTACCCGTATCAATTCCTCCCCCCAACTATGTATTGATCTCCGTTTCAACCATAGTTGCTGATAGGCCGAGCTGATCTATTCCTTAGGGTTTATGTTTTTTAAATTCCCGTCGCCTCTTGGCTTTTAAAATCCCTACCGCCTCTTGGCTTTTCAAGTATCTGACACATCGATGTGACTGAAAAGACGTCTTTTCAGCTCCCTGATGCCTCGTGGACTGTGTGATGCCTTCTCGAATATCGAGGCACCCTTTCGTCTTTCTCCTCTCCTTATAAAAGCCATCTTCCTTCTCCATTCTTCACTTTTCCTTCCTTCAAATTTTAGAGCCTTCTCCCAAGAGAATACTCTTCTTCTCCGGTGGAATTCTCCAGATTCCGGCAGCTTCAAAGTTTCACGCTCCAGACTATTTTCCTCCTTCAACCTCCTATTTTCGTCCAGTAAGTAATCCCCTTTCTTTTCCAGTTTTTCTTTTTTCTTTAGTATGGCATCTTCTTCTTCTCTTTCAACACCATCGGACCCTTACATCCTCGATTTAGAACGATGGGCCGTTGAAATGGGTTCCGGCTCATAACCTCTTTCCCTTGCCGGAGTCCGTCCTTCGGATCATGATGCTACCGAATCCAGCTCTGATTCGGGCCCAGATTCTGATACCATAGAGATCCGAGCTCCGAGCTCGGGTCCTCTACCTGTGTATCCTCATGACTTTAGAGGAACTACTCTTACAGCCTCTAATATTCAAACTATGAAGAGGAGTGCCAAATTTCCTTCTTCTTTCAAACATTCCTTACCCAGCAGCTCAGATCGCCCTAACCGACCTCCACCAAATTCTTTAGCCTTCTTCGCAGGTTAGATAGAGGGTGGCCTCCGATTCCCCATTCATCCCTTTATGGCCGGGGTGTCCGACCTCTACCGCGTACCTCTTAACCAGTTAGCTCCCAATTCTTTCCGCATCCTTGCTGGTTTCTTGATATTAACCAAATATCTAGAAATAGAGCCCACTCTCGAACTATTCTTCGCTTTGTTCCAAGTAAAGAGCTCAACCACTAAGGGTCTATTCTATATCACTTCCCGAGGTGACGCTCAATTTTTGAGTAAATATCCTTCCTCTAATAAATTCTGGAAGGATAAGTATTTTTTCATCTCTTCTCCCCGGGCTTGGGGTTTTCCTATCTCCTGGACCTGGAGCCTTCCCCTTCAACGGAAACACAACCCTAGAGATCGGTCACCCAAACTCCAATCGTTAATAAATAAACTTACCTTAGTCAAATATGACCTCTCCCGTCTCATAACTCCATCTCTTTTGTACTATTTTGAGTTGAGCCCCATCATGGCTTCCCTGCCCTGTGATATTGGTAATTATTATTTTTTCGCATTTAATTCACTTCATTCTTATCCATTGGCTAACCTTTTCTTATTGTGCAGACATGTTTATGGCACAAATGGTTGCTAAACAGGAGGAGGAGGAGTGACAAGTTGCCTCCAGTTCGCTCCCTCCTTCCGCCGGTGCTACTGCTACAGGCCAGGGAAGTCAGCCTTCTCCACTTCGGCGACCTGACTCGGCCGCTATTGTGATAGCTGACCTTACTGGTCCTGAGGCTCATCCTACCATCCGACCTCCTCCTCCTAAGAGGTCAGGTGCTGGTACTAGTGCCAGTGCTGCTAAGAAGACCAAGACTACCGTCACTCCGGCTGCTCCCCTTACTCTCTCTCGCACCCCTATCCATACACCCAACCAGACCTTCTTCACGGGGAACTCCATCCTCAAGAATTCTGATGGGGTTTTTTCCACCCAATATGTTCAGGGCAACTGCCCTAACCCTGACCGAACTGCATTAGAGAAGCTTAGTGATGTCGAGTTGGTGAGCGCCTTTTGCCTAAATCATTCAAAGGCAGAGGCGCAACTTGCTGCCCTGATCTCCCGAGCCCGAGTTGGTTTCGCCGATCCTTCCATCGTTACTGAGCTCAATGCTGCCAAGAAGGAGTGCATACAGCTGAAAGCTCGAGAGACCAAACTCATGGAAGAGGTGCGTCGCTTTAAGGAGAGGGAGGAGGTCAATAAGGCCAACGTGGCTTCTCTTGAGACCAAGATAAATGCTTTGGAGACCGACAATGCTGACCTCAGGACCGAGGTGGGTGATCTCCAAATCCGCTGCACTGTCAATGCTGATCAAGCCCGAGCTGAGGGTATCAAAGTTGGTCGTCAAGGTTTCCTGACCTCCCCCCAGGGCTCCTCCATAGTTCAGGCTATCCGGGAGAGGGTGAAGCAAGCCTTTCTGAGCTCCAAGGAGTTCATCAAAGTCCTATCTTCAGCTGTTGTGGAGTATTATGCCTTTGCTTTTGATCAGGCTGAGCTTCAGCTCAAGGAGTGCGGTATCACTACTGAGCCCTTTGATCGCCGAGGTCCCAGAAGGATCCTTCCTGATCCCACATGTTTTGTGTTTTCTGATGAAGCGGAATGTCTCAATCTAGCTCCGGTGGAGGTTTTCATAGATTCTCTCTCTGCTCCTTTTATCCTCCACCCCGCTTCTAGCTCGGGAGGCCCTTCTTGACCTCCTAGAGGTCAATCGACTCCCCAGCTCTCCGACAGCACCCCCTCACCTCTGTTCAGGAAATCTCTGATGATGATCCCGAGATCGCCCTGGTGGATGACGTGACCATCTCAACGGATGACCCGACTCCTGAAGATGTTGCCCCTACTACTTAGGGATTTTTTATATCGCTTTTTGTTGTATTTCCTTTTCTGACTTCAATTATCCCGATGTACTTGTATTCTTGTTTTGCTAAGTAATGAAAGGTTCTTCTATTTTCCGATCTTTATTCTCATTTTTATTCTCGCAATAACTTAGCTTTATTTCATCATAAGCCATTTACTCGAACTGAGTTATATGTTTTTTTTTTACCAAAAAGATTGGTGTAGCATGCTCTTCGTGGCCCCAAGTATTTGGAGACTAGCTCGAGCTGAGCTCTAAATACTTGTCGATTTCTTCAAATGAAGTTGACTCGAGCCGAGCTCCTTGCATGGCCTCGTGGCCCCAAGTATTTGGAGACTAGCTCGAGCTGAGCTCCAAATACTTGTCAATTTCTTCAAGGAAGCTGGCTCGAGCCGAGCTCCTTGCATGGCCTCGTGGCCCCAAGTATTTGGAGACTAGCTCGAGCTGAGCTCCAAATACTTGTCAATTTATTCAAAGGAAGCTGGCTCGAGCCGAGCTCCTTGCATGGCCTCGTGGCCCCAAGTATTTGGAGACTAGCTCGAGCTGAGCTCCAAGTACTTGTCAATTTCTTCAAGGAAGCTGGCTCGAGCCGAGCTCCCTGCATGGCCTCGTGGCCCCAAGTATTTGGAGACTAGCTCGAGCTGAGCTCCAAATACTTGTCAATTTCTTCAAAGGAAGCTGGCTGTTGGGAAATTTATTGTTTAGATTTTGATGAATGCCATGTAAAACTTAGAATAGGAAGTTGGCACCCAAATTTTTGTTGTAAACTGCATTGTAATAAATAGGGCTGGTCAAGCTGAGTTAAGTCAGTTATGCCCAAACATGCAAGAAGACAACCGGAGACTAGAAGGAAGACTCACCGCAAGACAATTTGAGTATGGCAAAGAAAAGAAGACGGAACTATATGAAGGAGCAATCGAGATGCGGTGAGTGGAGTATCGGTCAAGTCAACTCAAGAAAAGCCAAGTCTCAAGTTGAAGTGATGAAGAGTCATCCATGATTGGAAGGTCGACTCTAAGTCACCTGGGGAAAGCAATGAAATGCGGTCAAGTCGAGATAATCTGAAAAAGATCCGTTGTACGTAAATCAAGAGAATTACCTAAACAAGTAATATCTCCATGCTACCTTTCTCGAAGTGCTCGGTTAAACGCAAAAGGAATAAACAATGGGAAGCACTACACCGTGTCGAACTCGAAAAGGTGAAGAACAATTCATACGAGGAAATGGCAATTCCAAGGATCGCAACAAGACAAGCCAACGACCACAAGTGACTTTCAAAAATAAGCCTATCTCTTCTACGGGTAGATTTTTGAAAGATCACTATAAAAGGCTGAGGAATGACTCTGAGAAGAGGTGACCAAAACCACAAACATTCAAGCAATTATCAGAACTGTAAACTGAAATATTCTCAAGTTATTAAACGCTCAATCCTCAAGCCTACACTACGAAGAACATCAATCCAACACTCACCGTGAAGGAAAGATAACTTCAATCAGTTGAAGAGGAAATTATCAAGAATCAAGGGGTCTACATTCCACGAAGGATTGTAGGAAGGTTCAAGGTCGAACCAAGTCTTGAGCTTTTGGAGGGTTTCGTGATCAAATCCAAAGAGCTTGAGCAAGTGGGCTGTAGTAGCAAGGCAGTTGGCCTGTGAAGAAGATGAGTCGCACGAGAAGCCACCGAGTGATCAAGGCGTCTCCTGATCGAGTCCCAAAGGATCAAGTCACCTGTGTGTGATCAAGACTTGTATCCGGACTGCTACCACTTTGTATACTCGATCAATACCTAGTGGATTCCTCCAGGAGTTGGAGAAGAGAGGAGTAGAAGAATTACCCCATCTTCGAACTCGTATAAAAATCTCATTGTGTCATTTACATTTCAAAGACTTTAATTCTTGCATCATATTTGTTTAATCCTCACGACATATTTGCTATCCATTAGATAATCTCTAAGTACTAAATCAAGCTCTAAATCTCTACTTAACCAAACTCAAGGGTGTTAAGTCTTCCAATAAAAACAAACCACATTTGAGTTAATTTAGACTTAACAAAATGAGTTATTCCATCAATAGCTCGGTTGAGTCCGTTGAGAGACTAACTCTACTTGATTAACTAAATTGGTCATCCACCAAGGACACAAATTGTGTAGTATCAACTCGAATTTTTAAAAAGGACTAAATCAAAAATTTGGTAAGGTTTATTCAACCCCCTTCTAAACCTTACACTTACACCCCTTGGGACCTACAAGTGGTATCGTGAGCGGTTGGTTCATTGAGCCTTCCGTGACGGTTATGAACTAGATCTCCAAACTTTTCAAAGTCCGCTTTAGTACTTAAACTTTCAAAACTCTTTTTATCATTAAAATTTATTATCATGGAAGCAAATTTGACACGCATCCCTATGTTCACAATTGAAGAATTTGATGATTGGAAAATTTGTATGTGCTCATCTATAAGCATTACATGATGAGATGTGGATAGTGATAGAGGATGGGCACACGCAAATCTTAAAGGTGAACACAATTTGTAAGAAGAGTGCAAACAAGGTGAAGAGGATGTTGCTCCTGCACACCCATGGTTGAAAAACCAAGAATCGAATGGACAAATGATGGCGAAAAAGATACAACCTCGACAATGTAGCCAAGGACATCCTTTACAAAACCTTCGACAAAGCCATGTTCAATAAAGTCAAATCATGCAAAACGGCTAAAGAAATCGGGACAAGCTAACATTGATTTGTGAAGGCTCGTGAGCAAATCAAGAAAACAAATTATCGGTGGTTGTACGTAAATTTGAGAACTTCAAAATGATCTCAGGAGAAAACCTGGATCAATCTGGATGCTCGGTTCACGTAAATCGCCAACGAGCTATCCGCACTTGGAAAGGAATATACACGAAGGAAATGTGTATGAAGATCCTAAAAAGTCTTCAAATTGAATGGGAAATGAAAGTCATGGCACTAAGACATTCCATGGATCTATCGAGAGACATCCAACCATGAACTATTCTCGACCTCAAAGCCTACGAGTTTGAGATGAGAAGAAAAGACCAGGAAGAGACAAATTTGTACCCCAAAACAACTGCTCTAATTGTTAAAGATGGGAAGAGAGCCGAGGTCAAAGAAGTCATTGACCCGTAAGAAATAGCCCTACTAGTAAAAAGGTTCAACAAGTTTTTCAATAAGAACTACAAGAGAGGCAAGGGCGAATCTTCCGAAGACACTCAACTCCCTCCAAGTCAAGGGAAGATAGGCCAACCAAGAGAACAGATCATCAAAAAGTGAATATCAAAGGGTCGACAATCCAAGAATGGAAAGAGATGATCAAAAGGTTGAATACCTATGCTTTGAATCGTAGGCAACCAGGTCACTATGCCATTGATCGCCCATATCTCGTAGTCAACAAATACAGGAATGAAGAAGAAAGAAAGGTCTTGAGAGAAAGAAGACAAGAAAAGAAAAAGGCAATGTTGGTTTGAGAAAATCCGAGTCAAAAGACACAAATTGATTGAGCAAAGCAGATGAAGCCGACTACTCAAGTGACTCTACGAAGAAGAAGCCCCGATCCGTTTGATGGCCAAGGAACAAGATCAACTCGACCAAGAAGATGAGGTAAACTCCAACTCATCAAACTCGATTCTAGTGATAGTGACTGTGACACACACACCTCATCACCCACTCGATCTTTATGACTCATTAGGCAAAATGATGAAAGATTTTGAACACATTAAATCCTCACACACACTACTAAATGAGGAAAACAGCCTACTCAAGAGCCAAAACTCACGGTGACTAAGGAGCCGAGTACTCTAAGTCAAATAGCCGATGAGAATGAAAGTTTAAAGGCCTGAAAAAACCAAGCTAATAAGCGTAAATTGCTGCCATAGAAAAGAGGGAGAATGACCTCAAAAATGTTATTGCCTCATTCACTAAGGCATCTAAATCATTGGATGATCTTATTATGAGTCAAAGAGAATGTGGAGACAAGACAGGCCTGTGGATTTAACTCCTCGTGATACGTCAAACTTCAAAAGTAATTTTGGAAAAAGGATCTTCAAGCAATGAAGAGTCTAAAAATCCAAAACTCTAAATGTTGCACACACATTCACTCCAAAGCACAATTACAAGCAAATTGTTCTTGGTTATAAAGGAAAAAGAAAGCGACATTGATTGAGTGCGTCTGAAGGACGGTGAGAAGAGATTCATCGAGTTCTCAAAAAACCGAAAAATCTATAAAAGAAATACATATGATGGGAATGGTAGAAAATATCCAAGCCAAGTCGATTGGAATGATGTGAACTATCAAGATAGACTTATGGAATATAAGCCCAAATGGCAAAGGCCTAGAACTCAAAGAAAGGCCATTCCAAAAGTATAAGAGCTTTTATCAAAGCACACATATGCACCTAGGCACTACACTCAAAACACCACAATTACCCAAAGAAGGCGATTGCTAAAACACATATACAGCATACAGACAAAAGAGACAGATGTATGAACCTAGAATCCCCAAGCAATTTGCCAAGATTAATTATGATTATGGCATCGATAGATGGCAACCCCTTAGAGTCAAATCATTTGGCTATAAGTTGGTTGAATCATCTTACAATTCTAACCCCTCAGACCGGACAAGTATGGGTACCTAAAACTTAATTTTCTTGATTGCGAGGTTCAAGGAACAGTGAAAGTGCCAAGGAACCTGGTATATGGATAGTGGTCATTCCCGGACATATGACAGAAATAAGAAAAACTGTCAAAATTCAAGGAAGTTAAAGGAGCAAAAGTCATATTTGGAGGAAATGAAGCTCAGGTGAAATAAGAGGCATTGGATCCATCAAGAGGAATGGATTAGAAATCACGAGATGTTGCATATGTTGAAGGACTCAACTTCAACTTGCTAAGCATCGATCAACTCGTGACAAGGGCTATAATGTTGGATTTAACATGGGTATATGCCAAATCAAGGATCTTCAATCGAATGAAGTTGTGTTGCAAGGATGCGACAAAAGAACATGTATGTAGTAGATTGGTCAACCGCTACACCAAAGACTGTCTATTAGCAAAGAGCACAATTTGAATCAAGTTGGCCGTGGCACAAAAAGTTGAGTCACCCGAATTTCAAAACGATTAACAAGCTTGCAAGAAGTAGTCTTGTGGAAGGACTTCGGACTCGATTATACGAGAAAGGAGAGTATATGTGACGATGTCGTCGAAGGGAAAACAAATCAAATCATCATTCAAAGAAAAGACATGCCCATCTTCAACAAGAATATTGCATCTCGCTACATATGGATCTATTTGGCCCAAAGTGGAACCGGCTAGCATAAGTGGAAAGAAATACACCTTGGTGGTAGTAGATGACTACTCAAGATATACATGGACAATATTCATGTGTAAGAAGAAAGAAACTCTACAAAAACTACCACACGGTGATGAAGAGGATTCAAAACGAGAAGAGCCAAACCATTATCAAAATAAGATCGAGAGGAACCGAGTTTGTCAATGGAATAATAACTCAAGATTGTATTGAAAATGGTATTGGTCATGAACTATCTGCAGACAAGAACTCCACAGAATGGAGTTGCGAAAGAAGGAATAGAACTCTCAAAGAAGCAAAGAAGGACCATGTTAGTCAAGCAGGGTTACCAAAAAGATTTTGGGTCAAGCAATCAACACAACTTGCTACACTCAAAACAGATGTATGATAAACAGACATACCGGTGACAAAGACTCCTATGAGATTTGGATGGAAGAAAACCAAATGTTGCATATTTTAGAATATTTGGATGTAAATGCTTCATCCACAACAATGGCAAAGACAATCTAAAGGCCTTCGATGCTAAAGTCGATGAAGGTATCTTCTTGGGATACTCACCAAAGCAAAGCTTACAGAGTACTCAAGAAAAGGACTATGGTTGCGAAGAATCCATTCATGTGGTATTCGATGAGCCAAATGTAAATGGAGAAGACATTGAAGAGTCGGTGATAAATTTGAATCATCCAACCATACGAAGAGTCCCTATGTCAAGTCAAGTGGAATTATAAACTCGAGAAGAAGATGAGATAGTGAATCTCAAAAAACTGGAAAATTTGCTAAGTGACACGAGAGAGTCGATCAAAGCAACACACTGCTAGACGATGAATCCACCCAACTTACTCCAACCTCGATGTAAGATGGCCGAGAGACCATCCACCGTAACTTGTCATTGGAGATATAAGAGAAAGTGTCAAAACAAGATCTTAACTCAACAAGAAGCTATGTTCACATGCTTTATCTCGCAAATAGAGCCCAAAGATGTGTCACAAGCATTGGATGACACACATTAGATTCAATCTATGCAAGAAGAGCTGAATCAGTTTGAAAGAAATAAAGTATGGGAATTAGTTCAAAGACCCACACATCAAAACGTTATTGGTACTAAATGGGTGTTCAGAAACAAGATGAACGAGGAAGGTTCTGTAGTAAGAAACAAAGCAAGACTAGTAGCCAAAGGATATTGCCAAGAAGAAGGAATAGATTTTGATGAAACATTTGCTCCTGTAGCAAGATTGGAAGCTATAAGGATGTTTCTTGCCTATGCAGCTCACAAGAATTTTGTTGTATATCAGATGGATGTAAAAAGCGCATTCCTAAATGGTTTATTGGAAGAAGAAGTGTATGTTGAACAATCTCCAGGATTTGAGCAGAAGACTCTTGGAGATAAGGTATACAAACTCAAGAAAGCTCTGTATGGATTGAAACAGGCACCCAGAGCATGGTATGACACCTTATCACAATTCCTAACTGAGAATGGATTCACAAAAGGAAAAGTAGATAGAACACTTTTCAGAATTCAAGACAAGAAGAGTATACTGCTTGTTCAAATATATGTGGATGACATCATTTTTGGATCCACAAACAAAGAGCTATGTGAAAAATTTTCAAACCTCATGCAAAGTAAATTTGAAATGAGCATGATGGGAGAGCTGACATTCTTCCTTGGACTCCAAGTGAAACAACTGAAGGATGGAACCTTCATAAGTCAAACAAAATACACCAGAGATTTAATGAAGAAATTTGGTATGGAGGAGAAGTCTTCTGTGAAAATACCAATGAATACTCAGTCCAAATGGACATGGATGCAGATGGCAAGCCTGTAGATCAAACAAGATACAAAGCACTTATTGGATCATTGCTCTATCTCACAAAGAAGCGGGCGACATCACCTTTGATGTAGGTGTATGTGCAAGATTTCAATCTGCTCCAAAAGAGAGCCATATGACAGCAGCTAAGAGAATATTGAGATACTTGAAAGGAAGCCAAGAAGTTGGCTTATGGTATCCAAAGGAAGGTGGATTCAAGCTAATTGGCTATTCAGACTCTGACTATCTTGAATGTAGAGTTGACAGGAAGAGCACCTCGTGCACATGTCAAATGCTAGGAAACAGGTGATTTCTGGTTTAGCAAGAAGCAAAATTCAATAGCCACCTCTACAACAAGCAGAATACATAGCTGCTGGCAAATTGTTGTGCCCAAATCCTATGGATGAGACAAAGTGAGAGAGACTATGAAGTTGAGGAAAAAGAAATTCCAATCATGTGTGATAACACAAGTGCAATTGCAATCACTCAAAATCCCGTGTTGCACTCAAGAACAAAGCATATCGATGTCGATATCACTTCATAAGAGATCATGTTGAAAAGAAGGACATCATCTTGGAATATATCTCAACCGATAAACAATTGGTGACATCTTCACAAAACCATTATGTGAGTCAAGATTTGAAGAACTCAAGCATGAGTTAGGGTTAATTAAGCTGAGTTAACACTCGGAAGAATCAAAGAAAAGAAATGGAACACAAAAGGGAAAAAGAGTGAACTCACAAATCAGCTAAGAAAATCACCAGATCGGAAAGACACTATACCAAGTCACCGACAATTTGAGTCACAAAGAGAATGTGAGAAGAAGAGTTAAACCAACTAAGGGTAAAAGCCGAGTCATTTATGAACAAAGTGACAAAAACGCAATCGTTTCGACTAAGCGGGAATGTTTTTAAGAATTACGTCAAAGATAATTATGACGTGTACAGGCAAAAGCCGCACACCAAGCTTATGATTGGATATAAATCTTTGCCGCATTAAATACGAAACATTAAATGCTACATCGGCGTGCAAAATCTAAGCCGTCGATTTCGATCACATTTCAAAAACCACCCGCACGCCCTTTTATAAACCATACTTAAGCTTTCTTTCTCTCTCTCTCATATTACCAAAACTGTTCATTTGTTTGAAGCAAAGGCAAAACTCTCTCAAAACCCTATCTAACTTCAAATCAACCTCTAAGTTTTCTTCGGTGAAATCCTGAAAAATGGCACCAACCTATGATTTTGTCAAGTTAGGAAAGCAAATCCACACCGGCCCTTTGTGGATTTAGACGGCATGGTGAAACAGGGTCCGACGACACCTTAGTGAAGAAAATTCTTTGAGAAATTGGAAACGCCTCAATTTGAAATCGTTTCGACGTTGGAATATCCGATGACCTATGTGGAGGAGGTCGCACGCTTCACGTGAACACCGAGATTCACGATGAAGGGATAAAGTCATCATGCTCACGGAAAGAAGTTCACCATCTCTCGCCAAGGATTTGGTGAACATCGCCACTACCGAGCGGAAGGAGCATCGTAAATCAACGGCCGATGTAAACCCGGGCCGCTTGGAAGGAAGTAGCCAAGCCCGACTATCCGATAAAATAGTTTACACAAACAAACAAGAGGTCATTGAAGGAGGATTACCACAAATGTTGGACATAGTTCCCAAATGCATAGACATCAAATTTGGCGGCTTTGACCAATCACAAAAGCAAAGTTGATCATAATGGCCGCGATCATTGAAGAAAAGAAAATAAACTTGGCTGAGTTTGTCTACAAAGAGACTCGCGAATGTAGGGAACAAATCCTTCAAGGAAGATGGTGCATTTGGAGGATCCCAGGATATGGCCCCGGTGATTGGCCGGTGATGGAGGTGAAAGGAGTCCTCTTAGACATGGAAAGGCGTTCCATGTAAACAAGAGGATGTTCAGATCAAACCTCTCGGCGCACGTAAGAGAGCCTACGCCAAGAGAGCCGACACGAGTGAGGGGGAATCACGGTGACCCAAGATACAAATTGTTTCCTCTCCACCAAAGAAGAAAGCCTCTGCCCTCGCTTGTTTGCTAAGAAGATCTGTTGCTCCGCAAAGAAAGAAAAACAAACCGCCTCCCCTTTCGTAGCCGAGTCACCCGCCCCCAGCCGTGTCTCCCGCCCAAAGAGTTAGAGCGGTCGAGAAGGACTCTCAACTACCTTCTCCGATCGTCAAAAAGAGGAGATCGACAAGCCAAGACGGCCGGCTCCTCGTAAGAAAACTCAAAGACGCCCCCGCGCCCAAGACTCTAAGAAACTCTCTCTCGAACAGAAATTCCTCCGGTACAAACTAGAGACGAAGAAGAATCATCAAGCACTCCGAGCTTGAGAAACCGCCGAGTCGCCCACTCGGGAGCAGACACGGGAGACTCGCTGGAGAAGTAGAGTCCCCAAATATAATTGATAAAACAACTAAGTCTGGCCAAGGCGATCAGCAGAGGCAAATCAAGAAAAAAAATGTAGTCCGCGCATTTGAGACACAAGAAGAAGAAGTCGATAGAGGTGATAGTGATGTGATGATCCTATCCCCACCTTACCCTGACATCCAAAATCGTTTGCGTGAGTGGAGGAAGTGGAAATTGAGTCGATCAAGGGAACAGTTCCAACGACCGAGTTTATCGAAGAAGAAGAAAAAACTATTTGAATTTCCTTGGACTAACCTCTCGTGATCTCAAAGATTGGATGAAGAAAAGCGCATGAGATATCCCGCAGATTTTCAAGGATAAGGAGAAGGAGGAGCGCGCGAAGAAGGCGAGGCAAGAGAGAAGGCCAAGATCCGCCCTCTCACTGGAACCACAGAACATACACATTCTCACTTCGATATTCTATCGAAAGTGATGAGGATCTGGGACCCCTTTGCCACGTAAGAGTTGCAAATGCAGCAAGCAATGCGTGAATCCCGAATTCTTCATGAGAAGAGCATGATGGAGGGACCAGGAGAGTCCTCCAAAACACGGGGAATTGATCCAATGGGAGTGGTTCAAAGCAAATCGCCACCGTTGTTGCTGCCACCACTTCCCCACTCACTCGGAAGAAGGAATTAAGGAATCTGGCGATGAAATCCGGGTTAGTGGGGACCCCGGTTGAGCAACCCCTAATAAAGGTGTCTTAGCACCGCCCCAACGGTGAACACTCAAGAGATACAAAGGGAGTTTGGAGATGAGTGACCCCATTCCAAGTCACTGAGTGGTGCGCCGAGGGGGAAACTCCCTCCACCGCAGCAAGGTCGGAGAATCTTTGCAGATGACTCCACAACGAATCTAGGAGGCGAAGTGGAGAAAGTACAAACACAAAACGAACAGCGACAAGTTGCCATCAACGAAGCTCAGGCGATTGAGATCGTCTCGAGGTGCCAACCGCTGGCGAAGGCTAATGACGCGCCGATGCGTCGAGGCACTGAGAAGGAACAGCCCGGGAGTTAACACTGGCGATGAAAGTGCAATCCATGGAGCCGAGACTCCAATGGATGCCGCCACGAAGACCCTAAGACAGTGACATCGTCGAAAAGGGAGGTCAGCGTCGCTAGCGATTGAGATCGCAGGAGGTAATGAAGGCCACGGGAGGTTGAGACTTCCGGGGTAAAAGAAGTCAAGTAGAGAACATCCTCCCGATATCATTGATCCATCCGAAAAGGAGATAAGCGCGCTTCATGATTCCCAGGATAATCGATGTAACCTTTCGGGATCGGCGCGGCGAAGAAGCCGAGTCATCCCCGTGCAATGAGATCCAAAAGACTCATTGCGGATGTTCCCAAAGACGAGCAAGTCGATCTCAAGACTACTCGTCAAACTTTCAATTTTGATGATGAGCCACCAATGGAAATCTCATCATCGTCCGATGACGCTTCGATACGGCCGAGACCACCCAATCAATTGGAGAAAAAATTTGAGACCAACGGTGTTGAGAGACCGTGGCTCAAGCAAGTCGGGTCCACTTCACAAAAGACCCCTGAAATAGAGTCCACCGCACAGGCTCCTCAAGTCGCAGCAGTTCGACTCAAAAGGAACTTCACGCCCACCTCTTATCATTGAACAAATCCCGGTTGGCCGTGATGATTCCTTTGTAGAATCATTTCCTTTCTCCCTCGGAGGTACCCGACCTCCATGAAGAGTCGAGAACGAGCTCACACGCTTCCCGCACCAGCTCCGTCATTCCGTCGGTACCATCGTTCAGTGACTATGACTTTGACGCCGCAATGAAGAAAGAAACATTTGAAGTTCGGGAGGTGTTCAAGGCATTATTTGCTGAAATTGAACGGATGGAGAGGCACCAGGCCTCTATGGACATGCGATCGACAATGAGAGATGCCAACTTATCTGCGACTTGAGAGGCATAACGGTCGGATCGGGAATGGTGGCAATAAAGAAGAAACAATGCGTGTGGAACAAGTTAGATACTTCAGGACATTGTTCAACAAGCCGGGTATGGAGAGTCGAGAATGCCGATGCAAAAACAAAATTGAGAGAACACATTGAGCACATGCATGAAGCTCACACCGCGAGATAAAGCTGCGTGAGCAAAATAAGAGTGATCTCCGGCGTATGGAAGAAAACATGGATAGAAAATTCAGCCTTCTCATGGCTGAGATGAAGCTAATTTCAAAGAGAGTCCAACGCTACTCGCTTTGAATTTCGTGTCGCATACACCGCAGAGACTCGAGGCGTAACTCGGCTATCAACAAAGCTCGACTTCCGCTTGCCAAGATGTTTCAGTGTTCTCTCTCCTTTGATGATGCCAAAAAGGGGGAAGAGGAATACTTTAAAGCGCTAAAGAGATCTCAGAGGTGAAAAGGAGGAAAAGGAGGAAGTGTAAAGGGAAAGACGGTGAGGAAGTGTCAAAACAAAAGAAAGGAAAGTCCGTTGAGGGGGAAGGATCGAAAGATGTGACCTTGATGATTGCACAAACCCCCAACAAGGTCTTGTCACGGTGATATTATCAAGAAGAAACTCCCAATGACTCTGTCACTCCAACACACTCTGCTATATCTATGGCCGAAAAGAGAAAGACAATTGAAGCAGGGGATGGAGGAAGTGGAAGGAATAATGGATGCCCGAGTTATGAACATCTTGAAACAACATGGAGGCATTCCAAAGAGACAGAGACACTTATGCCATCTCGGATGTCGGGACCGAGCCACGATCGTTGATGAATTTAAAACGCCGCATATGAATGATACTTTGCAAAAATGTCTATGGCTCAAGCTTGGGACTTGTCTTGGGAAAAGGGTCTCACGTTATGTGAAGAAGCGACAAGCGACGAGACTACCGATCGCTCACTGGCTGGTCACTCCGCCGGTCACTCACCGAAAGAAGAAGACCCAAGACAATACACGCCCAGAGGTAGAGGAAGAAGCGATGGTGGAGGAAGAGGTTTCATACCTAGGCCTCCGCCCAAAAACATTGAGTACGTAGATCCGGCAAGAAAGGAGGGATCTACTAGCCGGTCTTGACCAAGTAGCCAATTTGCAAGTGGCTAAAAGTAATCCGAGTATGCGAAAATAATAGAAGAAGAAAATAAGAGACAAACTCGGCTATGGGAGGAAAGACAAGAGAGATTAAGAAGAGATGAAGCGCCGAGGAAGGCATATGAAAAGAATAAGAAGGCGGTGATGACGATGAGAAAAAGAGAAGAAGAGCGAGAAGATCTTTGAACAAGATGAAAGAAGGAGACAACGAAGGAGATGAAGTGTTGTTGTCCACCCCTTCATGTATTTTATTATGTAAATACATACTATGTAAGTCTTCTGCAATAAAGCTATAAATTCTTTATCTTTTTTCTGTGTAGACAAATGTTTGCTCTGATACACCTCGTAAATAGTTGTGTAAAAGAACAAGAATGTTATGATCAATAAAAGGATTGATTCTACGCATACATTCTATGTGAATACACTATCGTATGTATGTATCTTTGCTATTTACATTTTTGAATGGTTTAAGTTTTGGCATCATCAAAAAGGGGGAAATTGTTGGGAAATTTATTGTTTAGATTTTGATGAATGCCATGTAAAACTTAGAATAGGAAGTTGGCACCCAAATTTTTGTTGTAAACCGCATTGTAATAAATAGGGCTGGTTTGAGTTAAGTCGCCTATGCCCAAACATGCAAGAAGACAACCGAGACTAGAAGGAAGACTCATTGCCAAGACACATTTGAGTATGGCAAAGAAAAGAAGACGGAACTCTATCAAGGAGCGGTGAGATGCGGTGAGTGGAGTATCACCAAGTCAACTCAAGAAAAGCCAAGTCTCAAGTTGAAGTGACGAGAAGAGTCATCCAATGATTGGAAGTCGACTCTAAGTCACCTGGGGAAAGCAAGGAAATGCGATCAAGTCGAGATAATCGAAAAAGATCCGTTACGTAAATCAAGAGAATTACCTAAACAAGTAATATCTCCATGCTACCTTTCTCGAAGTGCTCGGTCCCGAAGCGTGCAAAAGGAATAAACCAATGGGAAGCACTACACCGTGTCGAACTCGAAAAAGGTGAAGAACAATTCATACGAGGAAATGGCAATTCCAAGGATCGCAACAAGACAAGCCAACGACCACAAGTGACTTTCAAAAATAAGCCTATCTCTTCTACGGGCAGATTTTTGAAAGATCACTATAAAAGGCCGAGGAATGACTCGAGAAGAGGTGACGTAACCACAAACATTCAAGCAATTATCGAATCAGAATCGAAATATTCTCAAGTTATTAAACGCTCAATCCTCAAGCCTACACTACGAAGAACATCAATCCAACACTCACTGTGAAGGAAAGATAACTTCAATCGGTTGAAGAGGAAATTCTTCAAGAATCAAGGGGTCTACATTCCACGAAGGATTGTAGGAAGGTTCAAGGTCGAACCAAGTCTTGAGCTTTTGGAGGGTTTCGTGATCAAATCCAAAGAGCTTGAGCAAGTGGGTCAGAGTAGTAGCAAAGGCAGTTTGCCCTGTGAAGAAGATGAGTCGTGCGAGAAGCCGGTGAGTGATCAAGGCGTCTCGATCGAGTCCCAAAGGATCAAGTCGGTTTGTGTGATCAAGACTTGTATCCGGACTGCATTACCACTTTGTATATCGATCAATACCTAGTGGATTCCTCCGGGAGTTGGAGAAGAGAGGAGTAGAAGAATTACCCCATCTTTGAACCTCTATAAAAATCTCATTGTGTCATTTACATTTCAAAGACTTTAATTCTTGCATCATATTTGTTTAATCCTCACGACATATTTGCTATCCATTAGATAATCTCTAAGTACTAAATCAAGCTCTAAATCTCTACTTAACCAAACTCAAGGGTGTTAAGTCTTCCAATGAAAAACAAACCACGAGTTGAGTTAATTTAGACTTAATAATTTGAGTTATTCCATCAATGGCTCGAGTTGAGTCATTGAGAGACTAACTCTCTTGATTAACTAAATTGGTTGTCCACCAAGGACACAAGCGTAGTATCAACTCTGAATTTTTAAAAAAGGACTAAATCAAAAATTTGGTAAGGTTTATTCAACCCCCCCCCTTCTAAACCTTACACTTACACCCCTTGGGACCTACACTGGCTCGAGCCGATCTCCTTGCATGGCCTCGTGGCCCCAAGTATTTGGAGACTAGCTCGAGCTGAGCTCCAAATACTTGTCAATTTCTTCAAGGAAGCTGGCTCGAGCCGAGCACCCTGCATGGCCTCGTGGCCCCAAGTATTTGGAGACTAGCTCGAGCTGAGCTCCAAATACTTGTCAATTTCTTCAAAGGAAGCTGGCTCGAGTCGAGCTCCTTGCATGGCCTCGTGGCCCCAAGTATTTGGAGACTAGCTCGAGCTGAGCTCCAAATACTTGTCAATTTCTTCAAAGGAAGCTGGCTCGAGCCTAACTCCTTGCATGGCCTCGTGGCCCCAAGTATTTGGAGACTAGCTTGAGCTGAGCTCCAAATACTTGTCAATTTCTTCAAAGAATCTGGCTCGAGCTGAGATCCCTACACGACCTCGTGGCCCCAAGTATTTGGAGACTAGCTCGGGCTGAGCTCCAAATACTTGTCATTTTTTATCAATTTTATTTTCCGAACTCATAATTTAGGGAAGCAAGTCATTTTATTCAAAACGAGTGATCTCATTACATCAGATATTCCTCTATTCTAGGAATGATATTTCTTCAAGTTACAACTGTTCCATGCTCTCGGAAGCTTCCGCCCATCAAGTTCCTCCAGCTCATATGCACCTCCTGCCAGCACCTTAACCACCCGAAGTGGTCCTTCCCAATTTGCATCCAACTTCCCCTTATTCTTGCTAGCATCCGACTTCCTCAGAACCAAGTCTCCCACCTGGAAGGCCCTCTTCTTCACCTTCTTATCATAGGCTTCTTTGATCCTTCCTCGTGTTCGTTCCATCTGCAAAAATGTCATTTCTCTTTTCTCATTAATGGTATCCAGCGCCTCTCGAATCATCATCTCATTAGCATTTTCATCAAAATTTTGAACCCGATGAGTTTCCATCCCGATCTCCGCCGGTATCACGGCGTCCATTCCATATATTAGGCTGAACGGGGTCTCACTCGTTGCTTCCTTTGGATTAGTTCGATAAGCCCATAAGACCGAACTGAGCTCCCGAACCCATGCTCCTCCTGCCTTCTCAAGCCGAGCTTTCAGTCCTTGGAAAAGGATTCTATTGGTCACCTCCACCTACCCATTGGCATGTGGATGGGCCACCGACGTGAAATTTTGCTTAATCTTCAACTCCTCACACCAAGCTTGGATCCCTGCCCCTGCGAACTGCGTTCCATTAACTGATATCAAGATCCGAGGTGTTCCATACCGATACACTATGTTCTGCCAGATACATTTCATCACTGCATCCTCATTTATCTTAGCAAGGGGCTCTGCTTCCACCCACTTGCTAAAATAATCAATTGCCACAATCAAGAATTTCCTCTGACCTGAAGCCGGAGGAAAAGGACCAACAATGTCAATCCCCCATTTTCCAAATGGACACGCCGAGCTCATAGTCATGAGCTCCTCTGCTGGCCGATGTACCAAAGGTGCATGAATCTGACACTTCTCACATGCTCTCACCAGCTTCTCTGCTTCCTCTTTCAAGTAAGGCCAAAAATGTTAGTCCAAGTGGCTACGATAATCTAGAGGGGGGGTGAATAGATTATGCCGATTTTTGCAAATCACCTTCTTTTTCGAATCAACAAGTAAATGACAAGAATGTAAATACGGAAATTAAACAACACTCGTTGATTTAAAGAGGTTCAACCCACCTAGGGCCTAATCCTCTACCACCTAGTATCTCCGGGATGGATTTCAAAAAGAAAAAAAGATTTTATTAATTATCACAATTAATACAACACCTTAAGGATCACCACAATCCTCTTACAACACCTTCAAGGAGATTACCACAATCTTCCTTCACCACCTTTGAAGAGTACCACACTCTTCAAACACCTATCACCTAAATCACCCAAGTGTATTCTTACCACAAGAATACTCACAAGGATGTCTTGTGTTGAATGATGGACAAAATTCAAGATTACAACTCTATGAAACCAATACAAAGATTGAGTGCAAGTGTAATTAAGAATCAAAAAGCCTAGACCTCAAAAATGTGCAAGTGAAAGTGCTTAGGCTATTACAACAAGAATGTAAAAATGAAAGCTTGAACAATTTGCAGATTTCTTGTTGTGTGTTTTGCTTGTATGTGTTGTGTCTTGTGTCTTCAATTCATCCTCTATTTATAGGGAAGTCTTCACCAACATAGGCTCCTCTATCTTCACTTTTGTCTACAAAAAGAAGATCACAAGATGTAGAAATATTGTACAAAAATCAAAAGTAAATCTTGCTGTCAAGAATTTCAAACAGCATCATTTTTTGTCACAAAATATCATAGGCGACAGTAGGTTGCCTGTTGAAGATTTCGACCGTTTGAAAAAATAGTGCGATCCAGGTAGGGGGGTTGGGGTGCGACGGTCGACTAGGGTGCGACCGGCCGCCCCTTGGTTGACGGTCCCCTCCTCCTTTTTTTCACTGAGAACATGTTTTGCTTTCGCTCGCTGTTTCAATTTTTGTGTTCTTCGTCTGGTCGACGCTTTGGGCATTTGGTCGACCTCCAATTTGAAATGTTGTCCGATTTTTGTCAAAAATAAACTTCAAGAAATACTCCAAAAAATTAGTAAAAACATTTTAAATCAATTGGGAGTATTTGGACAACATTTACAAACATTGTTTTGGTGTAAAAACCAATATAAACAAAATCATCAAAAGTGTTATCCAATTTTAATCAAATTAAAAACTCTAAGAAATACTCCAAAAATTTGTAAGAACATTTTAAATCATTTAGGAGTATTTGGACAACATATAAAAGCATTGTTTGGTATAAAAACTCATTTAAACAAAATCATCAAAATCTTGATAAAAACATTTATCTAACAAACTCCCCCTTTTTGATGATTACAAACCAAAACAATTTTTAGAAGGTCGATTTTAAAACAAAACAAATTTTCCGGTCTAAAACAACAATTCATTACAAGCAAGATTTATCATTAGTACAACACACAAGAGTAGGAGCAAAGATTTTTCAAAATCATTTAAGCACAAGCTCCCCCTATCAACATGCATAGCAAGATTAAATATATAAGCAACAACTAAAAGCTAAAAGCTTAACTTTTACAAAATAAGCTTGAATTATATGAGCTTAAAAGCTCCCCCTGTCACAAGACATCATTAGTCAAGCATAAAAGTCCACAATATATCAAATGGACTAAGCAATATTTACAGCTTATGGCTTTAAGAGCCCTAGCTTATAGCTTTTCTTGCGAGCTTATTTTCGCTTCTTTGAGCGTATGAGCGTTTTTCTTGTTTCCCCCCTTTGGAATCATCAAAAAGAATGTTAGCACGATAAAAACATCATATATTCAAATCAAAGTGCGCAAATTATCGATTTATCGAGCTTTTTGAAAATTGAAGCTTAAATTCCAAATAAAAGGGAAAAGTTGATCAATTGACTCGCAAAAGCTCATTTGATTGATAAAACATGATCTCTATAAACTTATAAGACTTTTCAAATCGAGAGAATTATGTAGGTGATGAATTTTTCATTGAAACATTTCGTCGAACACTTGGCGTGCGTCGAATAAAACTAGAAGAATATAACGCCTTTGCGATTCGTTTAAGCCAAAAAATTTCATCACCAATTGCAATACAACAATATTCATCCAACAACAATCATCATATACAACATACTAATACAATAATTTCATCAAAATAACAAGATACAAGCCCATTCTCAAGGGTTCAACCCAATTGAGATTAAAAAGAGAAATTCTTACCATTTGATCGGAGAGGATGAGCAACAATGATGATAATCGAGCCTAATGAAGTCCAAAATGTAAAATGTATGCACAAAAACAAATTTGAAGTGAAATTTGTGTGCAAAATGCGAATGGGACGAAAAATGGACAAAATAAGCCAAAATGGCTGAATCTGAAAACAGAAACGATTTTAACCAAAAAATAGTGAGGGGCGACCGGTCGACGGCATGGGCGACCGGTCGGCGTTGCCCCAGTCAGCCCAGAGGTTCTTTCTGTTTTGCAAATTCCTAAGTTTGAACCAAAAATCCGATTTTTCGCCCCTAAGTTTTAAAAACGTGCAAAATGCAATCATAGACCTCATTCAATATGCATTATGCCTAACCGAGCTCGTGTTGATGCAAAAGTCTCGGAAGTTAGCGGTTTAGTAAAAATGTCCGCTAATTGATCTTGAGATGGTACAAAAGATATCTCAATTTTTCGTTTTGATACACAATCCCTTAGAAAATGATGTCGAATCTCAATATGTTTAGTACGGTTATGATGAACCGGGTTTTGAGCAATATTTATAGCGGATATGTTATCACAAAAGATAGGAACATTTTCGAAAGAACATTTATAATCCGCTAAAGTTTGTTTCATCCAAAGAAGTTGAGTACAACAAAATGTCGCGGAAATATATTCGGCTTCGGCCGTTGAAGGTGAAACACAGTTTTGCTTCTTTGAAAATCAAGATATTAGGCAATCGCCTAAAAATTGACATGATCCGGAAGTACTTTTCTGATCATCAATATTTCCCGCATAGTCCGAATCACTATAACCTTTAAGAAAAAAAATTTCATTCTTTGGATAGAATAAACCATATTGAATAGTGCCTTTCAAATATCGAAAAATCCTTTTAACGGCACTCATATGAGATTCTTTGGGATTGCTTTGAAAATGAGCACATAGGCATACGGCATGAAGAATATCCGGTCTACTTGCGGTTAAATAAAGTAAACTACCAATCATACCTCGATACTTGGATTCATCAACCGACTTGCCTTTTTCATCTTTGTCAATCTTGACGTTTGTTGCCATTGGGGTTGAGACGGTTTTTCCTTCTTCAATGCCAAATTTCTTCAAAAGCTCCTTTGTATATTTTGATTGAGAAATATAAATTCCTTCTTGACATTGCTTAATTTGAAGTCCAAGGAAGAAGTTGAGCTCCCCCATCATGCTCATTTCAAATTCACCTTGCATTAACTTAGAAAATTTCTTGCACAAGGATTCATTTGTAGCACCAAAAATAATATCATCAACATAAATTTGCACTAATAAGCAATCTTGCCCTTTTTCAAAAACAAAAAGAGTAGTATCAACTTTACCTCTTGTAAAACCATTTGCAAAAGAAAAGAGCTAAGTCTATCATACCATGCACGAGGTGCTTGTTTCAAACCATACAAGGCCTTTTTAAGTCTATAAACATCATTAGGCCTAGAAAAATTTTCAAACCCCGGAGGTTGTTTTACATAGACTTCTTCTTGAATAATACCATTTAAAAATGCGGATTTTACATCCATTTGGTAAAGCTTGAAATTTTTAAAACAAGAATAGGCAAGTAAAATACGAATAGCTTCTAAACGTGCTACGGGTGCAAATTTTTCATCATAATCAATACCTTCTTCTTGACAATAACCTTGAGCTACTAACCTTGCTTTGTTTCGAACAATATTGCCTTGGTCATCGAGCTTGTTCCGAAATACTCATTTTGTACCAATAATGGTTTGAGATGGAGGACAAGGTACTAATTCTCATACATCATTCCTTTCAAATTGATTCAACTCCTCTTGCATTTCTAAAAACCAATCCTCATCTTCAATGGCTTTCCTTAGCATTTTTAGGCTCTTTTTGAGATATAAGAGCTTTCTCGACAAATTTTCCTCGAGTCATTACTTTATCAAGGGGATCACCAATAATAAGATCTTTTGGGTGATCTCCCTTAAATTTCAATGCTACGAGAAGATTCGAAGTATCACCTTTATCTTCTTGAGGAACATTTGAGCTTGAAGGTTGATCATTTTGAGTTTCATCTTGAACAATGGGTTCAACAATATCCTCTTCATCACTTTCATCATTGGGTATCCTTTCAACACCCGAAGCTTCATTGAATTTGACATGGATGGATTCTTCAACAACCCTACTAGTCTTATTGTAAACCCGATATGCTTTGCTCTTGGTTGAATACCCCATAAATATTCCTTCGTCGGCCTTAGGATCAAGTTTGTCTAATTGATCCTTAGTATTCAAAATAAAACATTTACATCCAAATATTTTGAAATAACTAATATTTGGAGTTCTTCCTTTCCAAAGCTCATATGGAGTTTTATTCATTTTAGGACGAATATAAACTCGATTAATGACATAGCAAGCGGTACTTACGGCTTCGGCCCAAAAATATTTTGGAAGTGAAAATTCATTGAGCATGGATCGACTCATTTCTTGAAGTGTCCGATTCTTCCTTTCGGCTACTCCATTTTGTTGAGGTGTCATTGGAGCCGAAAAATTATGACTATATCCCTTGGTTTCACAAAAGACTCTAAATTCGCCGTCAAATTCTCCACCTCGATCACTTCGAATAGACTTAATAGTATCTTCCTTTTCATTTTCAATGAGTCTACACAACTTAACAAACTCATTAACGGCATCGCTTTTATTTGTAAGAAATAGAGCCCAAGTATATCTAGAAAAATCATCAACTATAACAAAAGTGTAATGTTTTCCACTTAGACTTGTCGTACCAATATCCCCATACAAGTCAAGATGAAGCATTTGTAGAGGTTTGGTAGTGGAAATTTCATTTTTGGGCTTAAAACTACTCTTAACTAATTTGTTCTTTTGACAAGTGTCACATAAGCCAAGATTTTCAAAATTCAATTTGGGTAGTCCTTTTACATGTTGGTTTTTGTAAATATTTTGCAAATTTTTGTATCCAACATGTCCAAGTCGCCTATGCCATAAACTAGTTAAATCATTATTGGCGATAAGACAAGAAACATTTTGACTAACCAAATCACTTGTACAAATTTTGTAAAGATTGCCTTTTCTGATTGCTTCACAAATAATTTTTTCATTTTTGGAAACAAGGCATTTTTCTTTATTAAAAACAACATTATAATTTGAATCACAAAGTTGGCTAACACTTATCAAATTGAACTTAAGCCCTTCTACTAAAAGAACATTACTAAGAGACAAAGAAGAGTTACCAATTTCTCCATTTCCAAGAATTCTTCCTTTGCCATTGCCGAACATGACCATACCCTCTTCTTGGAGCTTGATGTTGGTAAAAAGTTCTCTCTTTCCGGTCATATGGTGTGAACATCCGCTGTCCACGAGCCATTTTGAATCTTCCATTGTTGTTATAGCTCCTATAACCTACAAAGGAATTATTTTTAGGTACCCTATAATTTTGGGGTCCATGGGGGTTAGCCTTGAGACCTTTAGGTCTCCAATAATAGCTAAAATTATTCTTCAATTTACAATTGCTAGCATAGTGTCCATTCTTACCACAATAAAAACAAGTAATAATACGAGGACTACTAGCATGTACAAAGGTTGGACCTTGGTCTTTTTTCTTAAAAGCATTTTGAAAAGGTTTGTAACCAAGTCCTAACTTAGAATGCTCACCTCTTTGTGCATCTAAAATTTTTGTGACTTTATCCGTACTTAAATTGAATCGATGCACATCCTTTTTCAAATTTTCAATATCATGTGTGAGCGATTGTTTTTCGGTTTCAAGAGTACGGACCATAGTAAGAGTAATAGCATGAGCCTTATCAAGAGAATCATATGAAGTAAATAATTTATCTTTTTCTAGTTTAAGCTCTTTATGCTCCTTTTTCAAATTCTTGTATTTAACAATCAAATTTTGAAACTCATTTTGCAATTCATCAAAATCACATTGTAATTCATCAACTAGGGAAGAAGATGAAGCATTAGAGCGTACCTCAGTATTTTCATCGTCTATGGCCATAAGACCATGTTCGGATTCTCCTTCCTCATCGGTTGTTTCAAGTAATTCATCCCAAGTTTTGACGTCCGCATTTAACGCCTTCTTCGGAAAAGGCTTTTTCTTCTTTTGTTCCTCTTCTGCTCATTTTGGGCAATCGGCTATGTAGTGCCCGGATTTTCCGCATTTGAAATAAGAATTGTCTCTTGGCTTTCTTGCTTTATTTTTGTTTACAAATTTTTCAAATTTTCTAACAAGAGCCGCCGTTTCTTCATCATCCACACCACTAGCATAATAAATATTATTAGAAGAAGATGCTAAGCCTTTAATAATATTTTGCGTACCCGATTTAGAGGTGGATGGTTGAGAATTTTTCCTTTCCTTGAGATATACTTCATAAATAAGGAGGTTCCCAATGAGCTCATCAAACTTGAGTGTCTCAAGATTTTGAGCTTCCGTGATTGCCGTCACTTTTTCGGACCATGAGCTGGGAAGGGCATTTAAGACTTTGGTCACCTTATCTTCTTCGGAGATGACCTTCCCAAGAGCCACAAGAGGATTGACAATGTTGTCAAGCCTTTCCACCATTTTTGATATGTTTTCACCATCATGCATATTGAAATTTTCAAAGTCTTTCACAAGCATTGTTTTTCTTGCTTGCTTCACTTTCTTTGTGCCCTCATAAATGGTTTCTAATTTTTCCCAAACTTCATGTGCCGACCGTATACCTCTTATTCGATTATATTCGATGGCGGTAAGAGAGCAATGTAAAATATTTAAGGCCTTACCATTTAGAGAGAAAACTTTCTTGTCATTTTCATCGTACTCCTTGAATGGCTTGGGAGTCGTGGTACCATCCTCCAATTTTGTTGTTGGTTGATCAACTCCTTTAATGACCACATTCCAAATATCAAATCCGCATCCTTGTAGAAAGCATTCCATGCGGTCTTTCCAAAATGCGTAGTTGTTGGCGTCGAATAGTGGTGGCTTGTTGGTGGAGGCGCCGGTGGTGAGATAAGCTTCATTCGTAGCCATGGATCTTTCCTCTTTACTCGGAACGAGCTAGCCAAAGAGTTTGGCTTTGATACCACTTGTTAGTCCAAGTGGCTACGATAATCTAGAGGGGGGGTGAATAGATTATGCCGATTTTTGCAAATCACCCTCTTTTTCGAATCAACAAGTAAATGACAAGAATGTAAATACGGAAATTAAACAACACTCGTTGATTTAAAGAGGTTCAACCCACCTAGGGCCTAATCCTCTACCACCCCAGTATCTCCGGGATGGATTTCAAAAAGAAAAAAAGATTTTATTAATTACCACAATTAATACAACACCTTAAGGATCACCACAATCCTCTTACAACATCTTCAAGGAGATTACTACAATCTTCCGTCACCACCTTTGAAGAGTACCACACTCTTCAAACACCTATCACCTAAATCACCCAAGTGTATTCTTACCACAAGAATACTTACAAGGATGTCTTGTGTTGAATGGTGGACAAAATTCAAGATTACAACTCTATGAAACCAATACAAAGATTGAGTGCAAGTGTAATCAATAATCAAAAAGCCTAGACCTCAAAAATGTGCAAGTGAAAGTGCTTAGGCTATTACAACAAGAATGTAAAAATGAAAGCTTGAACAATTTGCAGATTTCTTGTTGTGTGTTTTGCTTGTATGTGTTGTGTCTTGTGTCTTCAATTCATCCTCTATTTATAGGGAAGTCTTCACCAACATAGGCTCCTCTATCTTCACTTTTGTCTACAAAAAGAAGATCACAAGATGTAGAAATATTGTACAAAAATCAAAAGTAAATCTTGTTGTCAAGAATTTCAAACAGCATGATTTTGCTGTCACAAAATATCATATGGGGACCGGTTGCCCTGTTGAAGATTTCGACCGTTTGAAAAAAATAGTGTGATCCAGGTAGGGGTTGCAGGGGGGTGCGACCGGTCGCCCTAGGGTGCAATCGGTCGCCCCCTTGGTTGACCGGTCCCCTCCCCTTTTTTTCACAGAACATGTTTCTGTTTCGTTCTGTTTCAATTTTCGTGTTCTTCAGGTACAGGTCGATGCTTTGGGCAACCGGTCGACCTCCAATTTGAAATGTTGTCCCATTTTTGTCAAAAATAAACTTCAAGAAATACTCCAAAAAATTAGTAAAAACATTTTAAATCAATTGGGAGTATTTGGACAACATTTACAAATATTGTTTTGGTGTAAAAACCAATATAAACAAAATCATCAAAAGTGTTGTCCAATTTTAATCAAATTAAAAACTCTAAGAAATACTCCAAAAATTTGTAAGAACATTTTAAATCATTTAGGAGTATTTGGACAACATATAAAAGCATTGTTTTGGTATAAAAACTCATTTAAACAAAATCATCAAAATCTTGATAAAAACATTTATCTAACAAAAAATACCCTGCCCTTAGCACCTTTTTCATCAAAATTCTTGCTCCCATATGATTTCCGCAACACCCTTCATGCATTTCTCGTAGCACATACGCACCCTCTTCTCCGCTCAAACACCTCAGCAGAGGCATGGAGAAACCTCTCTTATATAACTTGTCCCCAATAATACAAAAGTGTGTCGCCCAAATTTTCAACCGAGCTGCTTCACGCCTTCCTCCCGGCAAGATCCCCTCTCTTAGATAGGCTATGATAGCCGACCTCCAATCCTCTTTCTCCTCGATCTCTCCGACCTCCATGCCCAACACAGTTTCTTTTGCCATCAAAAGCGTAATTTGCTTCGCCTAATTTTCCAAGGCCGAACTGGCCATCTTTGCTAAAAAATCCGCCCAACCATTCTCCGCCCTCGGGACCTGACAGATCTTGATCTCTTTCACTTTCCCTTCTAAAGCTCGGTATGCTTCAACATATCTCTTCATCCTTTCCTCCCTAACTTCGAACTCCCCAGTAACTTGCTTATGAACGAGCTGAGAATCCATGTAAATAACCATTCTAGTAGATCCCATCTCAATAGCCATTTGCATCCCTCTAATGAACGCTTCTTACTCTGCCTCATTATTGGATAGCTTGAACTCCTACCTCACAGCAAAATCATTTTTGATCCCTTGTGGGCTGATTAAGATAATACCAGCACCACAACCCGAGCTTCCTACTGAACCATCCACATAAATCACCCAAGCTCCTTCTCCACTGACATCCCTTATCGATTCTTGAACAAAATCCGCCAAAGCCTGAGCTTTAATGGCCGGCCTGTTCTCAAACTCAATATCGTACTCGCTCAATTCAATAGTCCACTTATCGGGTTTGCTCATCACATTTCTCAATAGAAGATTAGTTTGGACGATCACTTTGTGCGAGAGAAAATACGATCGAAGCCTCCGTGCAGTCACTACCAAGGCTAAACCTGCCTTCTCGATCTCCGCATATCGCAGCTCGGCATTCCTCAATACTTTACTGACATAATATACCGGCCTCTGAACCGATCTCTTCTCCCTAATCAGGACCGTGATGATCCCTTGTTCTCCCACTGAAAGGTACAGGTACAAAGGCTCTCCCGACAATGGTTTAGTTAATAGTGACAGATCGGCCAAATAATTTTTCAAATCCTCGAAAGCTCTCTGACAATCCTCATCCCAAACAAACTTTTTGGCCTTCCTCAACACCTTGAAGAAGGGCAGACTCCTCTCCGCGAGGCGCGAAATAAACTGGTTCAGAGATGCCAACCGACCTATCAAACACTGCATATCTTTGGCGTCCCGAGGTGGTGCCATCTCTCTGATGGCTCTGACCTTCTCCGGATTGACCTCTATTTCTTTCTTCGTTACCATGTATCCCAAAAACTTTCCCGACCTCACCCCGAAAGCACATTTCTTGGGGTTGAGCTTCATCCGGTACTTTCTCAAAGTGTCAATGTCTCAGCCAAGTCACGCACATGGTCCTCAGCCTTCATACTTTTGACCAGCATATCATCCACGTATACTTCCATGTTTCGCCCGAGCTGCCCCTCAAACATCTTGTCTGCTAACCTCTGGTATGTGGCTCTCGCGTTCTTCAACACGAATGGAATTACTACGTAACAAAAGGTGCCAAAAGAGGTGGTGAAGCTCACCCTCTTTTAGTCCTCCTCTGCTAGTTTGATCTGGTGATAGCCTTGCGATGCATCTATTATACTAAGCAGTTCGCACCCCGACGTCGAATCCACAAGCTGATCAATTCGGGGTAATGGATAGTAATCCTTTGGGCAAGCCCGGTTCAAGTCCCTAAAATCCACACACATGCGCCAATCATCCTCTGTTTTTGGTACCAACACTGCATTGGATAGCCATTCTAGAAATTGGATTTTTTTGATATGCCCTACTTTCAACAACCTCTGCACCTCCGCTCGAATTATTGCATCTTTCTTAGGACCAACATTTCTTTTTTTTGTTTCACCAGCTTGTATGACGAATTGACATTGAGCCGGTGCTCAACAATGCTCGGATCAATCCCCACCAGGTCTTTCATTGTCCAAGCAAACACATCCACATTGCTCCTTAGAAACCTCACCAGCTCTTCCCTTAACTCATCAGATAATCCTTTCCCGATCTTGGTGACCTTGTCGGGGTCACTTGGCACCAGCTCGACCATCATCATCTCCTCATTAAGTTGGACATGCTCCACCGGCTAGTCCAACCTAATCAACTTGCCTTTATTTCTATCATCATCAAAAACACACCCCCTCTCCGCTTTCTGAATACTTTCTACATATAACTTCCTAGCCATATACTAATCTCCGCCGACCTCTCCTACTTCTTCCCCCATAGGGAACTTCATTTTTAGATGGTAGACCGACACCACAGCTTGAAAAGCATTTAGTGATGGTCTACCCAGCATAGCATTGTACGTAGAAGGAGCATCTACTATCAAAAATCGAATCATCCTAGTCTTGCGATTAGGCTCCTTACCCATAGAGACAGGTAAAGTAATCATACATATTGGTTGTATCACTCCTCCAGCGAACCCGACCAGCGCCGTGTCCACCGTCTCTAGGCCGACCTGGAGATCCATCTTCCTGTAGCAATCATAGAATAGGATGTCCGTCGAGCTCCATGTATCCACAAATACTCGCTGCACATCATAATTAGAGATCGTCGTCGTAATCACAAGAGCATCGCTATGAGGTGTCACAATACCCTTGCTATCCTCCGGCCCAAATTGGATACTCGGACCCAGCCCAACCTGTTCCACTTTCAGCTTGTAGGTCCCAAGGGGTGTGAGTGTAAGGTTTAGAAGGGGGGGTTGAATAAACCTTACCAACTTTCGATTTAGTCCTTTTAAATATTCGAGTTAATACTTCACGGTGAGTCCTTGATGGACACTAAGTTAGTTAATCGGCAGAGTTAGTTACTCAAGACTGACCGAGTGTTGATAGAATAACTCATTGTTTTGACTAAAGACTTAACTCGATTGTGATTTGTTTTCATTGGAAGACTTTACACCCTTAAATTTGGTTTAGTTTTGATTTAATACTTGGTTTTAGTACTTAGAGATTATCAAGTGGATAGCAAATTTATCACAGAGTTAAATAAATAAGGTGCGCAGGAATTAAAGTCTTTGAAATGTAAATGACATGATAAGTTTTTATAGAGGTTCAAAGATGGGGTAATTCTTCTCTCCTCTCTTCTCCAACTCAGGAGGAATCCACTAAGTATTGATCAAGATATACGAGTGGTAGCGAGTCCAGATACAAGTCTTGATCACACAAACGGTGACTTGATCCTTTGGGACTCGATCTAGAGATGCCTTGGTCACGGTGGCTTCTCATACGACTCGCCTTCTTCATAGGCAGTGCTTTGCTTTACTACTAAATAAGACTTGCTCAAGCTCTTTGGATTTGATCACGAAGCCCTCCAAAAACTTGAGACTGGTTCGACCTTGAACCTTCCTACAATCCTCCGTGGAATGTAGAACCTTGATTCTTCAACAATTTCCTCTTCAACCGATTGAAGTTATCTTTCCTTCACAGGTGAGTGTTGGATTGATTTTCTTCGTAATGTAGGCTTGAGGATTAATCTTGAATGATTTGAGAATATTTTTAGTTCTGAGATATAGTATTTGTTTTCAATTTGTAAAAATTTTCTCAAATAAAGACCTTTTATAGTATTCTTTTGAAAATTTTCTGAAGAGAAGACTTATTCTCAAAAGACACTTGTGGTCGTTGGCTTGTCTTGTTGCGATCCTTGGAATTGCCACTTCCTCGTATGAATTGTTCTTGACTTTTCGAGTTTCGACATGGTGCGGTGCTTCCCATTGGTTTATTCCTTTTGCACGCTTCGGGATCGAGCACTTCGAGAAAGGTAGTATGGAGGTATTACTTGTTTAAGTAATTCCCTTGATTTCTATACAACGGATCTCTTCTAGTTATCTCGACTTGACCGCATTTCCTTGCTTTCCCCAGGGTGACTTAGAGTCGCCTTCCAATCATGGATGACTCTTCGTCACTTCAACTTGAGACTTGGCTATCTTGAGTTGACTTGATCGATACTCTACTCACCGCATCTCCGCTTCCTCCTTGATCGAGTTCCGTCTTCTCTTCTTTGCCATACTCAAATTTGTCTTGCAATGAGTCTTCCTTCTAGTCTCCATTGTCTTCTTGCATGTTTAGGCATAGCCGACTTAACTCGGCTTGACCAGCCCTATTTATTACAATGCAGTTTACAACGAAAATGGGGTGCCAACTTCCTATTTTAAGTTTTACATGACATTCATCAAAATCTAAATAATAAATTTTCCAACAATTTCCCCCTTTTTGATGATGCCAAAACTTAAAACATTCAAAATGTAAATAGCAAAGATACATACAGATAGTGCATTCACAGAGAATGTATGCGTAGAATCAATCCTTCTATTGATCATAACATTCTTGTCCTTTACACAATTGTTTACAAAGTGTATCGAGCAAACATCTATGTCTACGCAAAAATAGAGAATTTCTGATTTATTACGAGAAGACTTACATAAAATGTATTTACATAGTAAAATACATGAAGGGGTGACAGCAACACTTCATCTCCTTCGCTTCCTCCTTCTTTCTTCTTCTTCACTCTGTCATCTTCTCGGTCTTCTTTTCTTTTTCTCATCTTCACCGCTTTTTTTTCTTTTCATACGCCTTCCGGCAGCCTTCATCTCTTCTTATTCTCTCTTGTCTCTCCTCCCATAGCTGAGTTTGTCTTTTATTTTCTTCTTCAATTCTTTTCACATACTCAAGATTGTTCTTAGCCACTTGCATTGGCTACTTACGTCAAAAACAGCCCATTTAGATCCCTCCTCTTTTGCCCGGATCTATGTACTCAATAATTTTTTGGGCAGAGGTCAGGTCCAAACCTCTCCCTCCCACCACTCGCTTCTTCCTCTACCTCTTCCTTTGGGCGTGTATTATTGGGGCCTTCTTTTTCCCGGTGAGTGACTAGCGGAGTGACCAAGAGAGTGATCGCCGGTAGTCCGTCGCCTGTCGCCTTCTTCACATAGTGTGAGACCCTTTTCCCAAGACAAGTCCTGTGCTTGAGCCATGGACATGTTTGCGAAGTATCCTTCGGGGATGCGGCGTTTTAAATTCATCAACCGATCTTGGCTCGCCCGGTATCGAGATGGCATAAGTGTCTCGTCTTCACCGGAATGCCTCCATGTTGTTTCAAAATATCCATAACTCGGGCATTCATCCTTCCTTCCACTTCCTCCATCCCCGCTTCAATGTGTTTTCTCTTGTCGCCCATAGGTACAGCAGAGTGTTGGAGTGGCAGAGTCATCGGGAGTTTGCCGATAATATCATTTTGTGACAAGACCTTGTTGGGGGTTTGTGCAATCATCAAGGTCACATCTCTCGATCCTTCCCCTCAACAGAGACTTCCGTTCTTTTCTCTTGAAACTTCCTCACCTGTCTTTCCCTTCACAGCTGCTCCATCTTTCTCAACTTCAGATCCCTTCAGCGCTTTTAGGTATTCCTCTTCCCCCTTTTTGGCATCATCAAAGGAGAGAGGAACCCCTCGAAACAAACTAGCAAGCAGGAAGTCGAGTCTGCTGATAGCCAAGTTCGCTTGAGTCATTTGCGGAGTATGGTGCGCAAAACTCAGAGCGAGTAGCGTTGGATTCAGCTTTAAGCAGCTTCATCTCAGCCATGAGAAGGCTGAATTTTCGATCCATGTTTTCTTCCATACGCAGGAGCTCATTCTTATTTTGCTCACGCAGCAGCTTTATCTCAACAGTGTGAGATTCATGCATGTGCTCAATGTGTTCTCTCAATTTTGTCTTCGCAGATCAAGCATTCTCATTTCGCCATACCAATGTGACTTGTTGAACAATGTTCAAATATCTAGCTTGTTCCACACGCATTGTTTGTTGATGTTGCCACCACTCCCGGATTCGACTATTATGCCTCTCAAGTCGCCATAAGGTTGGCATCTCTGTTATCCAATCTCATGTCCATCGAGGCCTGGTGCCTCTCTATCCGTTCAATTTCGTAAATAATGCTTTGAACACCTCCCAAACTTCAGTTGTTCCTCTATTGCGGTGACGGCCAGCAGCGTCAAAATCATAGTCGGTTGAACGATGGTATCGATGGAATGACGGGATCAGTGTGGAAGCGCTCGAGATCTCTTTTTCGACTTTTCGGGGAGGTCGGGTACCTCCAGAGAGGGAAATGATTCTACAAAGGGATCATCACGGGCAATCGGGATTTGTTTAATGATGAGTGGTGCTCGTGAAGTTCCTTGTGGAGTCGAACCTCGCTGCCGCGGCTTGGGAGCCGCGCGATGGACTGTTTCATTGGGTCTGTTGTGAAGTTGACCCACTTGCCGAGCCTTTTGTCTCAGCCTTCGTTGGTCTGTTGGTTTTTCCACGTGAGTTGATGGTCCTCGGCCTTATCATAAGCGTCATCGGACGATGATGAGATTTCCATGGGTGGCTCATCATCAAAGTTGTAAGTTTGACGAGTAGACTTGAGGTCGACTTACTCATGGTTGGAACATCTCTCCGTGAGTCTTTTGGATCGATCACGGGGATGACTCGGCTTCATCGTCTCCTTCCGATCCTAGAAAGGTTACATCGGGATTATCCTCGGGAATCGTGAAGCGCACTTATCTCCTTTTCTCGATGGATCAATGATAGCAGGAGGGATGTTCTCAGACACTTGACTTCTTTACCCGGGAAGTCTCAACCTCCCGTGGACCTTCATTACCTCCCGCAGTCTCAAGCTGCGGTGAGGCTTGAACATCCCTTTCGACGAGTGTCACTGTCTTAGGGTCTTCTGCGGTGGTATCCATTGGAGTCTCAACTCCATGGATTGCACTTTTTCGCCGCCTGCAGTGTTAACTCCAAGGGATGTTCCTTCCGTGCCTCGACCGCATCAACATGGCGTCATTAGCCTTCGAGAGGTTGCGGCTCACCGAGACAGCAGTCTCAATGCCTCGAGCCTCATCGATGATAACTTGCTGTGTACTTTGTGTTTGTTCCTTCTCCACTTCGCCTCCTAGATTCATTGTGGAGTCAGCTGCAACATTCTCCGACCTTGCTGCAGTGGAGGGAGTTTCCCCTCGGTGGCACACCGGTGAGTGACTTGGAATGGGGTCACTCATCTCCAGACTACCGGCTGTTCCCATTGAGTATTCAGCCATTGGGGCAAGTGGTAAGACACCTTCATTAGGGGTTGGCTCAACCGGGGTCCCCACTATCCCGTTTCATCGCCGATTCCTTAGTTCCTTCTTCCGAGTGAGTGGGGAAGTGGTGGCAAAGAACAACGGTGGCAATATCTTCGCACCACTCCCATTGGGTCTATCTCAATTTGTGTTTTGGAGGACTCTCCTGGTCCCTCCATCATTCTTTGTTCATGAAGGATTCGGATTCTTGCATTGCTTGCCGCATTTGCAATTCTTCCGTGGGCAAAGAATAGGTCCAGATCCTCATCACTCGATAGGACGTCAAAGTGAGGATGTGTATGCTCAGAGTGCGGTGATAGGGCAGATCTTTGGCCTTCCACGTGCCTCTCGTGTCCTCACCGCTTTAGCCCGTTCATTATCTTTTCAATTTCCGGTATATTTATGCAATTATCCTCGTCAAGGGTTTGCAAAGACTATGTCCACCTCAAGAAATCAAGAGTTCTTCTTCCTCAAAGAATGAACTCGGATATTCAAACCGCACTGGATGTGCTCGCCTTCCATTTTCTCCACTCTCGCAGACGATTTTGGATGTCCGGATACAATGGAGAGTTCATGACTACATCGTCTTCATCATCCTCTTGATGGCTCTCGTTTCGTGTATTGAGGGTAGCAGACTTCGTTCGCTCAACACCTTTAGCCCTCTCACGGTGGAGAAACAACCCTATCAACAGTGATTTTTTGCCTCGGCCATTCTTTGTTCCTCACTGCTCGACTACGATTGGGTCTTCAAGTTGCCTCTCACTGATCGCCTCTCCAGACTTGGCCATTTCATCAATCACTTCGAGACTCTACTTCTCCAAATAGTCTCGGGTATCTTCTCCACGGTGAGTGACAGACTCAATTGTTTTTTTTCAAGCTCGGAGAGCTTAGAAAGTCTTATTCTTCTCTTTGTTTTAACCAAAGGGATTTTCTGCTCCACTTCCTCTAGTTCATTGAAGGTGAATGCCTTCGCAGATGTCTTAGAAGTAGCCGCCTTCCTTGTTGTGGCGATCTCTCTTCTTCTTGATCACCGGAGAAGGGATTAATGGTTCCTTCTCCATCATGCTGGCTGCGGCAGGGAGAGACACGGCTGCGGGGCAGTGACTTACTGCAGGGGGGAGCAGATTTGTTTTTCTTTTCTTTGCAGGGGCAGAGTTCTCTTAGCAAATTGCAGGGGGCCTTCTTCTTAGGTGGAGAGGGGGGTTTTGTATCTTTGGTCACTAATTCCCCCTCACTCGTATCGCCTCTCTTAGCGTAGGCTCTTCTCGTGCGCAGAGAGGTTTGATTCAACATCCTCTTGTTTACAAGGAACGCTTTCCATGTCAAAGAGGGACTCCTTTTACCTCCATTAGCCGCCAATCACTGCACCGTATCCTAGGGAACCTCCAAACATTCCGCCCTCCTTGAAGGATTTATTCCCTACATTCTCGCAGTAGTCCGTTGTAGACAAACTCAGCCCAGTTCACTTTCTTTTCTTCAATGATCGCAGCCATTACGATCAATTTCGCTGACGAGTTGGTCAAAGCCGCCAAATTTGATGTCTATGCATTTGGCAACGATGTCCAACAACTGCGGGTAGTCCTCCTTCGCCAGCCTCTTGTTAGATGTGTAGACTATCTTTTCAAAGATAGTCGGTCTTGGCTACTTCCTTCCAAGCAAAGAGCCCAAGTCAACATCGCCTTCATTGATTTCTCGTGCTCTTTCCGCCGATAATGACGGTGTTCTCGCCAAATCCTTGGCGGTGATGATGAACTCCTTCCCGTGAATGAGGATTTGATCCCCTCATCGTGAATCTCGCGTTCACGAGAATCGCGTGCGACCTCTTCCACATAGGTCATCGGAAACTCCATCGCCGAAATGGTTTTAGCCAGGACGTGTCGAGTTTTTCAGTGATCTTCTTTATGATGGCGTCATCGGACCCCTGTTTGACCATTCCCTCGAAATCCACAGTAGACCCGGTGTGGATTTGCTTTCCCATCTTGACAAAATCGTGAGTAGATGCCATTTTTTAGTATTTCACCGAATGAAACTTGAAGATGATTTGAAGATTGATAGGGTTTTTGAGAGAGTTTTTGCCTTTGCTTTTGAGAGAGAAATGAACAGTTTTTGGTAATATGTGAGAGAAACGGACGAAAATGGTTTAAGTATGGTTCATGAAAGGACGTGCGGGTGGTTTTTGAAATGTGATCGAAATCAACGGCTTAGATTTTGCACGCCGATTAGCATTTAATGTCTCGTATTTAATGCGGTAGCATTTATATCCAATCATAAGCTTGGTGTGCAGCTTTTGCCTGTACACGTCATAATTATGCTGACGTCATTCTTAAAAACATTCATGCTTAGTAAAAACGACGGCGTTTTTGTCACTTTGCTTATAAATGACTCAGCTTATCCCTTAGCTAATTTAACTCTTCTTCTCACAGTTCTCCTAGTGACTCAATTTGTCCTAACTCGGCTGATTGTCTTTCCGATATGGTGATTCACTTAGCTGATTTGAGAGTTCAGCTCTTTTTCCCTTTTCGTGTTTCATTTCTTTTCTTTGAGTCTTCCGAGTGTCAGCTCAGCTCAATTAACCCTAACTCATGCTTGAGTTCTTCAAATCTTGACTCACATAATGGTTTTGTGAATATGTCGCAACCTGTTTATCGATTGAAATATATTCCAAGGTGATGTCCTTCTTTTCAACATGATCTCTTATGAAGTGATATTTGACATCGATATGCTTTGTTCTTGAGTGCAACACAGATTTTGAGTGATTGCAATTGCACTTGTGTTATCACACATGATTGGAATTTCCTTTTCTTCAACTTCATAGTCTCTCTTTCTTTGTCTCATCCATAGGACTTGGGCACAACACGTTTGCCGCAGCCTATGTATTCTCGTGGTTGTAGAGGTGGCTATTGAATTTTGCTTTTTGCTAAACCAGAAATTAGCTTTGTTTCCAAGCATTTGACATGTGCCGAGGTGCTCTTTCTGTCTACTCTACATCCAAAGATAGTCGAGTCCGAATAGCCAATTAGCTTGAATCCACCTTCCTTTGGATACCATAAGCCAACTTCGCTTCCTTTCAAATATCTCAAGATTCTCTTTGGCCGATCATGTGGCTTTCTTTTGGAGCAGATTGAAATCTTGCACATACACCTACAACAAAGGTGATGTCCGCCCGCTTTGCTTTGTGAGATAGAGCAATGATCCAATAAGTGCTTTGTATCTTTTTGATCTACAGGCCCGCCATCCGCATCCATATCCATTTTGATTGATGTATTCATTGGTATTTTCACGAAGACTTCTCTTCCATACCAAATTTCTTCATTAAATCTCTCGGTGTATTTTTGTCCGACTTATGAAGGTTCCATCCTTCATTGTTTCACTTGGAGTCCAAGGAAGAATGTCACTCTCCCATCATGCTCATTTCGAATTTGATTTGCATGAGGTTTGAAAATTTATCACACGACTCTTTGTTTGTGGATCCAAAAATAATGTCATCCACATATATTTGAACAAGCAATATACTCTTCGTGATCTTGAATTCTCAAGAGTGTTCTATCCACTTTGCCTTTTGTGAATCCGTTCTCGGTCGGGAATTGTGACAAAGTATCATACCATGCTCGGGTGCCTGTTTCAATCCATATAGAGCTTTCTTGAGTTTGTATACCTTATCTCCAAGAGTCTTCTCGCTCAAATCCCGGAGTTTGTTCAACATACACTTCTTCTTCCAATAAACCATTAAGGAATGCACTCTTTACATCCATCTCGATATACAATAAAATTCTTGTGAGCGTGCATAGGCAAGAAACATCCTTATAGCTTCCAATCTTGCTACAGAGGGCAAATGTTTCATCAAAATCTATCCCTTCTTCTTGGCAATATCCTTTGGCTACTAATCTTACTTTGTTTCTTACCACGTAACCTTCCTCGTTTATCTTGTTTCGAACACCCATTTAGTGCCAATAACATTTTGATGGGTGGGTCTTTGAACTAATTCCCATACTTTATTTCTTTCAAACCGATTCACTCTTCTTGCATAGCTTGAATCCAATGTGTGTCATCCAATGCTTGTGACACATCTTTAGGCTCCATTTGTGAGATAAAGCATGTGAACATAACTTCTTGTTGAGTTCTGGATCTTGTTTTGACACCTTCTCTTATATCTCCAATGACTAGTTCTCGTGGATGGTCTCTCGGCCATCTTACATCAAAGTTGGAGTAAGCTAGTTGGATTGATCGTCTTGCACTATGTTGCTTTGATCAGCTCTCTCTCGTCATCACTTAGCCGCAGATTTTCCCATTGTTTTTGAGACTCGGCTATCTCATCTTCATCCGGGTTTATAATTCGGCTTGACTTGACAAAGATGGGACTCTTCTCGCATGGTTGGTTGATTCAAATTTTATCACCGACTCTTCAATGTCTTCTCCATTTACATTTCGCTCATCAAACACCACATGAATGGATTCCTCCGTAACCATAGTCCTCTTGTTGAGTACTGTAGGCTTTGCTTTTCATTTGAGTATCCCAAGAAGATACCTTCATCGCCTTTAGCATCAAAAGCCTTCAAATTATCTTTGCCATTGTTATGGAAGAAGCATTTACATCCAAATATTCTAAAATATGCAACATTTGGTTTTCTCCCCGTCCAAATCTCATAGGAGTCTTTGTCATTGTCTGTTTATCATGCATTTATTTTGAGTGTAGCATGTTGTGTTTATTACTTCAGCCCAAAATCTTTTAGGTAGCCCCGTCAGCCTAACATGGTCCTGTTGCTTCTTTGAGAGTTCTATTCCTTCTTTCTCGCAACTCCATTCTCTTTGTGGAGTCCTGCAGACAATTCATGACCAATACCGTTTTCTATACAATATTGAGTTATTATACCATTGACAAACTCGGTTCCTCTCGGATCTTATTTTGATAATGGTTTGGCTCTTCTCATTTTGAATCCTCTTCATCGATTTGTGGTAGTTTCGTCAGAGAGTTTTTTCTTCTTACACATGAATATTGTCCATGTATATCTTGAGTAGTCATCTACTACCACCAAGGTGTATTTCTTCCCACTTATGCTAGTTTGGTTCAATGGACCAAATAGATCCATATGTAGCAGATGCAATATTCTTGTTGAAGATGGACATGTCTTTTCTTTGAATGATGATTTGATTTGTTTTCCTTCGACATGCATCACATATACTCTCCTTCTTGTATAATCGAGTCGGAAGTCCTTCCACAAGATTGCTTCCGCAAGCTTGTTAATCGTTTTGAAATCGGGTGACTCATCTTCTTGTGCCACGACCAACTTGATTGATTGTGCTCTTTGCTAATAGACAGTGATGGGTGTTGCAATCGACCAATCCACGACATACATGTTCTTTTGTCCGCATCCTTGCAACACAACTTCATTTGATTCAAGATCCTTGATTTGGCATATACCCATGTTAAATCCAACATTATAACCCTTGTCACGAGTTGGTCGATGCTTAGCAAGTTGAAGTTGAGTCCTTCAACATATGCAACATCCGTGATTTTTAATCCATTTTTCTTGATGGATCCAATGCCTCTTATTTCTCCCGAGCTTCATTTCCTCCAAATATGACTTTTGCACCTCCGACTTCCTTGAATTTTGACAGATTTTTCTTATTTCTGTCATATGTCCGGGACGACCACTATCCATGTACCAGGTTCCTTGGCACTCACTGTTCTTGAACCGCAAAACAAGGAAATTAAGTTTTAGGTACCCATACTTTTCTCGGGTCCCGAGGGGTTAGTATTGTAAGATGATCCAACCAACCTATAGCCAAATGGTTTGACTCTAAGGGGTTGCCATCTATCGGTGCCATAATCATAATTAATTTTGGCAAATTGCTTGGGGATTCTAGGTTCATACAGCTGTCTCTTTTGTCTGTATGCCTGTATATGTGTTTTAGCAATTGCCTTCTTTGGGTAGTTGTGATATCTCTGAGTGTAGTGCCTAGGTGCATATGTGTGCTGATGAAAGCTCTTATACTTTTGGAATGGCCTTTGCTGAGTTCTAGGCCTTTGCCATTTTGGCTTATAATCCATAGGTCTTTGCTGATAGTTCACATTATTCCAATCAGCTTGGCTTGGGTATTTTCTACCATTCCCTTCATATGTATTTCTTTTATAGAACTTCTGGGGTTTTTGGTAGCTCTGTTTCTTCTTTACAGAGTATTTCCTGTTTGGAGTTTCTTTGAGGAACTCGGCTGGATTTCTTCTCAGATGTCCTCTCAGCACACTCAACTGGCTGTTTTCCTTTTCCTTTATAACCAAGGCCAGTTTGTTTGTAATTGTGCTTTGGGATAAATGTGTGTGCACCATTTGAAGTTTTGGATTTTTGAGATACTTCATTGCTAGAAGATCCTTTTTCCAAAATCACTTTTGGAGCTTGACATAACACAGAGGAATGAAATCCTAAGCCTGTATTGTCTCCACATTCTCTTTGACTCATAATAAGATCATCCAATGATTTAGATGCCTTAGTGAATGAGGCAATCACATTTTTGAGGTCATTTTCCTCTTTTCTATATAGCTTATTTTCGCTATTAGCTTAGCATTTTCGTCTTTAAACTTTCATTCTCATCACCTATTTGACTTAGAGTACTCACTCCTTAGTCATTTGTGAGTTTTGGCTTTTGAGTAGGCTGTTTTCCTCATTTAGTAGTGTGTGTGAGGATTTAATGTGTTCAAAATCTTTCATCATTTTGCCTAATGAATCATAAAGATCAGTGGGTGATGAAGTGTGTGTGTCACAGTCACTATCACTAGAATCGAGTGTGATGGGTTAGAGTGTACCTCATCTTCTTGGTCGGGTTGGTCTTGTTCCTTGGCCATCAAACAGATCAAGGCTTCTTCTTGAGTCACTTGAGTAGTCATCTTCACTACTCTCAATCACCGTGTGTCTCTTGACTTATTTTGTCTCAGCCATCTCTCGCAGACCAACATTGCCTTTTTCTTTTCTTGTCTTCTTTCTCTCAAGACCTTTCTTTCTTCTTCATTCCTCGTATTTGTTGACTACAGGATATGGGCAATCAATGGCATAGTGACCTGGTTGCCTACAGCCCAAAGATAGATTTTCAACCTTTTGATCAGCCTCTTTCCATTCTTGGATTGTCACCCTTTGATATTCAACTTTTTGATGCTATGTTCTCTTGGTTGGCCTATCTTCCTTGACTTGGAGGAGCCGAGTGTCTTCTAGAGGATTCGCCCTTACCTCTCTTGTAGTTCTTATTGAAGAACTTGTTAAACCTTTTAACCATCGGGCTATTTCCTCTTGGTCAATGACTTCTTTGACCTCGCCTCTCTCTTGCCATCCTTAACAATTAGAGCAAAATTGTTTTGGGTATAAATTGTCTCTTCCTGGTCTTTTCTTCTCGGCTCAAATTCGTAGGCTTTGAGATCCGAGAATAGCTTATGGTTGGATGTCTTGGATAGGTCCATGGAGTGTCTCATGGCCATGACTTTCATATCCCACTCGGTTGGGAGACTTCTTAGAATCTTCATACACATTTCCTTCTCGTGTATATTCTTTTCCAAGTGCGATAGCTCGTTGGTAATTTCGTGAACCGAGCATCCAGTTGATCCAGGGTCTCTCCGCGATCATTTTGAAATTTTCAAATTTATGTACAACCACCGATAATTTATTTTCCTTGATTTGATTTCTCGAGCCTTCACAAATCAATGTTAGCTTGTCCCATTTCTTTAGCCGTTTTGCATGATTTGACTTTATTGAACATGGTTTTGTCCAAGGTTTTGTAAAGAATGTCCTTGGCCACATTGTCCAGGTTATATCTTTTTCTCGTCATCATTTGTCCATTCAAACTCTTGGTTTTTCAACCATGATCGGTCCGGGAGCAACATCCTCTTCACTTCTTCACCGCACTCTCCTTATTGTGTTCACTTTTAAAATTTGCGGGGGCCCATCCTCTATCACTATCCACATCTCATCATGTAATGCCGATAGATGAGCCTGCATACGAATTTTCCAATCATCAAATTCTTCAATTGTGAACATAGGGATGCGTGTCAAATTTGCTTCCATGATAATAACTTTTGATGATAAAAAGAGTTTTGAAAACTTAAGTACTAAAACAAACTTTGAAAAATTTGGGGATCTAGTTCAGTAACCAGTGTGGAAGGCTCAATGAACCAACCGCTCTGATACCACTTGTAGGTTCCAAGGGGTGTGAGTGTAAGGTTTAGAAGGAGGGGTTGAATAAACCTTACCAACTTTTCGATTTAGTCCTTTTAAATATTCAGAGTTAATACTTCACAGTTGAGTCCTTGATGGATAGCTAAGTTAGTTAATCAGCAGAGTTAGTTACTCAACGCACTGATCGAGTTGTTGATAGAATAACTCAAATTTTTGACTAAAGACTTAACTCGATCGTGATTTGTTTTTCGATGGAAGACTTTACACCCTTAAATTTGGTTTAGTTTTGATTTAATACTTGGTTTTAGTACTTAGAGATTATCAAGTGGATAGCAAATTTATCACAGAGTTAAATAAATAAGGTGCAGGAATTAAAGTCTTTGAAATGTAAATGACACGATAAGTTTTTATAGAGGTTCAAGATGGGGTAATTCTTCTACTCCTCTCTTCTCCAACTCCCGGGAGGAATCCACTAAGTATTGATCAAGATACTGAGTGGTAGCACCCGGATACAAGTCTTGATCACACAACGGTGACTTGATCCTTTGGGACTCGATCCGAGATGCCTTGGTCACGCGGTGGCTTCTCGTGACGACTCGCCTTCTTCACAGGCACCGCTTTGCTACTACAGACCCACTTGCTCAAGCTCTTTGGATTTGATCACGAAGCCCTCCAAAACTTGAGACGGTTCGACCTTGAACCTTCCTACAATCCTCCGTGGAATTTAGACCCTTGATTCTTCAACAATTTCCTCTTCAACCGATTGAAGTTATCTTTCCTTCACAGGTGAGTGTTGGATTGATTTTCTTCATAATGTAGGCTTGAGGATTAATCTTGAATGATTTGAGAATATTTTTTGTTACGAGATATAGCTTTTCTTGCTCGTATTTGTTTTCAATTGTCAAGGTAACCAACATTCTCTCAAATAAACTCCTCAGCCTTTTATAGTGTTCTTTTGAAAATTTTCCCGTTGAAGAGATAGGTTTATTCTCAAAACACACTTGTGGTCGTTGGCTTGTCTTGTTGATCTTGGAATTGCCTTCCTCGTATGAATTGTTCTTGACTTTTCGAGTTCGACATGGTGCAGTGCTTCCCATTGGTTTATTCCTTTTGCACGCTTCTCGGGATCGAGCACTTCGAGAAAGGTAGTATGGAGGTATTACTTGTTTAAGTAATTCCCTTGATTTCTCGGCAACGGATCTCTTCCGATTATCTCGACTTGATTGCATTTCCTTGCTTTCCCAGGTGACTTAGAGTCGCCTTCCAATCATTGGATGACTCTTCATCACTTCAACTTGAGACTTGGCTATCTTGAGTTGACTTGATCGATACTCTACTCGCCTACATCTCACCATTTGCTCCTTGCCGAATTCCGTCTTCTCTTCTTTGCCATACTCGGATGTCTTGCAATGAGTCTTCCTTCTAGTCTCCAAATTGTCTTCTTGCATGTTTAGGCATAGCCGACTTAACTCACCTTGACCATCCCTATTTATTACAATGCAGTTTACAACGAAAATGGGGTGCCAACTTCCTATTCTAAGTTTTACATGGCATTCATCAAAATCTAAACAATAAATTTCCCAACACAGCTGCTCTTGCACCCGATCTGGTGCCGCCGCTCTCACATAATGTTTCCGAGCTCGCCTCGAATCTCCTTCCCGGCCCTTCAACAATCATCTAGATGACCTCTCGCCGAGGTACGGGTGGAGGTGGTGGTAGCTCCTCCCTTTCCTTCCCCCTATGCTCCGGCTCCCGCCGAGGTTGGTGATCCCCCCGATTGTCCCTTTTATACTCCCTTTTTTTCTCCTTTTTATCAATGTACACAATTTCCCTAAGATGACCTGCTTGAATGAGTCGCTCGATCTCATCCCTCAGGTGTGTGCACCGATCTGTTGTGTGCCCATACTCATTATGAAATCAACAAAATTCCTTACTCTTCGCTTTTACTGGTGCCTCCGCATGTGCCTTTGGCCACCTCAGGTCGGGGTGTCTCTCAATAGCTATGAGCACCTCACCCTGAGGAACAGCCAATGGCGTATATTTCTCGTACCTCGGCCGTCCACCCATTGCTTCAGACCTCGGATTCTTCTGAGATCCCTTATCCTCCCGATCTTCTTTCCTATCCCTCATTTTTTCTCCTTCATCCCTCTTCATTTTCCTCGCCTCCTCCAGGTTGATATACCTCTCAGCCCGAGCTAGCAGCTCGTCAAAAGTCTTAGCTGGCTCTATCACCAAAGACTCAAAAAACTCCCCATCTTCAGGCCCTGAGCTAAGGCATTAGCCAAAATCTCCGGACTAGCTGATGGCACCTCCAACTTAGCCACAGTGAACCTCTATATGTAGCTCTGAAGTCCTTCCCCTTCCCTCTGCTTGATGCTAAACAGAGTCAGGGGCGCCTTTTGGTACTTACGGAAACTCGTGAACTGATTAAGAAATGCCGAACTGAAATCATCAAAATTTCTAATAGAGCCTAGGGCGAGCTGACTAAACCATTGCTGAGCTGATTTCGTCAAAGTGGTAGGAAAAACTCTACACATCACGCCATCCGTGAACCTGTGTAGCAAAGCAGCATTCTCAAAATGACAGAGGTGATACCACGGGTCCGTGGTACCATCGTATTCAAAACTCAGAGCTCGGTAGGAGGCTGGGAGCTCATCCGCCATTACTTCATCCGAGAAGGGAGTTCCCCTTCGCACTCGGACTAAAGCAGCTCCCGATGCTCCTACCACCCTCCGAAGAATATCCCTTACTTCGCGATGGAGATCATCCATCCACTCCGACCAATCCTGATCCTCAGTTGATGTGGGCTCCGCCCTTGACGAGTGCACCTCTTCTGCCACCGTGGGCCTCCGACCTCTCTCCCCGACCTCCGGGGGGACCACAGGAGGAGGGACTACCGGAGGAGGGACTACTGAAGAAGGGACCACAGGAGGAGGAGCCACATGCGGAGTTGGTGGCGGAAGCATTTCCCTCAGCCGCCTTTCCACCGTTTGCTCAACGGACCTAGTGATAAAACCACCCAACTGTTCAAAGAACATTGAGCCCAAATCAACACTTCCACTGGACATAGGTGTCTGTCCATCCACTCCAGCCCTCGAAAACCGCTGCCCTCCGCCCTCCACCGGAGGTGGTGGAGGTGGAAGCCTGGTGCCTTCTTGCGTAACTCCACCTGGAGTGTCTCCCAACGGTGTACGGTTCAGATCATCTTCCAAATTTCTCCTGATATCCTCCATAACCATCACTTGAAGCTCACATCTCCGCTCAATCTTCCCACAGACGGCGCCACTTGGTTACTCCCAAAAATGACCTTCTCTCGCCAATCAATTTCCAAGACGAACTCCTTCGCGAAACCTGCACAAGGGGGGGCGGAGGAGGGCTCCGGCGTACCCTCTACGATGCTTAAGTCAGTGACTTGGAAGAGAAGCAAAAGGCAAGAGAGAGAGAGCAATGTAACAGTAAAAAGAATGAGATTAGGTTTAGAATGAACCTAGGCTTGGGCTTTTAGACCCATACCCATCCCACCCACACCCGTGTTTACCGGGTAAGACTCATTAGACCCGCCAACTTTATATATTTGGTCAAAATTGTAAGATTTTTACTCAAAATAGTGCACTCAAAACTTATGAAAATTATATAAATTTGTAGATATTATATAAATGAAATAAACACCAACATATATTAAATCAAGAATTCTTGAACGACAATATACTCACTTTATATATAAACTAATAAAATAAAATAGATAAAAATAAAATAAAAAATATATATGGGTCAGTAAGGGTCGGGTCGTACCATACCCGTTACCCGATCCATATCCACCCGGGACTAAAAACTAATACCCGTTACCCACCTCATACCCATTTATTGGACTCATACCTGCCTCAAATGAGGTGGGTCTGATTCGGGTTCAGGTCTTACTCGGACCTATTGTCATCCCTAATTTGAATTGAGGGACTTTGACCCCAATTCCTAATTTTGACCCAAACCAATTTTGACCCAAATAATCCTGAACCATTAAATTCCAACCTATTGTTTTTATTGTTGTACATACATATATATAACTTTATATAAAAATTAAAATATATTAATGCTAGTTTAAATTTATTTGTAGGCAACGAGGGTTTTCAAGCAAAGAAACTTGCATTTTTCATGGCATTCTAGGTCAAAAGCTACTTTTCAGGTGACAGTTTCTAGTTTTACATTTATTTGTCCTTGTTAATGTCTTATGCGTGTTACTTAATAATTATGCTGCGTGTCTATCTTCGTGTGGGGCCCTACCGAGGTCCAGCATAAAAGTTACATCCGGTAAAATCTCGGCAGAGCGAGCCATGTTTTAATGCAATATCTACAACTGTAGTTAAATTTTCAATTTACAAGCATGTTATTAAGTGATATATATTTGCATATTTAGTTTGGATATATTGACACTCTAAGTTGTTAAATGCTCTCACCAAATATAAATTTCTATTTCAGATTGATGATAGAGTTGGCTGGACTTTTCATGGCATAACCCAAATCAAAATTTAAAACAACGAATTGTTATTTCTAATTATTGTATTCTTTATTCGACTATTTTTAAATAAATTTCTTAGAATTTGAATTGTTTCATGGAATATTTTTTGGAATTATTATTTAGTTGGTAAATATTTTTCTAGAATACTTAGAAAAAGCATATTTTTATATTAAATCGCACCTTAATTCCATGAATTGTGTTTGTTTTGAAAATTATGAAAATGGGGTGTTAGATTGATTGTCATCAAAGTAAGGGCTTTTTGACACAATATTGTATTTTTTATCTTAAATTGACAAAATATAGTGTAATTCAAACTTCTTGTTGTTTTAAGGGTAGACGCAATATGCTATTGCGCCTACGTGATTTTTTTTATTTTTTATTTTTGAAAAATGTTGATCAAGCGTAAACATAAAGTGCGCTTACTGTTTTTTTTTTTTTTTTTAAATTTTCAGATTAAGCGCACACGTTTGCTGCGCTTAAGTTTCAAATATTTTTTAAAAAAAATTTACAAAGTTGTTTAACAGGTTATGCACATAAATGAGGAAATGCAGGCTGGTTAGGTAGATGCTTGACAATATTTTAATTGCAAATTAATTAGGAGGCTAGCTAATCCACAAAATGATTATGTATTTATGTAGATCTATACAAATTCAAGATGCAAATACATGTTAATGATTTTGGTCGGATTTGGGTCAACATGCTATAACCAATTTAATCCGTCGAAACCGTTTAAAAAAAATAAGGAAATAATTAATGATAAGGAAAACCAAAAAAATAAGACATGTTCTTAAACTTACCAAAAAACCCCGACCGTTAGACCCGAAAAACCAGGCCAGCCCAAGTGGTCCAATTTTTTTAGTACATTTTCGTGGGCTGTGTCGAACTAGGCTTCAAAATTGCGACCAGACACTGTTTGGTTCGACCCGTTTCTTTCATCGGAATGGCAATAGGCTAGCCCGACCCGACCCCTTTGACACATGTAATTGAAAGGTCATAATTGTATTTGCTCAAATTTTTATACTATCAAACATTTTAAAATAAAATTACACGTAATAAAAGTAAGTTTTCTCAAGTGTCTTGGTAAAATGTTGAAAAATCCTCAATAAATTCAAACTTAATTACAACTCTGCCAAAATCATTAATATGTATTTGCTTCTTGAATTCGTATTTAGGTCTACATAAATTAGTGTTCTAAAAAGCGCTAGTCGTTAGTCGGGCGGTAGGTTGGGGCCTAGCGCCTAGGCGGAGTTTGGACGGGGTTAGGAGGGACCTGGGCGGGGTTAGATGGGGCCTAATCGAAAAAAAAGTTGTAGGCGGATAAGGAAGCCCTAGCGCTTAGACGGGAAGTAATCGGGAATAGGCGGAGATTTCTAGAACAGTAACATAAATACATAATCAATTTGTGGATTAGCCTCTCAATTAATTTATAATTAAAATATTGTCAAATATCTACCTGACCAGGATGCATTTCCTCATTTTCTGTGTGCATTACCTGTTAAATAGGCTTGTCAATTTTTTTTGAAAAAACAATCTAAATTTAAAGCGCAATAGACTTGTGCGCTTAATATCGAAATGTGAAAAAAAATAAAAAAGGTAAGCGCATTTAGAGTATGCACTTTATCTGCATTTTTTAAAAAAAAATTAAAAATCAGAGTAGGCGCACTAGCATATTGCGCCTACACTTAAAACAACAACATGTTTGAATTGTACTATATTTTGTCAATTTGAGATAAAAAACACAATATTGTGTCAAAAAGTCCTCAAAGTAAAGTTGTAATAACCAATTTAGTTTTAAATGTTAACTGATCGCCTATTTTAGGCTTTTCATTACTCATTCGAGGAGCAATCAAGGACCCACTAATGCGCCAGGCTAGCTTTGTTGACTGCTCAAATCAAAGAATAACGTTAAAATAAACAGCAAAAGTGATAGCCTTTCAGATCTTATCAGAAATGTCTCTAAAATAGGTTGATAAGATAGGAAAAGTAGGACGGATTTATGGCTTTTCTGTGGGTTTCCATTCCCCGAATAAGAGATATATATATATATATATATATATATTACTATTAAAATATATAACACAAAACTTTACAATTGAAAATTAATAATAACAAACAAATGTTAAAATATCTCTTAAAATACATTTATATTTTATATTCCTTGATACATTTTCCAATTCTATTATTTAAATATATACCTTTTAAAATAATTTTCTCAAACAATTGAAAATATGAAAGTTTTTAAGTCTCTAGTTCTTGGAATCAGGTCAATCAACTATCACGCCTGCATTTTTAATTCTCCCACTAGCCATTTTCTTCTTTCTACAAGCATTATACTTTCTAATAATTGCAATAGATTAATACTCATCACATTGTCGTTTCCTTTGGTAGTTACTTGTGATTAGTGATAGCAGTCGCATTATTGGATTAGGTTAGTGGGATTGAATCTGATCAACTTCTGCATTATCTTTTTAAAACTTTTTTGGAGTTTAGTTCATTGTTGTGACATCGATGGATTATCTAATCTAAATTATATTTTAAAATGAGTTGCTTCACATAAATGAATTTTTTTAAAAGTAAATAAATATAAAGTTTAAATCATTGGGGTTAGCCAAGACTCACTGGCGTAGCCAGGGGGGGGGCCAACCTTGGCCCTGGCCCCCCCCCCCATTTTTTTAAAAAAAAAAATTTATAGGTAAATTTTTTAAAAATTTTTTTATTAAATATTTACATGGTTTTTTTGCATTTTTTATCCTCAAGACACCCCAATTTCGAAAGGCTACGACAGCCAAGTGGTCATGAATTTTTAATTTTTAAAAAAATACATACTAAATTTATAGAAATACTTTTAAGAACGCTGGAAAATGTAAACATCCGCTAAAAACCATAAATATGTTAGCTTAAAGAAAATTAAGGGGTTAGATTCACAACAAGGCAATACTTTGATGGTTTAGAATTAAATGTAATTTTAATAAAATTTGAACTTTTTTTAGGGTACAATCAGGGGTAAAATAGAAAAGGGAACATACGTGCTCACATATGATTGAATTCGGGTCAATCACCCTTACATCACAAGCCTCTATCAATGAAACACAAGCTTGATCCAATAATATTTGAACTTTTAGTCAGGTAAACTACAAAATTTTCATTGATAATAATCTATAAATTTTATAATCTTATTTGTTCAACCACTTTAAAAATAAAATGGCTAAATTGCAAAATATGCACTATAACTAGTCAGTCCACTTGTTAGATGGATCAGACCCCCGGACCCGGTGACATTTACGTAATATTAGCAGTAGTGTTTAAGTATTTTTCAGGGACCACCGGTATTAACAGTCCTTCTGAAAAGTATTAGTCATCCTTCTAAAAAGTATTAGCAGTTCTTCTGAAATGTATTAGTAGTTTCCTGAAAAGTATTTTAGTATTCTCCTGAATATACTCCCGAAATGTATTAGCAGTCCCTCAAAAAAGTATTAGTAGTTTCTCGAAAAAGTATTAGTAGTTCTTTGAATATAATTAATTTTTTCTCCCGAAATGTATTAACGGTCTTTCTGAAAAGTATTAGTCGTCCTTCTAAAAAGTATTAGTAGTTTTTCTGAAATGTATTAGTAGTTTCCCTGAATATAATTAAAGTTTTCTCCCGAATGTATTAACAGTCCTTCTGAAAAGTATTAGTCGTCCTTCTAAAAAGTATTAGCAGTTTTTCTGAAGTGTATTAGTAGTTCCCTGAAGAGTATTCTAGTATTTCTCATGAATATACTCCCGAAATGTATTAGCTGTCCCTCGGGAAAGTATTAGTAGTTTCTCGAAAAAGTACGTATTGGTAGTTCCCTGAAGAGTATTTTAATAGTTTCCCTGAATATAATTAAATTTTCTCCCGAAATGTATTAGCTGTAAAGTCTAATACATTTATTTGATACATCTAATACACTGGAATGCAATGTGTAATACTTTTCTACAAAGTTATGTCATTTAATAATAAAACAGAGAATTACTAAGAAGCTGTAAAGTATAATACATTTTTCTAATACATCCAATACATTAGAATGCAATGTGTAATATTTTTCTTCAAAATTGTGTCTTTTAAATATAAAAGAGAGACTTTATATGGAATTGTAAAGTCTAATACATTTCTTCAAGATATGTGCACTTGCTCACATATCTTTGTTAGTAGTTCTAAAAGTTAAAACTGCTAAATTTTTTTTTTGAAGGAGCAGGAAAAATTTAAAATCACAATTTAAGGAAATTCTGATTATATTAGTAAATGTTCCGAACCCAACAAGCAGTACACAAGTAGCAAGACATAATTAATAATTTAATCACTCTCCAAAGGAAAAACTAAAAAGAAATGAATTTCCAACTAACCAACAGAATATGGAGTAAATAGACTCTAAGGCCGCTTGTAAATACAAGAAGACTCAAAACACGCCAGAGCAGATAAATCATACTTTCACATGTTCTCTTCTCACACAAAATGAAGCCACAACAGCGTAAAAATCACAATAAGCCAAGATGGGTCTTGGTTGCAGATGGGTCTTGGATTAATTTGATTATATAATAGTTGGAGGGGAGTATGGTGAGTTGCATATGAAAAGATGGAAATTTTTACAGTGAGTCTGTGGTGTTGATGAGCTATAGGGAAAAAGAGAAGATGAGCTTTAGGGAAAAAGAAAGAAATGGGAAATTAGGTAATGGAGATAATGGAGTTTTGCTTTTTTGGGTGGATCGGGTTTTTCGCGGATCCGAGTCGAGTCTGCGAGATGAGTAAGATATTTAGACCCATCTAACGGGTCTAGATCCGTTAAACGGTCTGACAGGAGACTAACCCCTAGATGAATATATCAGACTTACTAAAATAGAACCAACATCGATTAGAAGTAGTAGAAACAAAAAATCAAAATTGTTGGATAAATTTCGTGCCAATGAATTTGATCTCATATCAGCCACTGGTTTTCCATGAAAGTGAATCAAAATAGATTGGTCATGTATGGTTGTATTTCCAACCCCCTTTTCCACTTTTCAACTATTCCGGAAGATGGGTTTATATTTGTTTCAAAAGTTTTTCAGTAAAAATGAAGTCATTTCCAGTTTTCACTTTTTATGGAAAATATTCTTTTGAAAACACAACCAAACAATTTTTCATTCCAATTACGCAAACCTAGGTAAAAATACACTACAATCACACAAACCTATGTCAAAAATAAATTTAAAAAACTATAACCAAACATATTCTCATTTTCAAACAGAAATTCAGACAACAAACCAAACATATTCTCAATTCTCACACGAAAACCAATAAAGTTTGAAAATTCATTTTCCAACACTAGAAACTGGAAATTGGACTTGGAAACTGTTGAGTTTTGGTGTCAAAAATAAAAGAAGGGCTTTTGTATCCCACATAGGTTGTGGAACAAAAGGGGTGGGAACCTTGAGGTTATTTAAGGAACCCATGTGGTGTGGTTTTAATTGCACCAGTCAAATACACTTTAACCTTTGTGGTTTGACTCTAGTTAAATTCCTCTCTTGTATTCTCAAGTATGGAGAGTTGGGAGAGAGGTGTGAGTTAGTCAAAGGTTTGTAAGAGTGTGAGTATTGGGGTCAGGAGAGAGAATGTCTGTGTGATTGTAAAATGTTTCACATAGTGGAATTTCTTTCTCTGGGTGCCGTGGTTTTTCTCCGGTTTTGGAGTTTCCACGTAAATTCTTGTGTTGTGGATTGTTGTTATTTTTCATGTTATTTCTCGGTTATTTCTGCTTGTCCCTAGGGGATGAATGGGGATCGTTTTTCCCAACAAGTGGTATCAGAGCCCGGGTTGGGTCTCTTGAAATTCGAGTGCTGTGGTTGCGGCGATGTCGACCTTCCACATCGAAAAGATTTCTTGAGCGGTGTCCGGGGGGTCTCATTTGGAGGCGGGTTGTTCATCAGGCTAGGGTGGTTCAAGCAGGTGGAGAAATTTGATGGAAGGGTCGAGTTTGGCTTATGGCATGTATAAGTCAATGATGTGATGGTATGATCCGGGTTACACAAGGCTTTGAAGGGTAACTGTCAAGGTGGAGGTGGAGTTAATCTGACAAATAACTCCTCATCCCGGCCTAACATTTAATGGCGGTGAGGATTTTCTTTGATTAGAAAATGTATGTCCTTTTGGCAGGTTAAGTTGCCTTAAAAGAGGATGTGGTTATGTTAGCGGGTCAAGGAATTTGCGCACGGGCATTGGCTTGTCATGAAAAAATGCAGGGTGTGGTGGAATTTCACACGGGCATTAGTTTGACATGGATGCAGGGTGTGTGGTGGAATTTACACACGGGTATCAGTTTGGCATGGATACAAGGTGTGTGTTATGTCGATGGTTGAAGGACTTCCAAGAGGGCCTAAAGCTGGGAGTTGCACCATACATTTTAGCGGGTTTTTCGACATGTGCCGAAGGAAATTCTTAGAATGATTTATTCTAAGTGGTCTACTCATATGGTGGAGTAGGGTTCTCTTGTTTGAGAATGATGGTTCTTTAGTTTGAGAATGTGATTGTCGGTGAAGACAATGAGGCTTCTTTTATTATGCCAATGTGAAGTTTGTTGAGTTTTGGTGTCAAAAAAAAGAAGGGCTTTTGTATCCCACAGGTTGTGGAACAAAAGGGGTGGGAACCTTGAGGTTATTTAAGGAACCCATGTGGTGTGGTTTTAATTGCACCAGTCAAATACACTTTAACCTTTGTGGTTTGACTCTAGTTAAATTCCTCTCTTGTATTCTCAAGTATGGAGAGTTGGGAGAGAGGTGTGAGTTAGTCAAAGGTTTGTAAGAGTGTGAGTATTGGGGTCGGGAGAGAGAATGTCTGTGTGATTGTAAAATGTTTCACATAGTGGAATTTCTTTCTCTGGGTGCCGTGGTTTTTCTCCGGTTTTGGAGTTTCCACGTAAATTCTTGTGTTGTGGATTGTTGTTATTTTTCATGTTATTTCTCGGTTATTTCTGCTTGTCCCTAGGGGATGAATGGGGATCGTTTTTCCCAACAAGTGGTATCAGAGCCCGGGTTGGGTCTCTTGAAATTCTGAGTGCTCTGTGGTTGCAGCGATGTCTGACCTTCCACATCAGAAAAGATTTCTTGAGCGGTGTCCGGGGGGTCTCATTTGGAGGCGGGTTGTTCATCAGGCTAGGGTGGTTCAAGCAGGTGGAGAAATTTGATGGAAGGGTCGAGTTTGGCTTATGGCATGTATAAGTCAATGATGTGATGGTATGATCCGGGTTACACAAGGCTTTGAAGGGTAACTGTCAAGGTGGAGGTGGAGTTAATCTGACAAATAACTCCTCATCCGGTCTAACATTGTGGCAGTGAGGATTTTCTTTGATTAGAAAATGTATGTCCTTTTGGCAGGTTAAGTTGCCTTAAAAGAGGATGTGGTTATGTTAGCGGGTCAAGGAATTTGCGCACGGGCATTGGCTTGTCATGAAAAAATGCAGGGTGTGGTGGAATTTCACACGGGCATTAGTTTGACATGGATGCAGGGTGTGTGGTGGAATTTACACACGGGTATCAGTTTGGCATGGATACAAGGTGTGTGTTATGTCGATGGTTGAAGGACTTCCAAGAGGGCCAAAAGCTGGGAGTTGCACCATACATTTTAGCGGGTTTTTCGACATGTGCCGAAGGAAATTCTTAGAATGATTTATTCTAAGTGGTCTACTCATATGGTGGAGTAGGGTTCTCTTGTTTGAGAATGATGGTTCTTTAGTTTGAGAATCGTGATTGTCGGTGAAGACAATGAGGCTTCTTTTATTATGCCAATGTGAAGTTTGTTGAGTTTTGGTGTCAAAAATAAAAGAAGGGCTTTTGTATCCCACATAGGTTGTGGAACAAAAGGGGTGGGAACCTTGAGGTTATTTAAGGAACCCATGTGGTGTGGTTTTAATTGCACCAGTCAAATACACTTTAACCTTTGTGGTTTGACTCTAGTTAAATTCCTCTCTTGTATTCTCAAGTATGGAGAGTTGGGAGAGAGGTGTGAGTTAGTCAAAGGTTTGTAAGAGTGTGGGTATTGGGGTCGGGAGAGAGAATGTCTGTGTGATTGTAAAATGTTTCACATAGTGGAATTTCTTTCTCTGGGTGCCATGGTTTTTCTCCGGTTTTGGAGTTTCCACGTAAATTCTTGTGTTGTGGATTGTTGTTATTTTTCATGTTATTTCTCGGTTATTTCTGCTTGTCCCTAGGGGATGAATGTGGGATCCGATTTTTCCCAACAGAAACACATCGATACATCCCTATTGTATTTGAACAATACAATAATTAAATCTTATGAACGAAGGGGCACAAGGCCATATGAGACAAAATACAATTTATTAAGGGGGCACACATTCTAATAATTGGAGACAAACAAAAATTAAACAATAAAACAAATAAAGTATGGCATTCCCCATTTTATCATGGAGGGAAAATAGGGGAAGAAAAGGGTTTTGTCCATGCCACCCATGTGGGTGGCACCCAAGTGTGAGGATCCACCCTTGGATCCTCACATACACACACACACCCACATGGGTGTGTGAGTGATCCAAGGGTGGATCACTCACTTGGGTGCCACCCCACTTGGGTGGCTAAGAAATTCCCAAAGAAAAGAAGAAAGACATTAAGCAGAAACAATATTTAGAAAGAAGTTATAACAATTAATAAACAAACACAATAAATATCCAACCCAACCAAAAAAATTGTGTTTCCTGTTAGACCGTCTAACAAATCTAATATATTAGACGAATCCATAATTAACCCCACTCATATCCAGCCCAACCAAAAAAATTGTGTTTTGTAAATCTGAAATATGTGTCATCTTCTCTTCACGTAGCAATCCCACCAATACTCACTCCATTCACACTTACATACATATGTATAACTATTTCTTTAACTACCTCTACATTCTCATCACCAATTGATGCGTCCGAGTCGCACGCAAAAGCAACGAGAAGGGGAACAAGATTGAAGCTGAATTTTGCAAATTTTATTTTCTTTTAGTATTTTTTTAATAAATATGTTTTGAAATCTGTGAGTGTATAGGATAAAAGGTGATACAAAACTTTAAAAGTCTCACAACATTAACTTTAAAAGTCTCACAACATTTAATTGTTTCATTTTTTGGGATTCTTGGTCAGCCATCTATTTATTTTGCTTACTCATTCAACTATTATTTTTCAAAATTACATTCATCCATGTCATCCAAGTGTTTGCTGATTTGTCTAAATCAATTCTGACGTATTTCAGAGGAACTAATATTTTTCATGAAGATTACTAATACTTTTCAAGAGAACGCTAATACATTTCAAGGGAAAAACCTATTACTTTTACCAAGAATTACTAATACATTTTATGAGAAAACTAATACTTTTGAAGGCGAATTACTAAATAACTTTTTGTTAAAATCTAATACTTTTCAGGGGACTACTAATACGTTTTGCGAGAATTACTAATGCTTTTAATGGAAAAATTAATACTATTCTGGAGGGCTACAAAAAATGCTGTTAAGGGAATTACTAATACTTTTCTAATTGATTACTAATATTTTTCAGGGAAAAAATTAATACATTTCAGGGTCCTGGTGATTCTATGTCACTACCTAATATTCGGGTCGATTTTGGGGATCCACCTAATAAATTTTAGCCCGTTAGATTGTTTGACAATGAGTTTTTATCCTAAGTAAATAGATAAAGATAAATTACACACAATTTTCCAATTGAAAGAGAATTTCGTGATATTTTGATAAGCTAGAAATCAACATCCAGTGTCCACTGCCCCCACAATAATTGCTAGAGCCACTTTCATTCTCTCACCATAATATCTCTCACCTTATCCTCTTTGTTCTCTACTCTTATATACGTATATCCTTTTGTATCTCTCTCTCCTTCTCACTCTGATCTTTCCCTTTCCTTTTATATATAGGAGTACTAGTTGCTGTACTACTCTTATTGGTTCTCGATTTTTACGCTTATCAGCATCTCTCTTTAAAACCCCATTAAAACCCCCCAAACCCCTTATCCATTGTCACTTGAATCAATCAATCAATCAATCAAATTCAGTAGCAAACGAAGTGATTGTTGAATGGACTGTTGCCTTCCCTATTCCAAACTCAAATTCCCAACTCTGCCCGCCGGAGCTCTCCGCCGTCCGATCACTTTCGGGCTGCGTATTGTGGCGAAGCCGTTGATTGTGGCGGCTGGTACGAGTGGTACTAGCAAGTGTCAGTTTGGCGGCTTGAGCGCGCCTCTGGAGCCGAGGACACCGGCTGGGAGGTTCCTGAGCGGCGTCTTGTTGGATGATCGAGACAACTTTCAGGGTGCCGCTAGGAAAGAGTTGGAGCGGCTGGCGGTTGAGAGGGATGAAGCGGCGGCTCGGTTGCAGCTCAGCCTCGGCTCTGATGAAGCTTGCCTTCATAGGTTGGTGGCAATAGTCAATAAATACCCTTTTATTTATTGATCCTGTCAATTTATTGCGTTTACTGAGTTATGAGTTTATTATGATATAATTGTTTACTTCAAAAAGATTGTTTGGTGATGTATATGTCATGTTTTTGTGGTATATTTTACTCTTGTATTGTAATTTGTTAGCTCTCTGGTTAGGTACTTCCAAATTTATATTGTATGAATCTTTTGTGCTTTTTTATCAATGAATTTGAGTAAAAGATGGAAAACGTTCAAGGTAAACATGAGCAACAAGATTTTTTTTTTTCCATTTTTCCCTAATTTTTCAATGACAACTTAGACCATCTGTGCAAAGTTCATAAACATATCTGTACCAGAGTGCTCAACTAGTGGATTAATTTAATGTTGAGATAAAAATTAGGTTAAATTCTTTAATACTAGTTCTGGTGAAGTTCTGCGACAAACCTGAAATATTACAAATATATGTTGTATGATCTCTGTGTAAATATTGCATTTTATAAGCAATTAGGCATCTGAAAGGAAAACAAATGGTTTCAAGCTTGTCGTATTAGTTAGAATAGATAGAAGGATTGAGTTGAAGAGCTACATTTATGTAGAGATGGTGAAAATTATGTTAAGAAAGCAAGTTTATTGAATTCTCTTACATGTATGATTTATCTGTTGCTGCTTGACATTATTCTGCACCATTGAAAATCTTTTGGAGATATGCTTGTATTTCTTTTTATGAACTGAATGGCACGTTTTAGGATAAGCGCACAACTCCTTGAGAATGGCATGGGCCGGAGAGGGTGTACTAGTGCATCGAGTTCCTCAAAGAACGTAATTTGCTGGAGGAGGGTGTACTAGTACTGCCACCGGACATTTTTGTGGCCTCATCAAGAAATATTATCCGCTGATGCATTGCTTGCATCTACGTTTGGTATCTCTAGATGATTGTGGGACAGTTGGGCGTTTATTGCTTCAAGCCGGTAAGTATCTCAGGTGCTGGAGCGACTAGAAAATTGACAAGGATTGTACCAATTGTTTTCGCATTACTACATTTTTGAGGCGGTAGAGACATAGGATTGCCTAAATGACCAACTTCTTGAAATAATTAACTTGTAGGCCAAACATTGCTGGAACATGAGAAAAACCGTGGTAATGTTAGTTAATTTATACCACATGTTTTACTTTTCATACCTTTTGGCTGACTTAAAAACATGGATGACAGGAGGATTGCCGAATTCAAAAAGCACGAATGCCAAGATGCAGTTGAAGATGTTATGTATATGCTTATACTCTACAAGTTCTCCGATATGAGAGTTCATTTGGTCCCTCGGCTTTCCAAATGTGTCTATAATGGTCGGCTCGAAATTTGGCCTTCGAAGGACTGGGAACTCGAGTCTATTCATAGCTTTGAGGTTCTGCAAATGGTGAGAGAACATCTAAATGCTGTTATTGGATGCAGGGCAAATGCTAATGTCACAGACAGTTGGGCCACAACTGAAATACAAAGGCTTCAACTCTGCAAACTGTATGCTGCTTCTATCTTGTATGGATATTTTTTGAAGTCTGCTTCTTTGAGGCATTCTCTCGAACAGGTTCTAGACCTCAGCAACTTTTACTTCGGTTTTGGTGCTCGGAGTCAAATTCCAGTTTCGGAGATGTTTTCTATTGGATCAAAGTACATTGCGTGTGGCCATGTGAGCAGCCCAAGATCTTCGTCTGTGGACCGAGTATCGTGTAGCCTGGGGACGAAACAGGAAAATCTGAGGTTTTATCTGATGGGGTTCGACCAAGAAATGATTCAGATGTGCGCAAAGCCAAAATTCAAGGAGGCTGTGAATCTTATTGAGAGACATAGTTGTGCTCTGTTTGGCGACGAGGAGACAGGTTTGCTTGAGACTGACGATGTAATTACAACCTCGTTTGCTAGTCTGAAGAGATTTCTTCTCGAAGCCGTTGCTTTTGGCTCATTTCTGTGGGACGCGGAAAATTGCGTGAATGCTGTTTATACACTTGAGGAAAACTGGGTATCCTAGGACTGCAGCGTGATCTATGCTCGTCGTTAGGTATATTTCGTGTGTATATTAATTTCCTGCTTTCAGCTCGGGAAAATTTGCACCTAGCAAATGTGGAGGATGTATATACTTACTTTGATGGCTTTATAATGTACATAGAGAAGTTCCTCATTGTGATTGGTAATGAAAATTTTGTTCGTGTCTGATCTTTTAGTCTTAAATTTTGCAGTTCCTTTGGTGTTCTGTGTTAGGTTATATTATTCTTCGATCTTCTATATTTTTTGCGTTCGTTATAAAGGTAATAATGGTAATTGTCACGCGTGATGGCATTTATCTGCTGTGTATCAGACGGTTTGACATATTGAAACATAATGGTATAGCACCACCCTCAAAGTATTCAACAAATAAGACCTTTTCTTATAGGGATAATTACAAAAATTAGTCCTGAAATTTGGGTTAATTACAGAAAAGAAAACAGTTTTTTTAAGTTTACAAAAACCGTTGAATTTGATTCTGCATTACAATTTACCTTCTTCATAAGCAAAAATATTTTAAACACCCCTGTTACATTTGTAAAATTATCATAATGACCCCATTACATTTAACACATAAACAGAACTCAAACGGTTTTTTTTGTTGAGTTTTTAAACATCTCTTTATTTTTTTTGTTTTTCTTTTTTGTAATTAACCCAAACCTCAGGGTAGTATTTGTAATTATCATTTGTAATGTCAAGAAGTTTGCCTCAAAGGGCTAGGCAGACAGAACATAGAATTTCTAGCTGAAATAAAATTCAACCTCTATGAATTTATGCACAAGAAACTCAATTCATACCCATTGATTTTTGTCGTTAGTCTTACACCGAGAAGAAGTTTAACATAGAACTGGAGCCTCGGATTACAAATATGGCTTCTCGAAATAGTCCTTCAAAGTCGAATTTTCAACTGAAAAGCCCAGTTTTAAAATTGAATTGGAACCTAACTTAAAATTAAGTGTTAATTATAAAAACTACCCAGAGGTTTAGTCTGATTATAAAAAACCAGTTATCTTTTATTTAAAAATACAAGTATTCCATTGACATTTGTTTCTATTTTACAAATTGCACATTAAGAGGAACTAATTATTAGGCAAAATTGTTTTTTTAGTCCTTTAAGTGGAGCCACTCGGAGATTTAGTCCTTTTTATTTTTGGACTTTGGATTTCGTCCTTTAAATGGAAAAAAATCGGACTTTTAGTCCTGTGACCTGCTACAATAGGTAATTGTGACCTACATGCATACATGACATTTTTTAAAAAAATATTAATTATGAAAAATAAAAAAAGGTGATGACTTGGATGTATGAGTAGGATTTTTGGACGGAAATATTAGGTTTCTTTTGAAGTTTGCAAAATATATTATTATTAAACATAATTAATTTAGAAAAAAAACACTGAAAACAAAAGGATGCTAATAAAATGTAAATATTATAATTAGATGAACACATAAAAAATTTATAATAAAAAATAGATTTTAGTTTAAATTATTTCTTGATTTTTAAAAATACAAATAATTATAAAAATCATATTTAAGTATTGAAAATATATTTTAGGCTAATTATGTTTCATTTTAGTAAATAATGATATTTTAAAAGTGAAATAATACAAAAAATACAAAAAAAAATATTAAAAGACGAAAAATGGGGAAGACTGTTCATCTTCCCCAGGAGAACCCTCCCCCGGCGCAATCCCCCGCTGAATCAACACTGCCACCCAACGACGAACTGCCCATCGCCACCACCGCCAGAACAACCTCCGCCGCCGCCTATAGGCATCTGATTCTCCCCACCCATTTATGCATACATATATGTATATATTTAAGTACACAATTAAATACCGGTGGCTATCGGTTTCCGCCATCATTCGTCGTGCCTTCTTTATTCTTGGCTTGGACACAAACTAAAAAAGGTGATTGAAGAGAAGAATTGGGAGGGGCTGGGTTTGGTGAGGAAGATCTACCCATCCCCCACCCCCCAATTTTCCTTTTTTTATTACCAAAAACAGAAATTGGATGTATAATATGTATTTAAAAATTGAATGTAGAATATGTATTTAATTTTACATATAGTTCTTTATTGGCGTTATTTAAATTTATGATAAATACGATGTACTTCTTTTTAAGATAAAGATGTTAAAAAAATTAATCTTATGATAAAAAAGATGTATTTTAAAAATTAAGATATTTCAAAAAGAATTAAAGTATACTTTTACTTATAAATATAAATTTTTAACATTACTTTTTGTTTTTAAAATAAATTATTCTTATTCGATTTTATGAATTTATTTAAATGTGTTTTTTCTAATTAGAATGCCAAGATGGAGTTCTGAATAGTGAATATACTATGTAAAATGTCGATTTTATGAAATATATTTCTTCAAACATTTAGTTTTAAATATAATATTTATTGATGTATATAATATGTAATTAATTTTTTTATTTTAAACTAAAATGCTAAGTTGGAATTCTGTTTTTGTTTTTGTTTTTTCTCTTCAATTTGCCCATATGTTAAATGTATTGCCAAGTAGGATGCCACATAGTTAATTGGTATTGAAATATTAAGTTTTATAAAAAAAAGAAATTACACATCAAATTTGCAGGTAACCTTTACCTATTGTAGCAGGTCACAGAACCAAAAGTCCGATTTTTTTCCATTTAAAGGACGAAATTCAAAGTCCAAAAATAAAAAGGACCAAATCTCCAAGTGACTCCACTTAAAGGACTAAAAAAACAATGTTGCCTAATTATTAGGTAAATACAAACCTCAGAGATATGTTTGTACCGCTTTAAGTGAGTTTAAGGGTATCGGTAATTTTAAAATATAATTGGATTTGTTTTTTTAATTAGGCTGACCTCGAGGGTAGTTTTTGTAATTATCCCTAACATTCATTTGAGTATGTGACTAACAGACCAATAACATAGTTCTAGACCTACCCAGTTGCAAGTCTTTCTTAATTCATCAACCTCAAAATATTTTATGTTGTACAATCTCCATTTTGAACTTGGTTTTCCTTGATGACTTTGAATTGTTAAAATGTGTGGACAACAACTACCCCTTTTAAAATACTGTACCTTAACAGATCAGCTAAACGAAATTCAACTCTCAAACTATATAATAACTAAATCAACAAAATTTTCATCCCCATAATTTTTAGAAAGCTCATTGCCAAAAACCCAAAAAAAAAACTTTTCATCCCAAAGATTTTGAGCCATCTCCTCACATCAATGGCTGTCATCATACTAAAACTCGTTTTCTTCGTTCTAAGCGCGTTATCAAACGTTATAACGCGCGTCATATTCACGACTACAGCTCAAATTGTGGTGCAAATGATTCAAGCACTTAAGGTTCCCGGTGAAAGTAGCCAACGTGTTATAGAGCAAGTAAAGAATATTATCAAGACATGTTTGGAGTACTTATTGAACCTTGTATTAGAAATGATCAGCACTGTCGTATCGTCTCTGTTTGATCTTTTGAAAGAAGGGGTCTTAAATTCGTCGTCTGGTTTGGCTGGAGCAATTGGTGGATTGTTGGAAAAGTCGAAAACGTCGCTTGATGATGCTGTGCAAGAAATTCCAGAAGTAGTGGAGGCTTTTACGGAGATGGTTGGTAAAATTGTTGCAGATTTGTGGAATAATTGTAATGATGCATTTGCTTATGTTACAGAGAATGTTTTGAGTTAAGGATTCTTTTGTGGGACTTTTTTTGTTATTGTTGTTGTATATAAATCATACAGACCATAGAGTAGCAAAACATTAGCATGTTAGATGATTACAAGTGCAACAATCTTTGTTTCCTGATTTATGTATTGTGAAAGATTTGTGGACAATTACTTCATTTATTTTTTCTCCAAGAAATGTAAAGACACGAACAATATGGAAAAGTCAACTTTCTCATTGCTTTCAAGCCAAGTCTCATATTTTGGATTGTTTGCAAATTTTGGTCATTCATAATGTTTGTATTACATCATAGGGTAGGCATAATGAAGCTATGTTTCAAAACGAAATAATTAAAAATATTATACAAGTTTATACAAATGTGCCGCATATAACATATTTCACGACTTCAAATTACAAATTTATTTATTTATTTATTATAGTTACATATATCAATCTCTAACCAACAATCACTAGATAATAACAAACAAAGAATTCAAGATTTCATACTTGTTGAGTTTTGCACCTCAATTTATCATCTGAAAAAATATTTTTTATTTAAAGCAAAAAAAAAGATACTTTTTTTTTTAGGGAAAAAAATGATATTATTAATTTGTGGTAGCACTTGTATTATTTGATACAAAAGGGACTCGTTTGATATTTTTGATGGGATTGGATAAAAAAATAGGATTGGATAGAATTATACAGTTCATGGATTATATAGTACCAACTAGTATGTGTTTTCCCTCAAAAAAAAAAAAGTACCAACTAGTATGTGTTTGATATATGTGATTGACCTTGAATATAGAATCATAAATTATGTTTCGCACAACATTCAAGAGCAATTGTGGAGCAATCGTGACTGGCGGCCATATAGGGTTTCTTATCTGGAGAACAAAGTCAGTAAGTATTGGCACAATCATAATAAAAACTAGGGATAATTACAAAAACACCTCTGACGTTCGGGCTAATTACAAAAGAACCAAATGGTTTTTGAAAATTACAAAAAACCCCTTAAGGTTTGATTCCATCTTATATTTTGCCCTTTCATAAGATAAATTTGTTTCAAAACCCCCTGATATTCTAGAAATATTAAGCTACCCCCTTAAATTTAACACATAATCAAACATGAGGGGCTTATTTGTAATTCTGAAACATCTTTGGGTTTTTTTGTAATTAGCCCAAATCTCAGGGAGTCTTTTGTAATTATCCCTAAAAACTAATGAATATCATAACACACAATAAAGAAAACTGATTTGTTGCAACAAAGAAGCCTTAAGTCGTTCAAAGTGGAAGTTACAACAAAATTGAAATATATGTTAAAGAAGAAAAAATTATAATTCTGACACTACAAGCCTTAAGTTGGTATTATCAATCAAATGACACTACAACATAAATGATATTAAATAACACCTAAAAATTGTTATCTAATGGCCTTAAAATATTACTAAAGACAATAGGTAGCACACTTTTTCTACCTATAGTCTAAGGTATCGCTTTTATTAGTTTTTAGAGACACTTTTTCTAAGTGTTACATTAAGTTCTCTATTGGTAACACTTTGAAGCAATATTTCTATAGTGTTACATATTAATTTTATGTAACACTTTTTGTAACACATTTTCTATTTGTAACACTTTAAAAAAATACTTCTACAATGTTACATATGAATCTTATGTAACACTTTTTTTGAATCACTTCGTAGAAATACTGTTTTTTGCCACCAAGTAGATTTGAACCCACGACCTGTTATGTGTGGAAGTGACATTGTGCCACTAAGCTAAATTGATTTTTATTACAACTTTTGCATTGTTTTACACACACACACACACACACACATATATATATATATATATATATTAAAATTGTATAAAAATTATATTATATGTATATATATATATATATTATATAATGAAGATTATATTATATAATATATGTATTAAATTATATTATACACTATATATATCAAAATTTATATTATATAGTATATAGTTTGGAAATCATTTTATGTTATATATTAAAGGACACAAAAAATAAAAATATCAAAAATATATAAAATAAATTTATCGACTGGTCAATATTCAATCGGTAAAAATAAAAAATATATAAAAATATAAATATAAATTTTTGACAGATAAAAAAGTTGTAACAGTAAAAAAAATTAAATAATGAAAAAATAATTCACATATGCACATCAATTTTCATTGGTAAATGTTTTATTAAAAAGTAAACAATATGTAAAAAAAAGGTTAACGATGAAATTGGTCTCCGTTAGTAAAAATTAATTAATAAATAAATAATAATAATAAAATATATACATGCGCATTTTCGGTTGGTATTACGACGGAATTAATTACGTCCGTAAAAATAAAAAAAATAAAGCAAAACTAAAATACTTGATAAAAAAAAAAAAAAATTCAGTAAAAAAAATAGAGTACGTGATGTCTATATTTTTTAGGTTTGGTGATTTTTTTTTGCCTTCACCTATTTTATGATATTAATTAATTAAATAAATGGTTGACATGATTTAATGATAGTAAAATAATTTTGTGTTACTAAAATATAGCCTAAAAAGTGTTACAATTAATAAAATATAGTGTTGCCAAAAGTGCTTCTTAAATAAAGTGATACTTATTTAAAAGTGTTATATATAAGCGTTAAATATTGGTAAAATGTTACAAAAGTGTTACATAAATATTGTAAACTAAAAAGTGTTACAAACATGTGTTACATATGTACCATATGTAAAAAGTGCTACAAAATTTGTGTTACTTAATGTCATTTATGTTGTAGTATGAAATCAGGATTACAATCCCAGCCCGAACAGTTATCATGGGCCTCAATCATTTCCAAACAAAAGGTATTCCATGATAAAGAGCTGTATCTAGTAATATCCCATTTCCAAACATGTCCAAGATGTAACAGATGGTAATTGGTCGGTTTAGGAAAGCCCGTCGTCCAGTAAAACCAAGCTCCGATGCGCAATTGACCTGAGACCTGCAAAACCACCGTTACAAGGGGGCGGAAGGGTTTTTCGGCGTATTCACCAACGCTCAAGTTAGGATCACTCTAGAGAGAGAATATATGATATAGAACAATATATAAGACGTATGTGTATTGAAATTCTAACTAGAGGCATACCTTTTTTGTGCCCTATTTATAGGTTTGTCAATTAGGGTTGCGTACGTATCAAGTAACGCTAAACCCTAATTAACACATAGACCTAGGTTAATCGTTCGTATTGGGCCGCACACCTCTCAGGCCCAATAGACCAGTAGCCCTTTAAGTTGATCCATCTAAGAGCCCAACCCACTTAGGTTGGTAGGCCCTTAAGTTGATCCGTCTAAGAGCCCAACCCACTTAGGTCGGTAAACCCTTAAGTTTGTTCCTTGGTTGGGGCCCAGCCCATTAACGTCGGCCTACTGGGCCCAAAGCTCGGGCTTTTCCAAACCATCAAACTCCAACCCAATCATAAGCCTTAGAGTTCAAGCTTTTATATCCAGATGTCGGCCCAGTCCTGAGAGGTCGGCCTAATCACCTCCTAGAGCTTGGGACTATAGACTTGGGCTTTACCAGCTTGGGCTTTCATTAAGCCCATGTAAATGGGTCGGTCTAAATAGATCCCCATCAATCAGTTCCACCAATTATGTCCCCAAGTAATTCGCCTACTTCAGACATAATTGTCTCGTTTATATTTTCGACCGACCTCTTAACTTCTCACTTGTTCGATGGATCCCGAGCTAGATTGGTCTTACAAGATCACACCTATCCCGAGGTTTGTTAATTCTCACAATTATTTATTTTCCCGATCTAAAACCAGGGCTTCAAAGTCTTCGGAACTCGCCTATCCCGATCTAAACTTGGGTTTCAAAACCCTCGATATTTATTTGGACCGATCTGACCTTTTTAGGGTTTTCTCAACCCTAATTCATTTCCCGCCGTTTGATCACAAGGACGTCCTTTTAACTGACAGGACGTCCCTTCATCTTCCCGAGGTCACTTCTAAATCGTTGGATGAAATTTGAATCAATGGTCTTGATCATCTTCTCATTCCACCTTTCTTTATTAAAGGAGAACCACGAGGGGGGGACCATTTTACCTTTGCAAATATTTCCCTCCCTCCTCTCAAGGTGATTTCCGACGAGCTCCCTGGCGGTGTTCTTCCCATCTCCTCCTCTTTCCATTTCTTATCTTCTAGGTACATCCCTTCATCCTTTTATTTTATTTATTTTCCCTAGAATAATGGCCTCTTCCTCTACACATTCCGACCCCTATCCAACCAACCTAGCTAGGTGGTCGGACGAAATAGACATCACCCAGATTAGTGAGAACCATCCTGATCTACCCAATCCCGAGGCTACATAATCAGATTCCTCTCCCTAGAGAAGCCAACCTCCCATAGAAATTAGAAAACCTAACACCTTAGCTACTCCTGAAGTAGATTACGGATTCTCTCATTCAGCCGTTACGGCCGAGTCCCTTTATAACATCCGCATAAATGCGAAAATTCCTCCAAGCTTCAAGTTAGTACTCCCGCGCTACATAGATAAGTCGTACCTCCCTCCCTCTGGGGGTCTCACCTTCTTCGTAGGTCAATTAGATGGTGGCCTTAGGTTCCCCATGCATTCTTTCTTTGCTGACATCTCTTGCAGGATCATCTCGGGCTTTTTAATAATTACTAAAGTTTTGTCCATAGATCCTTCTCCCGAGCTCTTCTTTGCCTTTTTTCAAGTCAAGTATTCCTCCCCAAAAGGTTTATTTTACATTACTGCTCGCAATGAAACAAAATTTCTAGGGACGTAGCCGACCTCCAATAAGTTCTGGAAGGATAGGTACTTCTTTGTGACCTTTTCCGAATCCTGGTCCTTTCATCATAAATGGGTCTGGTCTCTACCTCTCCAGCAAAAACACGACCCCAGAAAATGCTCTCCTGAGCTACATGACCTGTTCACTTGGTTTTATACCATTGATTTGGGCTTCCGATACTAGAGTTTTGTGTTGTTCTTGAGTATTTTGAGTCGTTTTTGTTATATCTCATAGGTTAGGCATTAATTTCCATTGTTTCGAGTCATTTGAGGAGTCAAGTCATGTTGAGAGCCAATTATATTGAGTTTATAGTCATATTAATGAATCGTGTATCAAAAGATGTATAAACGATCAAACAACGAGAGATTGATTTGAAGAAACGTCCAAATGCGTCTGAAATTTCCATCACTGGCAGGGTTTTGTATTTTGGCCATAACTCTCTCTACAAAATTGATATTAAGGTGATTCAAGTGGCTATGGAAAGCTAAGAGATAGAGCTACAACTTTGATGAAGGGCTCAAAACCAAATTCAGACATTTGGTGGTGGCGGGCGGGCGCTGCAGCGCGGGCAGCTGCAGCGCCCAAGACAGGGCAAAACACTCCAAAATTCACGTGGGGGCGCTGCAGCGCCCAACGCTGCAGCACCCGGGCGGCATTTTTTTGGGAAATTGCTGGGCGCCGCAGCGCCCGGGGCGGAAATTTCTATGTTCACCTACCCTCTTTCTTGGACTTTAGTGGGACTATAAATAGAAGCTTTGAGGCTTGAAATGGGGATCTTGGAACCCTTGGGAAGATAATAAAAACAGCTACAAGACAAGGAAGAAGGATTTGAACATTTTGAGAAGAATTTGGAGAAGAAGATTGGAGGCTTCTATCATCTAGAAATAGAGAAGATCCCTCAACTCTTGTTCTTATTTTGTTGCTTTCTTCATATCTTGTAAGATGTATTGTTGTATTTTCAGGACCTCGTCCAAAAATTGACTATCGTGAAATGCGATCTTTCTCAAATCATCACTCATTCCCTTATTTCTTACTTGGGTGTGAGCTCCGAGGTCATTCATTTGAAGCAAGACATCGGTATGCTTCCTTCGTACTTCCTAGTTTAATTTTCATACTTAGCTTCTAACCTTGCCTTTTGTTTATTGGGGTAGGTATAATGTCGGCCCGTGTTGTTGCTCAGAAGATCGAGGCTCGCAAAAAGGTGAGCTCCCTAGCTGGAGCTTCTTCTTCTCACCAGTCAGGTGAGGCTGTAATAGGGCTTCCCGTGTCTGGATCCCGATCTCCTCATACCACCCGGCCCTCATATGCGAAAGATATTTTGGCCGAGCTATCGGAACCCAGCAGCCGTCCTGTTCCTCTTGCTCCTCTACGAGGATCCTCTGATACCGAGCTCCCCTTTCCCAAGAGAGCTCAGGTGGATACTAGTTTGCCCGAGCGTGAGCTAATTTGAAGTCCCATAGATACTCCGAACCAGACTTTCTTCACTGGTAATTCCATTCTTAAGAACAAGGATGGTTTATTATCGGCTTAGTACATTCAAGGGAATTATCCCTACCCCGACCGAGCTACTCTAGACAAGCTTTCAGGTCTCGAGCTGGTAAATTCGTTTTGTATGGACCAGGCCCGAGCTCATGTCAAGCTGTCTGCCCTGATCGCCCGAGCTCGAACAGGTTTTGCTGACCCGACCTTAATAAGGGAACTGAAGGCCCTTAAGAAAGAAAACAAGAGGCTCAAAGCTTGAGAAGCCAAGCTGTTAGATACCGTCCGTGAGCACAAGGACAAGATCCTTGGGCTTGAAAGGTCTCACCAACTCCAAATCAAAAATCAAGGAGTTGGACGAGGAAAATGCCAACCTTAAAGCCGAGCTGAAAGATGGACTAGTACAAGCTCGGGCAGAAGGGATTCAGATCGGTCAACATGATTTCTTAAAGTCCGATGAGGGTCGGGCTTTGATCAGTCGCGTGCGAGAAAAGGTCAAAAAATGTTTCCTCAGCTCTAAGGAGTTCATCGATGTTCTATCTACAGGGGTTATGCAACAGTATAAGTTTGCTTTTGATCAAGTCGAGCTCCAGCTTCAAGAAAAAGGGGTTCAACAGTCTCTAGATCAGGATGGGCCTCGAGCTTTGATGAAAGATCCTGAAGGCTTCATTTTCTCTAAGGTTGCTAATGAAGTCAACTTTTCTTCCGATGAGGCTTTCATCCATTTCTTGGATGATCAAACATGGCTGACTGACCTTTAGGCTGCCGCCAGCCAGGCTGCTGCAGACCGAGCTACTTCCTCTGAAGCTCCGGAAGGGAACCTTCCTCAAGCTCTCGATCCCAAGATACCTTCTAATCAGGTGGTTGATCAAACTGCCTAGGAGACCGAGCTGCCCTCGGGCAATGAACCCGATCTCACTATCCAAGACTATACTTCCGAGGATCTTATTTTGTAATAGCCCTTTGTAATAACCCCGATCTGGGCAATTTTTGTAATTTGCAGTTTAATCAATGTAACTTTATTTTGCTGTTTATCGATGTTTCTTTTACTTTCCCATATTTCGAGCTGGATCATTTTTCATCATCATTTTCATTTTTATTATTATTATAATTTTTTTTTAATTTGGGGACAAGTTATCCAAGCTCGGCTTGACTTGCCCTCTGGGCCATTGCGCCCGAGGTGTTTGGAGTGTTGGTTGGAGCCAAGCTCCAAACACTTGGTCATTTTTCTTTTCAATTTTGAGGACAAGTTATCCAAGTTCGAGCTTGACTTGCCCTCTGGGCTATCGCGCCGAGGTGTTTGGAGTGTTGTCTCGAGCCGAGCTCCAAACACTTGGTCATTTTTCTTTTCAATTTTGAGGACAAGTTATCCAAGCTCGAGCTTGACTTGCTCTCTGGGCCATCGCGCCCGAGGTGTTTGGAGTGTTGGCTCGAGCCGAGCTCCAAACACTTGGTCATTTTTCTTTTCAATTTTGAGGACAAGTTATCCAAGCTCGAGCTTGACTTGCCCTTGGGCCATCGCGCCCGAGGTGTTTGGAGTGTTGGCTCGGGCTGAGCTCCAAACACTTGATCATTTTTCTTTTCAGTTTGAGGACAAGTTATCCAAACTCGAGCTTGACTTGCCCTTTGGGCCATTGCACCCGAGTGTTTGCAGTGTTGGCTCAGGCCGAGCTCTAAACACTTGATCATTTTTTTTTCAGTTTGAGGACAAGTTATCTAAGCTCTAGCTTGACTTGCCTTTTGGGCTATCACTCCCGAGGTTTTTGTAGTGTTGGGTTGAGCCGAGCTCCAAACACTTGATCATTTTTTTTTCAGTTTGAGGACAAGTTATCCAAGCTCGAGCTTGACTTGCCCTTTGGGCTATCGCGCCCGAGGTGTTTGGAGTGTTGGCTCGAGCCGAGCTCGAAACACTTAGCAGACAATTATCAACAGGTTTTTTAGACAAGCGATTGTTTTTCATTGAATGCCAAAAAAGAGGAAATTGCATCATTGCATACATCAACATCTAAATTTCTATGGATAGTATTTTCTCAAGTTGCTAACATTCCATGCCCGAGGTAACTTCTTCCCATTCAGCTCCTCTAACTCGTAAGCTTCTCCAGCTAAAACTTTGATTACCCAAAGTGGGCCCTCCCAATTCGCGTCCTATATTCCCTTGTTCTTACTCGCATCGGCCCTCCTCAGAACCAGATCTCACACTTGGAAATTTCTCTTCATCACTTTACTATTGTATGCCGCCCTGATTCGCTCTCTTGTCCTTTCCATCTGTAAGAAGGCCATCTCCCTTTTTTCATTGATCAAATGTCTGGATTCTATGGGTCTCCATCCCGATCTCTACCGGTATCACTGCGTCCATCCCATAAACCAAACTAAACGGACTCTCTCCCATGGCTTCCTTTAGGTTTGTTCGATAAGCCCACAACCCTGAGCTCAACCCTCGCACCCAGGCTCCCCCAGCTCTTTGCAGCCTAGTTTTGAGCCCTTGCACAAAGATTCTGTTAGTCATCTCCACTAGCCCATTAGCTTGCGGATGAACTACTGATGTGAAATGCTGATTAATTTTCATCTCTTTGCACCAAGACGTGATGCTAGCCCCACTGAACTGCGTTCCATTATCTGAAACAAGGACCCTCGGCACCCCAAAACGGCACACAATATTCATCCAAATGAATTTTATCATTGCATATTCAGTTGTTTTTGCCAGAGCTTCAGCCTCGACCCACCTACTGAAGTAATCTATCATAACCAAAAGGAATTTTCGTTGCCCCAACGCCGGAGGGAACGATCCCACAATATCAATCCCCTATTTTGCAAAGGGACAGGCTGAACTCATGGTCATCAACTTCTCAGCAGGCTGATGTATGAGCGGTGCATGTACTTCACATTTTTCACAAGCCTTCACCAATTTTTGGGCCTCGCTCTTCAGATATGGCCAGAAATATCCCGCTCTCAATCAAAATCTTGGCTCCCATATGGTTTCCACAACAACCTTCGTGTATCTCCCCTAAGACATATTCTCCTTCTGTTTTACCAAGGAACCTCAACAAAAACATCCCAAAGCCCCTCTTATACAACTTTTCTCCAATCATACAAAAACGAGTTGCTCGAATGTTTACCCGAGAGGTCTTTTTCCTATCCCTTGGGAGTGTACCCTTCTTCACATATGATATGATAGAAACCCTCCAATCGTCTTCTTCCTCCAATGCCCCGACCTCAAAGTTTAGCGGAAACCTTTGCTTCGAGCAAAGTGATATGCCTCTCCTGGAGCACACTTAGCCGAACTGGTTATCTTTGTCAAAAAGTCTGTCCTGGCATTTTTCTCCGTAGGTATTTGACAAATCTGCACCTTTCCTATCATCTTCTCCAATGCCTTGTATGCTTCTACATATTTTTTCATCCTCTCTTCCCGAACCTCAAACTCTCCCATCACTTGCATATAGACCAATTACGAGTTTAGATGGACCAGTACGCTCGTTGCTCCTATTTCTAGTTTATTAAATGTCGAATGTCGTTTATTTTAGTATGAATGTTTTTGGACAAGTTATTATTTCATTTATTAGCATTTAATTCCGCTGCAAAGTTCTGAACGAAGTAAGATTTTTACTATTCCGTATTTTTAAGCATTCTTTAGAGTAATTCTATTTTTATTTCTTATTTTTGTATTAATATTCAAGCAAGCTAGAAAGGGTGCTACAAAAATTCTTTGCACTTCTCCTTCATGGGCGTCTCAGCATAAGTTTTCGGCCACCTCAGATCTGGATGACGCTCAATTGCCATGAAAACGTCCCCCTTGGGGGGGCAACAGAGGTTTATACTTCTCGTACCTAGGTCTCCCCCCCGCCCAGGTCAGACTTAGGGAAGCTAGGCTTCTTACTGGGAGCTCTTTCATCCCTATCATTCTTCCTCTCCTTTCTTTTATCCCTCTTTTCACGCTTCATTTTCCTAGCCTCCTCCAAGTTGATGTATTTTTCGGCCCTTCCCAGGAACTCGTCGAATGTGCGTGCCGGCTCTATCACTAGGGATTCAAAGAAATCCCCATCTTTCAAACCATGAACAAGAGCATTAGCCAATATATCTTGAGTTGCTGAAGGCACCTCCAGCTTCGCCTCTATAAACCTTTGAATGTAGCTTCTCAGCCCCTCATTATCTCTTTGCTTGATGCTAAATAAGGTTAGCGGAGTTTTCTGGTACCTCCTACAGCTGGTAAACTGGTGCAAGAACATAGAACTGATTTCATTGAAACTCCTGATCGAATTCGGCAACAACTGACTAAACCATTGCTATGGTGACTTAGTCAGCGTGGTCGAAAACACCCGGAACATCACCCCGTTGGAGAACCTGTGGAGCACTGCCGCATTCTCAAAGCGGCACAGGTGATCCCACGGGTCGGTGGTGCCATCATACTCAAAAATCAGCGCCTGATACGAGTGAGGGAGTTCATCAGCCATAATCTCCTCTGAGAATGGAGTACCCCTCCTCGATTGGCCCGAGCCACTTCCAGATACCTTCTTCTCGCTCTAGTCCGAATCCTTCTCCGTGGCCGTTTGAGTAAAGGCTGCGGAGGCACTCTCTTCCTCCAACACCAGCACTCTTTGCCCCCGCTCCCCACCAGCCGGGGGAGGCCTCATATCATGCATCAGAACAGTCTGTGCCGCCACCATAGGCTGGACAAATTCTCTCATCCGGCTACTCACGGCCTCTTCCACAACGGTCTTAATGAAGGAAGACATCTACTAGAAGAAACCAGGCCCCAAACCATCTCCACACATTATAGGATCGGTGACTCCACCCACCCCGAGAGGAGGGCAATCAACTCCAACACCCGGTGGACGCGGCGGACGCATGCTCTCCGGTCACCACTTTAGGTATCTCGATCGGAACTTCATCTAGATCATGCCCCAGATTCCATCATACATCCTCCATAGCTACCCTGAACTCACGTCTTAAAACTCAAACTTCCCACAGACGGCGCCAATTGGTCGGTCTAGGAAAGCCCACCGTCATATAAAACCAAGCTCCGATGTGCAATTGACCTAAAACCTGTAAAACCACCATTAGAAGTGGGGCTGGAAGGGTTTTCCGGTGTACCCATTCCGACACTCAAGTCAGGATCATTCTAGAGAGAGAATATATGAAATAGAACATTATATAAGAAGTACGTGTATTGAAATTCTAACTAGAGGCGTACCTTTTTTGTGCCCTATTTATAGGTTTGGCAATTAGGGTTGCGTACGTATCAAGCCATGCTAAAACCCTAATTAACACAGAGGCCTAGGTTAATCGTTCGTATTGGGCCACACACCTCTCAGGCCCAATAGACCGGTAGGCCTTTAAGTTGATCCATCTAAGAGCCCAACCCACTTAGGTCGGTAGGCCCTTAAGTTGATCCGTCTAAAAGCCCAACCCACTTAGGTCGGTAGGCCCTTAAGTTTGTTTCTTGGTTGGGGCCCAGCTTATTACGTCGGCCTACTGGGCCCAGAGCTTGGGCTTTGCCACACCATCAACTCCAGCCCAATCATAAGCTTTAGAGTTCAAGCCTTTATATCCGGAGGTTGGCGCAGCCCTGAGAGGTCGTCCTAATCCCCTCCTAGAGCTCGGGACTATAGACTTGGGCTTTATCAGCTTGGGCTTTCATTAAGCCCATGTAAATGGGTCGGTCTAAATAGATCCCCATCACTAATCAAGGGAGATATGGACTGGGCTTTTTGTGTAAGATCAAGAAAATTGCCAGAGTCAGGATTAACAAATATTCTAGTGGACTTAGATTCTCCTTTGCTCATATATACATATATTGCTCTCAAAGGCCCAAAACCTCATTTAATTGCTAAGGCATTAAATTTTAGTTTTCGACTTTACTTTTCTTATAACATCTCGTCAGCTCATGACGACAATTTTGGTCTGTCGCGCCCTGTCCCGACCGTTGTGTTTAGATTGCCCCGCCCATGACCTGCAGCGGGGCGGGGCAAGCATGTGTTTCACTTCTGCTCCATGAGTAGAGCCAAAAAAATTAACTTGGCCTGATGGGCTGGCTCGACTAACCTGCATATAAGATTGAATTGGACTGTACTTTATTTTTAGTGGTCCGAAAAGGACCGGGCCTACTTTGGCCTGGCTTAAGTGGCCTCCAAAGTAGGCACAAAGCCCGACAACCCCTAGTAATACCCAGATGGCCTGAACTGGGCCACAAGAAATGGGGTTGATACATGTAAAATATACATGCATTTAGGGACTTAAAATGGTATATAATTGGTACATTTGCATGTATATTCAGTGTGTTTTTACTTGGTTTTCTTAGAAGGGCATGATATTGCATATTCTTGTAACCTTTTACAGAAAATGGAGCTTAATTGAATAAATATCAGTTGGAAGGCCCATATAGGATTGACGAGTGCAAAGAGAAGATCGAAAAGACGAAGAAATCGGAAAAAAATACGTCACACGGTCGGACCGTGTGGAACCACATGGTCGTGTGACTTGCCCGTGCGATGAAGACATGTCCATCTGAAGTTGGGAAAAAACAAGGGACGAAATCAAGCCACACGGCCGGACCGTGTGAGACCAAACGGCCGTGTGGAGTGGTGTTCAACAAAAATATTTTGGTTCATATAACTGCAAGTGTACATTGTAGTTTATAGAATAATGGCAAGCAAGGTCGTATTCCTCAAGGATTGATATTCGAAACACTTAGGCTATAATAACATCGTATTCCAGTTTTATTGAAGCGACCGAATATTGAATAATTTTAACTAAAAATTGAAAATAAAGAAGAAAAAGAAATAAATTTGCGAACACCACAAGCATTTTCAACATCTATAGGAGCAACCTTAGGCACATATCTCAATGTGCTTCCTCAATATTAAATGCAAACAAAGTTTTAAAACTAATTCATGCAATTCTATGGGTTCAATTCCTAAGTTAGTCTATTCCCCCTCCCGGGCGGCGCATAAACAGTAGATTAATAACAATTGTAGGTCTCCCGACTCGATACAACTATTATTAATTCCCAAAAGATCTATAAATTGAATGACTTCCCACAAACAGTTGTACGTCTCCTGACAAGATACACCCATTTATGTCTGAATTCAATTTTTGTCTTTGTTAGAACTCCTCTTCCGAATTTTGCACTAATAAACATGACATGCAAATTATTGGCCAAATAAAAAGCAATTAAGAATAAGCACTCGAATTCATAAAATAGAACACATGATGAATTAATTAAGAAAATGATTAATCAAGATTTAACATGAATCCACTGTTTTGATTATGCCCTAAGATCCGAAAGATTAGCCAAACATTGATAACAAATTCATAGACAAACTTGGAATCTACATTGTGACATCGTTTAAGCACAGACAAGAGATCTAAACTAAGAAAGAAGATCCCTTCTTGTAGGTCTCCCGACTCGATACACCCGTTTATGTCTGAATTCAATTTATGTCTTCGGAAGAGGAATTCTAACAAAGACATAAATCGAATTCAGACATAAACGGGTGTATCGAGTTGAGAGACCTACAAGAAGTGGTTTTTTTTTTTAGTTTAGATCTCTTGTCTGTGCTTAAACGATGTCACAATGTTGATTCCAAGTTTGTTTATTAATTTGTTGTCAATGTTGGGCTAATCTTTCGGATCTTAGGGCATAATCAAAACAGTGGATTCATATTAAATCTTGATATTATATTCTTAATTAATTCATCATGTGTTCTATTTTATGAATTCGAGTGTTTATTCTTAATTGCTTTTTATTTGGCCAATAATTTGCATGTCATGTTTGTTAGTGCAAAATTCGGAAGAGGAGTTCTAACAAAGACGGAAATCGAATTCAGACATAAATGGATGTATCTTGTCAGGAGAGCTACAACCGTTTGTGGGAAGTCATTCAATTCATAGATCTTTTGGGAGTTAATAATAGTTGTATCGAGTCGGAAGACCTACAATTGTTATTAATCTACTGTATATGCGCCGCCCGGGAGGGGGAATAGACTAACTTAGGTATTGAACCTATAGAATTGCATGACTTGATTTTTAAAACTTTAATTGAATTTAATATTGAAGAAACATGTTGAGATTATGTGATTAAGGTTTCCGGGTTGTTGAAAATATTTGTGGGGTTCGAAAATTTATTTTCTTTTTATTTTTTGATTTTTATAAACTTAATATTCGGTCGCTTCAATAAAATTGGAACGTAATGTTATTATAGCCTAAGTATTTCGTAGTCAATCCTTGAGGAATACGATCTTACTTGCTATTATTCTATAAACTACACTGTACACTTGCAGTTGTAAGATCCAAATATTTTTGGCGAACAGCGGCCTGGTGAAATTTTGGGGCGAAACGATTTTTTCTCTTGGCCCATTTGGCTAGGCCCAGCCCATTGACAATTCTACCCGCAAGTACCCGCTCAGCCTAATATTTTTTATTTTTTTAAACATATTTAATATATATTTTATATATAATATATGTCATGATTTAATTCTTGTGTACTTAATATTATATAATTAACATATAAATATATATTGATAATGATATTTTTTATAAATAATATGCATTAATAAAATAAAATATAAGATAAAAAAATTAAATATTGGCTAATAAATATAATACAAGTTTATAATAATTTATTTTTCTTGTTTTTTGTTCCTTTTTTTTTGTTTAATTATTGTGTATTCTAAGCTATCATAATAATTTTTATTTCTACAATGTCGACGCGCCTTGCCCATATTCGTGACCTATAATGGGGTCAACCCGCCCCGTGGATAGGATAAGGGGAGGCGTGAGTTTTTGAGTACCCGCCCCGCCCTATTGCCATCTCTATCTCCTAAGATTCCACTGGCAGCATTAATTATGCGGTGATTCATTGTGTAACAAATATTTCTTAGTTTATTTTGGACACAATTATATTATAATCTCTTTTTAGAGTACATTAAGAGATAATAGGGGAGGAGAGCCACACACTCGTATGAGATCGGACCAAGGTCAAACACCCTTACAACACAAAACTCTACCACTGGAGCACAAATGTTGATCTCGTATTATAACTAGGGGTGTGCACAGGATTTGAAGATTACAAAAACGAATCGATATCTGAATCGAAAAATATCTGAACCGAAAATACCCTTGACTTTTTGTTTTTCCTCAAACTGAATCATACCGAATTTTTTCATGGTACGAGTCTGTAGATTGTTTAAATATATATACCGAGAACCGTACTAAACCAAAGATCTGAAACTAGAATCGATTTTAAATATTATTTATATATACACATATAATATATTTATCTTATTTATATTTTGATATTGAATTAACTACATATTTCTTTGAAATTCAATACTATATAAAACATAATACTAGAAATTATCAAATTGAAAGTTTAGCATACTTTATCAATATCTCAAATGAATAATTGAATATGAATTTCTTTCACTTAGAGTTACATTATATTAAATTATTTATCAAAACTTGGTTGTATATCGTACTAATTTATTTAGATGTACCCAATAAATTAAATTATAAAATCATACTTGATTTGTAGAAAATATTTTAATTTGATGATATTTGACTTATTAAGGATCATAATCAGAGTCATCCTCTAATCAAAAAAATTAATTAAAATTAAAATTAGCAAATGATTATTAAATTGCACCTAAACAAGAGTAATCCTGTAATCAATAAATTTTGACATTAAGCCAATAAACTTATATAAACTTTTGTTTCATATTAATTTATCAAAGTTCTTAGTTAATTATACTTTCTCTAATTAAGTCAAGAGCCAAGGGTTATGGACCAAGATTATAGAAAATTATTGTGTAATAGAGGTTACTAAAATTTTCATTCATTGAGATTCCAGGCTTTTACTTCTAGTTATACGAATAACATAATTCTGAAATATATTATGTTATAATCTAAAAAGAAAACAAATTATTTTAACTATAAATTAGATAGAAATTACTGGAAAGGTAAATTGATATTGTGCTAATATTGAAATATAATCAATATAATAAGAAATATTTAGAATTATAATATTAAAAATTTAGCACCTAAATATGAATTAAAGAAATTATATATGTGAGTTAAATAAAGCTAAACTCATATAATTCTAATGGTATTAGTATCTATTTTTGAGATTGTACTAAAAAAAGATTGAAAGTATAACATTTAATGATTTTTACACTGAGTTTCTCTCTTTTTTTGTGTGTTTTATTTATGAATAATTTTTGAATCTCCGTTTCTCCATCCAATCTCACACCATCATGTACCGTCCCATTAGAACTGAATATCTATCCTGAACTTTATGGACGGTTCATGACGAATATCTTTTTTGTGGTTCGGTTCTGGAAATTTAAATTTAGGATCTCCGAATTTCGGGACGATTTTGGAGATTTAGAAATCTCCGAACCGTCCCATGCACATCCCTAATTATAATCTCATAATGGAAAATGAAACGAAGTTGTCTTTGGACACCCATGAACCGAAAGATTTTGAAGCATAAAAATCCTGTGTATTTGAATGTTCAGTTTGTTATATATAAAATTCCTTGTGAAATACAAGCTGGATTAGGAGAAAAATATTCTTTCTAGAAAGATAAAAAACAAATACATAAATAAAGTTGATTTATTTTATAAATATTAATTATACTTGGAGCACTACACTTGGTGTAGAGTGTACCATTCACATGTCATGCTTAGTGTATTGATACCATCCAAGTGCCCCATATATATATATATATATATATATATATATATATATATATATATATATAGGGAGAGGGTTATATGAGACCACCTCATAGGGTAAGTCCATAGGGACCATTCCTAGCCACATATCTAGATTTTTCAATGGTTGTGATTTTAGAGCTAAAAATTCAGATTAAATGTTGGTAATTAGAGAAATGGGTAAATTAGTCATCCTACAAAATTACCCAATATTCATGGGATTCTGTTCACATTATGATCACACAATCAATCCAAATCTCACATCAAATTCAACGTGAACAAATCTCATCTTCTTTCTTCTTCGAACGCTGTTCATGATAGAACAAGAACCAGTCACCCTCAACTTGTATAGAATACATGCAATGCTACGCACTATTGTGTGAAAAAAGTTGCAGACAATTTGTCATAGTTGCTAGAGCTTGACTTCAGTTCGAAGTTTGCTTATGAAGATGTAATTTGTTGCTTGTGTAGATGTGTCATGGTGTTTTTATATACCATTAATTACATAAGCAAGTTATAAGCAACAAATCCATACTACATAAGCAACAATCTTATACTACATAAGCAACAAATTTACCCTACGTATGCACCATGGATACATTAACTACATAAGCAAGTCATAGCAACAAAACCATACTACATAAGCAATAAGCCTATACTACATAAGCAACGAATATACACTACGTATGTACCACAGATACATTAACTACATAAGCAAATCATAAGCAACAAACTCATACTACATAAACAACAAGTCTATATTACATAAGCAACAAATATACACTACGTATGCACCACGAATACATTAACTACATAAGCAAGTCATAAGCAACAAACCCATACTACATAAGCGATAAGCATATACTACATAAGCAAGGAATATACACTACACATGCAGCACATATACATTAACTATATAAGCAAGTCATAAGCAACAACCCTATACTACATAAGCAACAGAGAAATTTTTTTGAAACTGAAACGCTGGAGAGAGAGTATGCGTGAAAAGTGGGTGAAATCACGTGAAAGAGAGAATGAAATCTTAGTAACTGATTCTAAAGTGCCAAATTACCACCCTACCCTTTTTAATTGCTGAAACAAAAAAATAAACATAAAAAATCCCTAAAAATCTGGACCACCCAAAATTGTTGATCTATGGTTAGGATGTGTCCCCATGGACTCACCCCAAGTAGGAGGATCTATTTGATCCATATCCTATATATATATATGAAGAATTACTTTCAGTGAAACAAAATAATCTTATCTTGCAAACAAAGAAAGAAAATCCAGCCACATAGTATGACATATTATTAAAAAAAAACATGGAGAGAATAATAAGACCCATCTAATGAAATATTGTGGGAATAGGCTGTTGGAATTTGGTTGCAAAATGGGTGCTGACCTGATTTTGACCAAATAATTAAGTGGTTTTCATTAGTAAAAAATAGAATTAAATTATTCGTAAAAATTCTGCTAAGAGAGTAAATGAGAATAGCATTTGGAATTTCTCAAAACCAATTCCGGGTGAATGAGAAATTAATGCTAGACGCTAGCCACTTAAAACTAGAAAATGGTATGAAAAATGAAAAATATAGGGAAGGAGAAATGTTCGATCCCACATAGGAAGAGGAGGCAAAGTTTGCTCACTTTATTTATCTCAAGTTGGACTTATGGGTTTGGGCCCTTGGGGGCACTCTAAGGGATGAAGACCTACATGCTTGTGGGTTTGGTTCAAAAGTACACACGCACGCGCGCGCTGCCTCCGACAGGCCCGGGTCGTGTCAGGGTCATGGGCTTGGGCTTCAAAACTCTTATCCTTTTTGGACAAAAAACCTTTAAAATTAATAATTAATTAATTTTAATTAATTTCCAATTGAAGTGCTTCACATTCAAGCACGGGAGGACGCACGGCTCGTGCGTCGGGTCGTGCGTCAAGATGAAACTTGTTCGCATCCGAGTACGGGCGGACGCACGGGTCATGCGTCAAGTCGAAACTTTGTCATTCCGTTCGCATCCGAGCACGGGCACATGCACGAGTCGTGCGCCATGTCGTGCGTCGATGCGAAAGGCTGAACAGATGCACCTGTTCGCTGTAAACATGTCTTTTTGAGCCAAAAGACATGATCTTTCCATACGGGCACCTGATGACTATAAAATAGAAGTCCCTGCAGATGAAAAATATACGGAAAAAAAAAACACCAGATAATAATCGAATCATTTGCATTATCAGCATATTGATTTCTCCCTGTTCAAAAGCTTGAAAGTTTCAAACACCCTGTTGTTCGCTGTAATTTCGAGTTTGCAAGTGCTGTAAATTCGAAATAGAAAACTCGTTTTATCTTAGGGACGAGCACCGGAACCGTAAGCACTTTGTATACGGGATGTTTTTGTCTTGCGGAGACTGAATCTAATTCAGGCCTAGACTAGCCATATATATCCAAACACTAGCCCCTTTCTGAAATAGAAACCTTCCCAATATTTACCCAACATAGGCGCATGTTCAGCCATTTGACCCAAGCCATGTTTTTTCTTTTTAGTTATTTTGACAAGAAAAATATCAGTCATACCTTTTTGTATTTCAGTGAGTTACTTGGATATTTTCTAGAATATCAATGTGGTCTATTTCTCATCACCGAGAAATAAAAGTAAGGGCAAAATTAGCTATAAAAAACGTGTTTGAAAATTGGAAAACATGGGTTAAAAAAATATTGGCTTAGATCAAATGGCTAAAAAAAATTCGGACGGAATGAAATTTAAAACAAATTAAATCAAAAGAACACGGACTCGTTTTGAATAGGCAAAATGTTTACTTTTATTCTCATGCTCAAGAATCATCATACTAATATGAAAAGGGAAACCACCTCCGAGTTCCCATCAAAGACTAGAAGCTATTGCGGAAAAAAAGACCTCAAACCCATTACGGGTGTGATAGTTCTTGGACTAATTATGACTATAATTTGAGTGATCATAGATTCACCACCAAGGCATAAGCAGGGATATTCTTGTCATTTCATATTCATTGATGAAATGATGACCAAAAATTAGTCTCCCCTATTTAAAGCTTTCTCGTTTGTTACTTAGTCCTACCATTGAGAACTTGTTGGAAATTTTGGTTTTGATAAAGAGGGTATCGACCCGACTTTGACCAATTTTTCGGTGGCTAAATATTTAATTCTGGAGGAATTAAATTATATATTATTAATCTACGTTCCGAGTAGATGTTCGTAGTATTTTTTATTTCTCAAAACCGAATTTCGGTGAGTGAGAAATTAATACACGAATGTAGCCACATAAATGGGCATTATGTAAAGATTATTTAAAGGGAGATGAAAGGCTTATGCCTTATCCCACATGGAATATAAATCATAGTTTATCCTAGTTTATTTACTAGAAGGTGTTATTTGTTGTATAAACTATAACACAAGTGGATGATCACAAGTGGGCCACACGCGCGCGCGCCCGCCCGGCCCGGCCTGGGACTGGGCTTGGGCTTGGGCTTGGGCTTGGGCTTGGGCTTGGGCTTGGGCTTGGGCTTGGGCATGGGCGGTGGGCTCGGGACTGGGCTCGGGCTTGGGCTTGGGCTTGGGCATGGGCATGGGTGGTGATGGCTTGTTGGATTGTTGGAGCCGATGAATCGGGACATTGTAGGTGTCCGGGGTTAGGTGATATTTGTTGAGTTAGTAACTCCAACAGTGGTCATCGAAAAAGAGCCCACTACTTATGCTGTTATAGAGTAGTGGGGTGTAACATCCGGGATGTTAAAATTGGATTAATGCCCACTACTTTTTGTTATCTCCTGCAGTGTGTTTGTCTATAAATTCATTTGAGTGCATTGCGGTTGGTACACAAGCAAATATTCATACACAAAGCCATACTTCGCATTACGCACAAAAAAAAAAAAGGTCCAAAGAACGATCTCTTCAACATTTTTTCGTTGAAGGAGCGTGTTAGTGGTGCTACTACACGAAGACGGCCGTTTTATCTTTGGAGGCAATACGTCAAACCGTGAGCACTAGCCGGGCGTAATTGTCTTGCGGATAGAGATAATATCTCGACTAAACTTACGATTCAAGTTCATTTCGTTTGTAATAGAATAGTTCATTTCGTTTGTAATTGAGCCATTGTGAAGGCTTTCCCATTGTAATCAACAATCGCAAGACAATTATCGAACTTCACGATGGCAAGCTCAGCGGAGTAACCCCAATCATCCCTCCCGCCCAAGTGAAAAACCCGAAAAATTCATGGGTTTCGACTTCAAGAGATGGCACAAAAATGCTTGTTTTTATCGACTACTCGAGTCCCGGCGAAGATATCGACCGAGGACGCTCCTGTTGTTGTTGCCGAGAACGAAACAAATCTTTGAAAAACGCGCCAGCTGCGTTTGATGCATGGGGCGGGTGATTTCTGTCGTAACTATGTCCTAAACGGACTTAGTGATGCACTTTACGGTGTGTATTGTCTTTGTGAAATCCTCCAAAGAATTGTGGGATTCTTTGGAGAAAAGTACAAAATCGAGGATGCGGCACAAAGAAATTTGTTGTCGGTAAGTTCTTGGATTTTGTGATGGTTGATTCTAAAACCGTGATGGAACAAGTTGAAGTTCCAGTTGATCCTACATGAAATCTCTGCCGAGGGAATGGCTTTCAGGAAGCATTCCAAGTGGCCGCCTTGATTGAGAAATTGCCCCAAGTTGGAGGGATTTCAAGAATTATCTCAAACATAAGCGAAAGGAGATGGGACTAGAGGATCGATTGTCAAACTCGGAATTGAGGAAGACAATAGGAGGATTGACTCTAAGTCCAAGCTTGTCCCTATGGAGTCAAAAGCCAACTTGATGGAGCACGGCTCGTCAAGTAACTCGAAGAAAAGGCCTAACGATAAAGGCAAGAAACCGGTGGAAAATTCGGGAGCTTGCTACAATCGTGGCAAACCGAACCATATGGCAAAGGACCTGTCGTCGGCCAAAGAAAAAGAAAACCAAACGCAGCCCAATGCCAATGTGGTTGAAGAAAGGGAGCGACGAAGTTGACATGTCGGCGGTGGTGTTTGAAGCCAATATGGTGGATAACCCGAAAGAATGGTTTGTGGATACGGTGCCACTTGCCATGTCTGTTCGATAAGGATGCATTCTCTTCTTACATCCCATCGACCAGGAAGGAAGCTCCATATGGGGAATCACGCCTCTTCGATGTTCTTTGGCGTTGGAACGGTGGTGCTAAAGCCGACTTCGGGAAAGGAGTTGAAGTGAAGGATGTCTTTGCATGTCCCAGGACATCCGCAAAAATCTGGTTTCGGGTTCGGCTGGTCAACCATGGGTTTAGACTAGTTTTGAGTTTGAAAAGTTTGTACTTAGCAAATTTGGACAGTTCCTTGGTAGGGGTTATCTAGACAAAGGACTGTTCAAAATGAATGTAATGACTGTACGCCGTTTTGGCGAGAATATGAATAAGAATGAATCTTCTTCTGTTTATATTGTTGAGTGCTCTAATTTATGGCATATTAGATTAGGACATGTAAATCTGAATGCTATAAAAAGAATGGTAAATTTAGAATTAATTAATTTACCTGAAGTAAACTCACAAAGAAAATGTGAAGTTTGTGTTGAAGCTAAAATGGCTAAATTACCGTTTCATTCGGTTGAAAGGAGCACTTCACCTTTAGAGTTGATACACACTGATGTGTGTGATTTAAAATTTGTGCAAACTAAAGGTGGTAAAAAATATTTCATCACATTTATTGATGATTGCACAAGATTTTGCTACTTATACTTGTTAAGAAGCAAAGATGAAGCATTAGAGGCTTTTAAGAATTATAAAAATGAAGTTGAAAATCAACTTGGCAAAAGGATTAAAATAATTCGGAGTGATAGAGGTGGCGAATATGTTGCACCATTTGAAGAACTATGTACTCGATCGGGCATAATTCATCAAACAAGCACCATATTCACCACGATCTAACGGTGTTCTTTGAACGCAAAACCGGACTCTAAAAGAGATGATGAATGCCATGTTGATAAGTTAGGATTACCCCGAGAATATGTGGGGGAAGGCTGTTTTTTAATGACCAACCACATATTGAATAAAATACCACTTAAAGGGAAAGATAAGACACCTTACGAATTGTGGAAAAATCGTAAGCCTTCTTATAAATACCTTAAAGTGTGGGGGTGTTTGGCTAAGGTAGCAATACCTGAACCAAAACAAGTTAAAATTGGACCAAAGACAGTTGATTGTGTCTTTGTGGGATATGCATACCAAAGTAGTGCATATAGGTTTATGATACATAAGTCAGAAAATCCGGAAATGACTGAAGGTACCATAATCGAATCAAGGAATGCTATATTCTTTGAGGATGTCTACCCTTGTAGAGAAAAATTAGAAGTGAGTACTAATAAAAGAACTCACGAAACTGCAAATGGTTCAACACCAATTAGTGAAGAACATAGACGCAGTAAGAGGTCTAAGACGGCTAAGTCTTTTGGGCCAGATTACATAACATTTATGTTAGATGGTGAGCCAAACTCGATTAAAGAGGCTCTAAGCGATCCGGATGCTCCGCTCGGCGGCAAGAAGCTATCAATAGTGAAATCGAGTCCATTCGCAGAGAACCATACTTGGGAGTTGGTTGATCTCCCGCTGGTCATAAACCTTTAGGATGTAAATGGATCCTAAAGAAGAAGTATAAAGCGAGATGGAACTATTGATAAGTATAAAGCACGGCTTGTAGCCAAAGGCTTTAAACAAAAAGAAGGATATGACTTCTTTGACACCTATTCTCCAAGAACAAGGATTGCGTCTATTCGGGTGCTTCTTGCGATTCCGCTTTGCACAATCTAGAGATTCATCGATGGACGTCAAGACGGCGTTTCGAATGGAGAGATAGATCTTTGAAATATACATGGAACAACCTGAAGGGTTTGTTGCACCGGTCAAGAAAAGAAGGTGTGCAAGTTAATAAGATCCTTGTACGGACTGAAACAAGCTCCAAAACAATGGCATCTTAAGTTTGACAATACGATGTTGTCAAATGGATTTAAAATCAACGAGTGTGATAAATGCGTATATGTCAAAGGGACATCGAAGCATTTGTCATAGTTTGTCTATACGTAGAGCGATTTGTTAATCATGGGCGTGAGTCATGATACTATCATGGAGACTAAAAGAATGTTAAAGAGGAACTTTGACATGAAGGATATGGGGACTCTTTGATGTAATCCTTGGGATAAAAATCGTGAGAACTCTAATGGAATTATCTTGTCACAATCCCACTATGTGGAGAAAGTGCTCAAGAAATTCAATGTTTTTGATGATTCACCGTCAAAGACGCCCATTGATTTAAGTATACATCTGGTTGCTAATAAAGCGAGAACGTGGCTCGGATGGAATACTCACGTATAATAATAAGGCGATCGATGTACATCACAAATTGTACACGCCCGGACTTGGCCTACCCTGTAAATATGTTGAGTAGGTTCACGAGCAATCCAAGCCATGAGCATTGGAAAGTGTTAACTAGGGTGTTAAAATACTTGAAGTATACCTTGGATTATGGGCTATACTACTCAAGATATCCATTTGCACTTGAAGGATATAGTGATGCTAGTTGGATTTTGATTCGAAAGATTCTTATTCAACTAGTGGATACATATTCACCATTGGAGGTGGTGCGGTATCGTGGAAGTCCACGAAGCAAACGTGTATAGCTCGGTCCACCATGGAATCGAGTTTATAGCTTTGGATAAAGTGGTGAAGAAGCGAGAATGGCTTGAAACTTTTGGAAGATATTCCATCCGGGAGAAGCCTGTGCCTTTTGTGATGATTCACTGTGATAGCCAAGCGGCTATAGGAAGGGCACATAGCAATATGTATAACGGTAAGTCTAGACATATTCGTCGGAGACACAATACCGTTAGACAATTGATCTCAAATGGTGTGATGTCAATTGACTACGTAAAGTCAAAAGACAATTTGACAGATCCTTTGACAAAAGGGATGAATCGAGATCAATTGGGTAAATTGCTAGAGGGAATGGGCTTGAAGTCCACAAAGTAAAAATAACTATCATAGTGGTAACCCAACCATGATGACTGGAGATCCCAAGAACTTGGTTCAATGGGAAAACTAAACTATGAAGGTTATGTTGTAACACTTGGAAACAATGTTATAACCCATCTCTAGAAAGCAAAACCAAGTGTTGAAACACCAAAGTTGTGGTGAGGCTAAGTCATATGACTTTTAATGATTCCTACACCTCGTTGAGGTTGAGTATGGCAGGATACTCGGATAGGAGATCACCTATATAAGTGAGAAGTGCGGGCCGCTTCAAAGTAACATTTATGAATCCAAAGTGGTGTCCATGGCGAAACGGACACAAAACGTGAAAAGAAGGTGTTGAGACCTTATTGTGTTAATATGTTGACTCGGTATACACCGTGGAGGAATAGTTCAAGGCATTGCGTCCACTAAGCCGCCAAAGTGTACCGATGGTATTGACTACGGAAGGTTCAAAGCCATAAGCTACCTTTCCGAATGCAATATTGTCTCTTGAGGATCTGGTTTGCGTGTTCCGCATTCATGCATACATTAATTTCCACTCATGTGGGGGATTGTTGGAAATTTTGGTTTTGATAAAGGGTATCGACCCGACTTTGACCAATTTTTCGGTGGCTAAATATTTAATTCTGGAGGAATTAAATTATATATTATTAATCTACGTTCGAGTAGATGTTCGTAGTATTTTTATTTCTCAAACCGAATTTCGGTGAGTGAGAAATTAATACACGAAGGTAGCCACATAAATGGGCATTATGTAAAGATTATTTAAAGGGAGATGAAAGGCTTATGCCTTATCCCACATGGAATATAAATCATAGTTTATCCTAGTTTATTTACTAGAAGGTGTTATTTGTTGTATAAACTATAACACAAGTGGATGATCACAAGTGGGCCACACGCGCGCGCCGCCCGACCGCCGGGCCGGGCCTCGGCACTGGGCCTGGGCTTGGGCTTGGGCTTGGGCATGGGCGGGGCCGGGCCTGGATCTGGGGCCCGGGCTTGGGCTTGGGCTTGGGCATGGGCCAAGGCCAGGGCTCGGGATCAGGCTTGGGCATGGGCGGGCGTGGCAGGGGCGGAAGGCGGCGGCGGCCTACCTATTGGGCCGAGGTCAGTCCACTAAAGTTTTGCCACTCGAAAATGGGCTTGGCCGCATCCGAGTGATTGTTGGAGCTGTTGGAGCCAATGAATCACGGACATTGTAGGTGTCCAGGTTCGTGTATTTGTTGGAGTTAGTAACTCAATGAAGTGGTCATCCGAAAAGAGTCCACTACTTGTGCATTAGAGAGTAGTGGGGTGTAACATCTGGGATGTTACAATTGGATTAATGCCCACTACTTTTTGTTATCTCCTGCAGGTGTGTTTGTCTATAAATTCATTTGAGTGCATTGCAGTTGGTACACAACAAATATTCATACACAAAGCCATACTTCTGCATTCTGCACAAAAAAAAAAGGTCCAGCAACCAGTCTTCAACATTTTTTCGTTCGAAGGAGCTTCTGTGTTAGTGGTGCTACTACACAGAAGACGAAGTCGTTTTATCTTTGGAGGCAATACGTCAAACCGTGAGCACTAGCCGGGACGTAATTGTCTTGCGGATAGAGATAATATCTCGACTCGGCTTACAGTTCAAGTTCATGTTTCTGTTTGTAATAGAATAGTTCATTTCAGTTTGTAATTGAGCCATTGTGAAGGCTTTCCCATTGTAATCAACAGAACTTAGCTTCCAATTGTTATTTGATATAGCCTTTGTTGTCCTAATTTGTTGAAACTGAGGCAGTTTATGATCTCAGCATGGCGGGGAAGCTTATGCATGCACTTGTGTTTGATGGTTATGCCGGTGGAGTTGTTGGTTTGAAGGTAATTTTGATTTCTCAACATAACTTTTGTCATGTCTTTAGTGTTTTTGGAATCTAGAATGTCTGTATTTTGTATTGGTAATAAGATCGATATTTCAAGAGATACAGTACTGACTTCAAATTATATGTAGATTGGAGCTTGTGGGTTAAATTAAATTGAGTAAATTACAAAAATTAGTCCGGAAGTTTATGCTAATTACAAAAACCCACTAGTTATAATGTTTAAAAGTTATAATGTTTAAACTTAGAGATACGGGAACATATTTGGTGTACCACTTCCTCTTCCACTCATGCGGATGAACGCTACATGTTAGTGAGATAAAAATCTATTGTTGATTGTTTAAAGGTATTTACGTGTATCGTTCATATATCCTGATAAATGGACAGTAAATGGAACACTATTTTGGAATAGGAAATCTGAACCCAATACCTACGCACACCCCTTAAATTTGTATTTAGCTAACAACTACACAATTCTGGACTTGCAATCGTAAAATAGAAACAAATTTCAAGATGGGGTAGGGTATTTGTTATTTTGTAGCTAATTCAATTCAATTTTGCTAATTATTGCTCAAGCTATAGCATTATGATTTCTGTCAATGTATCTGTAATTTCTCCTTTGCAATATGTCTATATGCTCGTTCAATAGAATGTTTTATCTTCTTGCAGCATGTTGAAGTTCCAGTTCCTAGTCCAAGGAAAGATGAAGTCCTGATAAAGTTGGAGGCCACAAGCTTAAATCCAGTTGATTGGGGAGTTTACAAGCTTAGAGTCCTTTTACGTCCCTTTCTTGCCAGGAATTCTCCTCTAATTCCATGTAAGATGCAAAACCGACTAACGTGGAAATCAATTTTTCTTATGTGTATAACCTACAAAAAAGTTTTTCTTTCCTGAATTTTATCCAATCAATATGCATGTCAACTTACTTATAGGATGTCCACATAAGCGAAATTATATAATTTTCGGGTTTTGGCTAGAAATGTGGACACTTGATTTTTCGGTAAATTTTACAACTTCCAACGACCAAATAACAGAAAATAGATTTTTTTTGGAAAGTCTCATTTACTTTTCTGTAAATTGTGATTTTTATAGGACTATCACTGTCAACCCCTAATGCAATTTAATTAGTCTTAAGCCTTATCACTATCACAAATCAACTATGCCCCTATGTACCTTAGTACCTCCACTCCCAGGTGAATTTTAGCTTTCACCATATGGAAATAGTAATCGGATTTAATAGACATTTCCCGATTATTATCCTTTTCGTATTTTCTATATCCCTCTAATTCAATTTGACATTTCTCTCTTCATGAGCAGCTTCTGATGTGGCTGGAGAAGTGGTAAAAGTTGGATATGGAGTCAAAAGCTTCAAACCTGGAGACAAAGTTGTGGCCATTCTGAATTTTCTAGTAAGTGTTACACTGTAATCTCATCATTCAATCAAATAAATTCTCGATCGTAATTAAGTAAAAGGGTAATTACAAAAAGTACTCTTAAGATTTGTAGTAATTATAAAAAAAAAAATCATAGAGGTTTCAAAATTATATTTTGTCTTAAATTTAATGGGGTAATTATTATAATATTTTATAAATGCAACATTTTGCTTATGAAATGAGAAAATGTAATACGAAATCAAACCCGACCCATTTTTGTTTTTATTTTTGAACTTTATATGGATTTTTTTTGTAAATAATCGAAACATCAAGGGTAGTATTTATAAGGGAAAAATTGCAAAACTAGTCATGTACATAGAGGGATGTTGCAATATTAGTCCTGTAACTTTTGAAGTTGCAATTTTAGTCATGTATGTTTTGTTTTTTTTGCAATTTTGGTCCCGTAAGTTTTGGATTTGTGCAATTTTAGTTCTATAAATTTTAAGTTAGTGCAGATTTGGTCATAGAGGACTATTTCAATATTTTTACTTATTCCCAAAATGTCCTTTGCAACCAAAATATTAAATATACCTAAGATCAAATAGAAAATAGTATCAGAGTATTTTTTTTAAAATAAGTTGGGAGTAATGGTGGGAATATAATGGCCCGCCTTCCAGATCGACGACTGTCCCCACAAACCAACACGAGTCTTTCCAGCGCGCTCTGTCCTCACTCACGCGCACCCTGAGAGCAGCTTCCCAGGGGGTCACCCATCATATAATTGCTTCGAGCCAAGCACGCTTAACTTCAGAGTTTTTATATGATGAGCACCTAAAAAGAAGATGCATCTTGTTGATATGAGTAGTACCTATCAAATCTTTTAAGCTCTCCTCAACTGTGTAGTCCCATACCTACACAGTCTTAGAATCTCCTCTTATTCGGGTGTGGGATCAGTTCATTCATGTTCCCCTCCGCCTAGAAGCCTGCCAGGAGCCGCTTCTTGTCCGTGCCTTCTTGCACCGGCGATCACTCCCCGCCCTCTTCAGCCCCGGGCGTCAAAGGGAAGGAAGGGATAAACTTCAAATAAACTGAAAGATCCACAGTTCAAGACACTGAACGCAAACTTGGCAAGAATAAGTGACCAAGCGCGCTGACTCCCCCACTCGAGCTAGGAACCAGGCTCGAACTCTTTGTGTCCCTTATTGGACGTTTGGGTCGTGCCACGCTACTCTTTCGGAAGCACGCCCATGCACAACTCTGCACAAACTCAATATTCAGAGCCTGAATTGGACACTACCAACTCAGCTCTGTCACACTCCCGCAATTTCTCATTCTGTACCGACGACTCTTCGCCCTCGGGTAGGGGTCTGACCATCCACTCCTCGCAACCCCAAGGGTGGTTTGGTTTCTCGCACCTCAACGTGCATTAGCGCCATAGCGCACTCACATTAAGCTCATTCTCGGACTCGGTTCACCAACTGCACCTTATTGTGCTCTAGCGCCTCTGCGCATCTCCAAACAAGCTCACTTCCCGAAAATCCGACTCCTCATACACAAGGCCTCACTGCTCGAATAGTCAATACTTTACAAAGGGTGAGCGATACCATGTGAGCTACAAGCGCGTGGTATCAGAGCATATATTTTAATCATACCTAAAATCAAATAAAAAATTCGCAACTTCAAAAATTACGCGACTAATATTGCAACACCCTACAAATATGGGACCAATTTTGCAATTTTCATTATGGTGGCCCTATTTGCACCCCAAACTTTGATTAATACACCACATTTCTACATACACCCCATCATATTTTACAAACCCATCTAATTACTAAATACACCACATCTATATTTCCAATTTTACACTCGAAACTAAAAAACCCTAACATAAAAAATCAGCTTTTTTGGGGAAAAAAGAGAAACAACTTTTTTTGGGGAAAAAAGCTGTTTCCAGCGTTTTTTGGAAAAAAAAAAACAGCTTTTTCTCGGAAAAAAAAGCTGGAAAACTCAACTTTTTTTCGAAAAACAAAGCTGGAAAAAATCAGTTTTTTTACGAGAAAAAAAGCTGGAAAAAATCAGCTTTTCTCGAAAAAAAAAGCTGGAAAAAATCAGCTTTTTTTGGGAAAAAAGAGAAACAGCTTTTTTTTGGGGATTTTGGAAAAAAAAAACAGCTTTTCTCGGAAAAAAATAGCTGGAAAAAATCAGTTTTTTTAGGTAAAAAAGAGAAACAACTTTTTTTTCCCAAAAAAAGTTGTTTCCGGCGTTTTTTGGAAAAAAGTAGCTTTTTCAAAAAAAAAAAAAGCTGGAAAAAATCACATTTTCTCGAAAAAAAAGCTGGAAAAAATCAGTTTTTTTTGGGAAAAAAGAGAAACAGTTTTTTTGGGAAAAAAAAACTTATGGTATTTTTGAAAATATTGGGAGTGGGATGTATTAATTAAATCTTGGGGGGCAAATAGCGGCATTCTTTTCATTATTATAATTATCCCTCAAGTAACAAGCCTATGCCACAAGGCTTAAATTTATTTCTATACATAATTTTAATTTCTTCTATCTATATGGGGAATTAACAGACAGGAGGAGGTTTATCCGAATACGCTGTCGCCAAGGAAATCATGACAGTTTCCAGGCCTCTTGAAGTATCAGCCGCCGAAGGTTCGGGCCTTCCAATTGCGGGCCTGACGGCCCACATGGCCCTCACCAAACTCGCCGGGCTTAAGCTCGACAAAACAGGGCCTCAAAAGAACATACTCGTAACTGCTGCCTCAGGTGGAGTTGGTCAATACGCCGTTCAGCTAGCAAAGCTCGGAAATTCCCACGTAACAGCCACCTGTGGGGCCCGAAACGTCGACTTAGTGAAAAGCCTCGGTGCCGACGAGGTTCTCGATTATAAAACGTCAGATGGAGCATCTCTTAAGAGCCCGTCTGGCCGGAAATACGACGCGGTGGTTCACTGCGCGACGAGCATTGCTTGGCCCGTTTTCGAGGCGAATTTGAGTGAAAATGGGATTGTTGTTGATCTAACTCCAGGGGCTGGTGCCATGTGGACTTATGCTGTGAAGAAAATAACTTGTTCGAAAAAGAAGTTGGTGCCGTTGATTTTGATTCCAAATGGTGATCATAGTTTGAAGTATCTTGTTGAGTTGGTGAAGGATGGGAAAATTAAGACAGTTATTGACTCGAAGCATTGTTTAAGCAGAGGTGAAGAAGGTTGGAGTAAGAGCATTGATAGGCATGCAACTGGGAAGATCATTGTGGAGCCATAATTTGTGTGTGTGTGTTTTTAAGACAATGGTTTGGCAATATTGTAAGAATGGATTTTTGTAAGCATATAGCAAGTAGGATTTTGTATTCGCAATAGTGTTGCATTTGGTATTTCAATTCATTAGACATGTAAGATGATGTCTGACATGGGATAATCAGAACAATCTTCGAGAGAAAGAAAACTTTATTTTGCTCTTAATTATGATTCAACTGTTGGATCATTAATCCAATATTTGACTTATATGTAAAATAACTATGTATTGTAGACAGTCAAATAAGGTTAAGCCAATCTTATAAGTGATCAAATAAGGCACTGTTTTAAATACCGGACCGTACCGGCCGGTTCAACCGGTTATACCGGATACCGGTGGTCGGTCCGGTATAATAAAGCCCTAAAAACCGTTTTTGCGGTTAAACCGGTCAATACCGGTCAAATCGAAACATACCGGCCAAAAACCGGTTAAATACCGGTTCAACCGGTTTTTGCTATTTTTTTTTTTTATTTTTGTGTTTATACTTTTTTATAAAAATAAAATTTATAAACTTAATATTTAATATATTTATGTCATTATTTGAAATTTGAGCTAAATATATAGATATTTTCCTTTTAACTATACATATATACAACTTTTCCTTTTATATTAATGAATTACATCCATATTTTATATAATATAATACCAAATATAATTATTTTTTATTAAAACGGTAAAACCGGTAAAATTGACGGTTGAACCGGTCCGACCGGTTGAACCGCTTACCGGTGGCTTGACCGGTTTAATCACCGGTACGGTATTTAAAACACTGAAATAAGGTTTAAGGAATTGAGTTTTAATGTATCAAATAAGTTTGTTGTCGTTGTATCTTGGGAGACAATTGTCATTTTTCCATATGCACCGTGAGCGGGGCAATCTCGTCTTAAAGAGAAAGAGTCCAACTCTTGCCTCGACATTTTATTTTCGTACCGATACTCTGCTCAAATTTGTGCAGCCGTTTGATATACACCAACCAGATTCTCCAACAGTTTAAGACGAGATTTTACGTGTTTATCAAATGGCTTCAAAAACATCAGTTCTAGCAACATTAGTTCCAGCACCATCCGTTCCAGCACCAACAACCGGAGAGAAACCAGAGAAGTTTGGCGGTACATATTTCAAAAAATGGCAACAGAAGATGCTATTCTATCTTACTACTCGGAACTTTGTTTGTTTTCTGACGGAGAATGCTCCAACTGTGGGGGAAGAGGATACTGATTTTCAGAAAAGAATGACGTTTGATGTTTGGAGTCAAAGTGACTAAAAGTAGGAACTACATTCTCAACAGACTGGACAACACATTGTACAATGTGTATTGTTTGGTAAAGACTGCTAAGGAGATGTGGAGCTCCTTAGAAAAGAAATATGAAATGGAAAATGCCGGCATAAAGAAATTTGTTGTTGGAAAATTCCTTGATTTTAAGATGGTTGACACTAAACGGTGATCAGTCAGGTACAAGAAATTCAGCTTATTCTGCATGATATAATCGCAGAAGAAATGGTGCTCAGTGAATTCTTTTAAGTAGTTGCTATTATAATGAAGCTATCGCATTTGCTGAAGGATTCTAAAAACTACCTGAAGCATAAGTAGAAGGAGATGGGCTTGAAGACTTAATTGTCAGATTGCGAATTGAAGAAGACAATTGCAAGTATAAAATTAAGTATGGCAAGCTTCAAATTGAGGCAAAGGCAAACTTGGTTGAGCCCAATGCTAGCAAGAAAAGAAAGCACCCTGGGAATGCCCGGAAACAGGGAAAGGCTAAAAAGTTCAAAAAGGAAGCTGCTTAAACTGTGGAAAGCCGAATCACAAGGCCAAAGATTGTCACCCTCCTAATAAAGGCAATCAGAACCAGGTATGTGACCGAGGACAAAATGTGCCAATTGATATGTCCGAGCTTGATCTCTCAGAAATGGCAAAACGCCATTCCACTCGGTGGAAAGAAATACGTAACCTATAGAATTAGTTCACAATGATATATGTGATTTAAAGTTTGTGCAAACTACAGGTGGGAAAAAGTATTATGTTACTTTTGTCGATGATTGCACAAGATACTGTTATGTATATCTTTTGAGAAGTAAAGATGAGGCCTTAGAAGCTTTTAAAAACTATAAGAATGAGGTTGAAAATCAACTTAGCAAACGAATTAAGATAACTCGAAGTGATAGAGGTGGAGAATATGGAGTTTCTTTTGATGAATTTTACTCAGATTCTGGTATTATTCATCAAAGGACAGCTCCTTATTCACCACAATCAAATGGTGTTGATGAACGCAAAAATCGAACTCTTAAAGAGATGATGAATGCTTTGTTGATAAATTCGGGTTTACTTTGGAATTTGTGGGGGGAGCAATTCTCTCGGCTAACCTTATTCTTAATAAAATACCACACAAAAATAAAGATAAAACTCCGTATGAGTTATGAAAAGGGCACAAACCTTCCTACAAATACATTAAAATGTGGGGATGTTTGGCTAAAGTGGAAATACATAAGCCAAAACAAGGCAAGATAGGGCCTAAAATAATCGATTGTATTTTCATTGGATATGCTAATAACAATAGTGCATATCGATATTTAGTGCACAAATCAACAATTCCAGATGAACAAGAAGGTACAATTATTGAATCAAGGAATGTTTTATTTTTTGAAGACGTGTTTCCTTGTCAAGAAAGAAAAGAAGTAAATTCTGGCAAGAGAACACGTGATACTGCTGATGGTGATCATCAAAGTGATGAAAAACCAAGACTCAGTAAAAGGGCTAAAATAACTAAGTCGTTAGGTCCAGATTTTCTAACTTATGTGTTAGAAAATGAACCAAGGACAATTGGTGAAGCATTGTCCAGTCCAGAAGCTCCATTCTGGAAAGAAGCTATTAATAATAAGATATGTTCCATTATGCAAACTCATACTTGGGCCCACTGAGAAACAAACCTTTAGGATTCAAGTGGGTCCTTAAAAGGAAATATAAAGCTGATGGAACTATTAATAAGTACAAGGCCAGATTAGTAGCTAAAGGATTAAACAAAAAGAAGGTCTTGATTTCTTTGATATGTATTCACCTGTGACAAGAATCACATCTATTAGAGTTCTCATTGCTATTGATGCATAGCATAACCTTGAGATACACCAAACGGATGTGAAAACGGCTTTTCTAATTGGTGAATTAGAAGAAAAAATTTACATGGAACAACCCGAAGGGTTCATTGCTTCTGGATAGGAGAAGAAGGTGTGCAAACTCGTTAAGTCATTGTATGGCCTTAAGCAAGCTCCGAAACAATGTCATGAGAAATTTGACATAACTATGTTGTCGAATGGTTTCAAAATTAACGAGTGTGATAAATGCGTTTACATTAAAGACACACCTAATGCTTATGTTATTATTTGTATATATGTTGACGACATGTTAATTATAGGTAGTAATCATGATATAATAATGGATACTAAGAAAACGTTGACCAAACATTTTAATATGAAAGATATGGGTGTAGTAGATGTTATTTTGGGAATTAAGATCTCTAAAACATCTTATGGACTTGTTCTGTCACAGTCTCAATTATGTTGAGACAGTACTTCAAAAGTTCAATGCTAATGACAGTCCTCCAGCTAAAACACTTGTTGATTTAAGCTTGCACTTAGCTGAAAATCAAGGTGAGCATGTATCTCAACTAGAATATTCTCGGATTATTGGCAGTCTAATGTATGTAACAAAATGTACTCGTCAGGATATTGTCTATGTAGTTAATAAACTAAGTAGATTTACAAGTAATCCTGGCAATGACCATTGGAAGGCATTGATAAGGGGGCTTAGATATCCAAGACACACCTTAAATTATGGATTACATTACTCAAGATATCCAGCTGTATTAGAAGGATAGAGTGATGCAAATTAGATATCTGACACAAAAGATTCCAAGTCCACTAGTAGTTATGTTTTAACAGTTGGTGGTGGAGCGGTGTCTCGGAAATCCTCTAAACAAACTTGTATAGATGGATAAACGATGGAATCAGAGTTTATAACTCTGGATAAAGCTGGTGAAGAAGCAGAATGGCTTCGTAACTTCTTACAGAATATTCCTTATTGACCTAAGTGGGTGGCTGCAATCATGATACATTGTGTTAGCCAGTCAGCTATAGGAAGGGCTCAAAATAGTATGTACAATGGTAAGTCTCGACATATACGTCGAAGACATAACACCGTTAGACAGTTGATCTCAAATAGGGTAATTACAATCGATTACGTGAAATCGAAAGAAAATCTAACGGATCTGTTAACTAAAGGTTTGAATAGAGATCAAGTATACTAATTATTGAAAAGAGTGGGCTAAAAACCACAAAGTAAGAGTGTTCATAATGGTAACCCAACCTAGTGAATTGGATATTCCAAGACCTTGGTTCAATGGGACAACTAAGTTATGAATATTTGGCTAAAACACTTGGAACATGTTTCAGCTCATTCCTATCTAAGTGGAAAAACCTACAGAATGTGGTGAGGTTAAGTAATAAACTTTTAATGATTCATATACTTGAAAGAGGTGGAGTATAACAGGATACTCTTAATAAGAGATCACCTATATAAGTGTGATGACCGCTTCAACGAATCACTTTATGAATCCAAGATGTTGTCCATGGCCAAAATGGACACAACCGTGAGAACCAAATGGTGTTAGGAAAGATATTGTGTGGATACTGTTGTTTTGGTTTACATAAATAGTTGAAAAGTTTAAGACATCGCGTCACTGTGCAGCCTAGTAAATCTGATAGTATTCCACTAAGGAAGGTTCAAATCCACAAGTTACCTCTCCCGATGCAATAGCTTTCCGTTTGAACTCTCTTTAGTGTTTGTATACTCATAACATAATTTTTCATTCATGTGGGGGTTTGTTGATATTGGTTTTTAGAAATTGGGTTTTGACTCGCGGGTAGATGAGTTTAGCATTTTGAATTTCTCAAAACCAATATCGGGTGAATGAGAAATAAATGCATAAACTTATCCACTTAAATGTCTTTTATATATGAAATATAAAAGGGAGAGAATATGGAAAGTCATATCCCACATAGAAAACATATTAAATGTTTGACTAGTTTATATAGCGTTTCACGTCTAATAAAGAGTAATCATGTGGAGCTCCTTATGGTACACCCTAGTAGACCAAGTCAAATTTGACTAGCCTTTGGCTAGCTCAAATAGCATCCCTGAGCCCAAGTCGGGCCCTGGCCCGCGCATGTCGCACATAGTCGCGTTGGGCATTTTAGAAGTGCACTTTGCACTTCGCACGTACGCATCATCGCAAGGAGTCTTAAACTTTTAAAAAATCAAACCATGGTTCGGTTTAGTGGCTCGGTGACGTGGCAGGGTAGCTCAAGTGGCAGTGACTTGGCAGAGTCATCCATGTGGCAACACATGGCATGTAGTGATGTTGAATAGACGTGTCTGTTTGCAGACAAATACCATGATTAGATACGATTGTCCAGTGTGCATGGGTGTATACTAAGAGGTGTGTACCTTCAGTTGGATGCAATCTCAAATCGCAGCTATTGATCACAGGATGCGATATGACGGTCATGGTCGATCTGAACCTGGGATTGCACCCAGTGTGAAAAGGCATATGAAGCTCTATAAATAGCAGTCCCCAAAACTCATTTCAACATCTTAACATCTTGAAATTCTGTTCATTTTCTGCATATTCTATCAAACACTACTACAGAAAATGACATAAAATCGCCAAATACATGTCGGTTTCTATGAAAAACGATGCCTAAAGTGGGTCGGTGGCAATTTTGAAAATAAAGCAAAGTCTTTAGGAGTCGGTTGTTGATGAAAAACCGATGGATATATATTTTTTTATTTTTTTAATTAAATTAAAAACTTTACGTGTCGGTTGTCAACAACGATTGATGCATAAATTCAACTTTAGGTGTTGGTTTCTTATTAAGAACCGACACTTAAATGTTTTTATTTTTTAATTAATTTAATAAGCTAGATTATCCTGTTGCTAGCCCTAACTCCCCCAATTCATTTCACCTAAAATTAGCCTTGCGCCCCTGCCATTGTACATCTCAAGCAGCCGCGTCCCCACCTCCGACGCCCACCGTTGCACCTTTAAAGTCGCTGCCCTGCCGCCCTAATGTTGCAATCCCTAAATTTTGCCCTGTTCGCGCGGAGCTCCAAATTCTGCGGCAAAACAATGGTTTAGTTTTGTTTTTTTCGAAAAATCTCGAGGATTAAAGTGAGCAGAGAGGTGAGTTGAGTGTAAATTTACTTTTTGAAAGAATTATAGCACAGATAAATCATAAAAGTTTCACAGAGTATAGATGTGATTGCAGATGTGATCACATTTGCTATCACATGCAGCGGAATTTTTAAAACAGAGACAAGACACAAGATATAAAAATTATCTACAAGTCAACTAGCTTGTAGATGTGCCAATTTGGCGAAACATTCCACTAGTAAAGTCGTTTGATTCCGTATACAAAAATACTAAAACAAACTAGTAGAAAATCAACAAAAACTCCTATGTAGAGTATATCTGATCTATGTAATTCAACTCATCCAACAATAGATATGTGTGAACTACGTTAATCACAATACTAAAAATAATGGATGAAAAAGCTAACAAACACAACTGCAGGGCTGAATGTTATCTCAGATGTAGTCACATTCGAGATCGCATCCAGGGCAGCGAGACTCTTTGTGCTTGTATGATTCTTAACTCTCTCAAGACTCTTGTAACTCAAGTGTATTTCTTGTGTACTGATTATGCATGTCCTCTTTCCTTTATATAGTCGTCCAAACCCTTCAAGAGTCCTAATACACAAGGAAAGAAAATATATACAAATTATGACAAGTAAATCACTTATATTAGGTTACAAGATAAATATCTAAGAGTCATTATATATCAATACCATATCAATATGATTTATTTCCTAATCTAAATAAGTCCTAATCATACCATAAGTCTAGAAAGGCAAAATAATTAAAAACACAATCTTTGTAATTTTGGAAATTGCCTTTAGGCGATAAAAATCGCCCTAATAATCTCCCACTTTTTGCCTTTCTGGACAAAACACATATCTAGCACAAAACAAACAAACTCCTCCTAAGTATAACAACTCCCCCTAAATATCATGCTGAGTAAAAATACTGAAACAGATGCGATCACATTTCACTACAGCAAAAATAACATAAGAGAGTTTTATCAAGTTATCAACAACCAAAAGCAAATAAACCTAGCTAGAGAATAATGTTTAGTACATCCCATATTTAAATATCATAAAGTTCATCAGTGGACACATTCGTATCCATATGTCCTTCAAAATCAAACTGAAGACCTTCATCGCCTTCACCCTGTCTAGCCAATAGTGCAGTAGCAACATCTTGGGCTGCAGCATTTTCAGGAATTGGATCATCATTCCCAGGAGCCTCAGTCGCCATAACTCCCCCTTGAACATTGCTTGGTCCAGCCACATTCTCTCCCCCTTTTTGGCCATAAATGGAGGCAAGGATAGTTTGTAATTGAGAGCGGAGAGCAGCGAAGTGAGCAATTTGGTGCTCAGCAAAGGCCAACTGTACCTGTAAGAAAGCCACAGAAACAGGGATAGTGGGGATGTTAGGGGAAATGGGAGCCGGGATATTGCCAAAATCCAGAACCACATTCGAGGCCACATCCGGAACAGACTCAGGAACAGGGGCATCAACACTGGGAGAGGCAGCAGAGATAGGAGTTTCAGGAGCAGATGGAGCATCCCCTGGATAAACAAGGGGCAAATCAACAATACGATTTTGGGAGCTGAGCAGCGGTCGAGACACATGAAAGACCCCATGCGGATTAGTGAAATGATCACCCTGCCTTGGTTCAAATCCTTGAGAAACTAGGATTTTATAGATGAGACTGGGGAATGGCAGGGACCAGGATTTGGACTCACTTGTAGCAAAAAATGTCACTTCTTCAAAAGCCAATTTGCCGAAATTAAAAGACAACCCTTTACCAATTTGATACAAGACTTGGGCATGTGTCTTAGTCACAATGGAATTGTTCTTTGACGTAAGACGGGAAGATGTGAGCTTTTTGGGATGAGCAGGCCACTCGTTTTTACGGCCACCAGTGAGAAACCTGGTCATTTCATTGAAATCAGAGGGAACCTCACCCTCTTCAAAGTCAGGCATATCAAAGAAACAATTGATGACTGGAGGATTGAACTTATAAATCCTATTGCAAACAAAAACCTTTCCATACTTAGGAGACCGTCGAACAACAATTCTAGTGGACATGTTAGCATAAAACTCACAAACCACAATATCAACATAAGGAAGAGCAGTATCAATAATGGTCAATAAATTCCATTCTTCAAAAAATTGATTCAAATTATACTTGGCAAAATGTTCATAATCTCTGCATTTCTCATCAATAAAAGAACGGGAAAATAAAGCATGAAACCTAGAAGCTGCAGCAGCTGTGTAAAATAACTCAAACCGAGATATCCCAATATCGAACTCAGAGTCAGATGTGTCATCGGATGACATCACATCCTCCTTTGCATCTACAACAGCAGCATCAGCCTCCTTTCGTTCTTCAACCATCAATTCGTCACCAACTTTATCAACCATAGCCTCATAATCAATCTATGTGTCTGGTTCCTTTGAGGCATCAAAATCCTCATCACTAGAGTCATCGAACTCAGAACTCGACTCAGCTGCAGTAGGTGCAGGCTTGGATGTGGTCACATCCTCGGCCACACTTTTGCCTTTCTTGGCTTTCTGAACTGTTGGAACTCTAGCGCTACTCGGATTGACGATTGTTCCCACAAACCAACACGAGTCTTTTCTAGCACGTTTCGTCCTCACTCATGCGCACCCTGAAAAACTTCCTAGGGGTCACCCATCCCATGTCTACTCCAGGCCAAGCACGCTTAACCTCAGAGTTTCTATGTAATGGGCCCCAGAAAAGAAGATGCATATGTTGGTATAGGTAGTGCAAATCATATCCTTTAAGCTATCCTTTAACTATGCAATCCAACGCTCACGAGTTTGAATCGCGGGCCACGTCTCGCTCCTATTTTAAAGCCCATTGCAGGCAGGATGCTGAACCAAAGCCCAATATGAACCATTTGTGCCAAAGGCACATCATCATCACTATATTTGGGCTCTCGCAGCACATTATCTCTGGGCTTAACAACAAATTGGTTCACATTATCAAGATTTTGTCTAACCAGAAAGATGACGCAATCCATTGCTTCCAACTTCAGTATCAGATAATTCCAAGCATTTCAGACGAGATAGGCCTAAGCATCACTCACCAGAAGAAACAAAATCAGCAAGTGAGAGAAACAAAGTAATGGTAACAACGAAGATCGCTACACACTTTAAGAGAAAGCGAGGGGACAAATAATAAAATCATCAACAACATATTTTCATGATACCAGGGATTATATCCAACCATACATGATAACATAAATAATACTGTTGGGAAATTTATTGTTTAGATTTTGATGAATGCCATGTAAAACTTAGACTAGAAAGTTGGCACCTCATTTTTCCTTGTAAATTGCATTGTAATAGATAGGGCTATACGAGCTGGGTCGAGTCAGCTATGCCTGGATATGCAAGAAGTCAACTTTAGGCTAAAATGAAGACTCCGCTGTGAAGCAGCTGAGTATGGCAAGAAGGAGAAGTCACGAACTCGACTGAAGGAGTATCAGCTGGATACAGCTGTGTGAAGTGTCAGTCAAATCAACTCAAGAAGCCAAGTCAAGTTGAAGTGACAGATGAGTCTTTCAATCATTGGAGCAAACTCAAGTCACCTGGGAAAAAAGGCAGTCAAGTCAAGACAACTGAAAAGAATCCGTTGCACAGAAGTCAAGAATATTACCTAAACAAGTAATACTTCCATGTTGCCATGTCTTAAAGTGCTCAGTCCCAGAAGCATGCAAAAGGAATAAACCAATGGGAAGTACTGCACCTTGTGTCAGAACCTGGAAGGCTGCAATACATTTAATCCGAGGAAATGTCAACATCAAGGACTGCAACAAGACAAGCCAACGAACACAAGTGACTTTTGAAAATCAGCCTATCTCTTCAACGGGCAGATTTTTGAAAGTTCACTATAAAAAGGCTGAGGAATCACATTGAGAGAAGGTTACCGGTACCACGAACATTCAAGCTAATATTCGAACTGTAACCTGCAAAATATTCTCAAGTTATTCAAGCAAATCCTCAAGCCTAAACTTCGAAGGAAATCGATCCAACACCAAGCTGTGAAGGAAAGACAACTTCAAACTGTTGAAGAGGAAACTTTTGAAGAATCAAAAGGGGTCTACATTCCAAGGAGGATTGTAGAAAGGTTCAAGGTCGAACCAGTCTCAAGTTATTGGAGGGCTTCGTGATCAAATCCAAGAAGCTTGAGCAAGTGAGCTGAAGTAGCAAGACAGCCGCCCTGTGAAGAAGCTGAGTCGGACGAGAAGCCAGCTGTGTGACCAAGGCATCTCCAGATCGAGTCCCAAAGGATCAAGTCGTTTGTGTGATCAAGACTTGTATCTAGACCGATAACCACTTTGTACTCTGATCAATACTTAGTGGATTCCTCCAGGAGTTGGAGAAGAGAGGAGTAGAAGAATTACCCCATCTTCGAACCTCTATAAAAATTATTGTGTCATTTACATTTCTGCATTTACTTTCTGCATATTACTTTATATCTGCTGATAATTTGCATTCCAACTGATAATTAACAAAGTGCTAAAACCAAGTGTTAAAACAAACTTAAACCAAATTTAAGGGTGTTAAGTCTTCCGCTGAAAATCTCATCACAGCCAAGTTAAGGTTTAAACTAAACATCTGAGTTATTCTATCAACAGCTCAAACGAGTTTGTTGAGTGGCTAACTCTGCTGGTTAACTAACTTAGCTGTCCCTCAAGGACTTAGCTGTGTATTTAACTCTGTATTATTTTAAAAGGACTAAAATCGAAAAGTTGGTAAGGTTTATTCAACCCCCCTTCTAAACCTTACTCACACCCCTTGGGACCTACAAGTGGTATCAGAGCGGTTGGTTCATTGAGCCTTCTGCATTGGTTACGGTCCATATCCCGTGGTCAATAAATACAGGAATGAAGAAGAAAGAAAAGTCTTCAGAGAAAGAAGACAAGAAAAGAAAAGAGCAATGTTGGCTGCTGAGACTGCTGATACATCTAAGTCAAAAGAAGCAGCAGACTCAGAGAGTAGTGAAGCTTACTACTCAAGTGATTCTGAAGAAGAAGCTATGATTTGTCTAATGGCTAAAGAAAAAGATCAACCTAACCAAGAAGATGAGGTACATTCTAACTCATCTCATTCAGATTCTAGTGATTGTGACACACACTTCATCAACCACTGATCTTTATGATTCATTAGGCAAAATGATGAAAGATTTTGAGCACATTAAATCCTCACACTCACTATTAAATGAGGAAAACAAACCAAAAGCAAAACTCACGGTGACTAAGGAGTTGAGTACTCTAAGTCACATAGTGATGAGAACAAAGAGTCAAGGTGAAAATGCTAAACTAATAAGCAGAGATAGCTGCTATAGAAAAGAGAGAAAATGATCTCAGAAATGTGATTGCTTCATTCACAAAGGCATCTAAATCATTGGATGACCTTATCATGATCCAAAAAGAATGTGGAGACAAGACAGACATAGGATTCAATTCCTTTGTGCATAGTCAAACTCCAAGAGTGATCTTGGAAAAAGGATCTTCAAGTAATGAAGCATCTCAAAAATCCAAGACACCAAATGTTGCACACAAATTCATTCCAAAGCACAATCACAAACAAACTGGTCTTGGATATAAAGGAAAAGGAAAACAGCCAGTTGAGTATGCTGAGAGGACAGCTGAGAAGAAATCCAGCAGAGTTTCTCAGCAAACTCCAAACAAGAAGTACTATGTGAAGAAGAAACAGAGCTACCAAAATCCCCAGAAGTTCTATCAGAGGAACACAAATGATGGGAATGGTAGAAACTACCCAAGTCAAGCTGATTGGAATATTGTGAAATATCAGCCAAGACCAATGGAATACATGCCAAAATGGCAAAGACCTAGAACTCAGCAAAGGCCATTCCAAAGGCAAAAGAGCTATTATCAGCACACTTATGCACCCAAGCACTACACTCAGAAATATCACAATTACCCAAAGAAGGCATTTGCTAAAACACACACACAGGCATACAGACACGAGAGACAGTTGTATAAACCTAAAGCCCCCAAGCAATTTGCCAAAGTGAATTATGATTATGGCACAGATAGATGCCAACCTCTTAGAGTCAAATCATTTGGCTATAGGTTGGTTGGATAATCTTACAGAACTAACCCCTCAGGACCCAGGCAAGTATGGGTACCTTAAAACTAATTTCCTTGATTGCAGGTTCAAGGAACAGCTGAGTGGCAAGGAACCTGGTACAGCTGTTCTAGACACATGACAGGAAACAAGAAAAATTTGTCAAAGTTCAAGGAGATTAGAGGTGCAAAAGTCATATTTGGAGGAAATGAAGCTCCAGGGGAAATAAGAGGCACCAGATCCATCAAGAAAAATGGATTAGAAATCACAGATGTTGCATACGTTGAAGGCCTCAACTTCAATTTGTTAAGCATCAACCAACTCTGTGACAAGGGCTATAATGTTGGATTCAATATGGGAGTATGCCAAATCAAAGACACTGAATCAAATGAAGTAGTGTTGCAAGGATCCAGACAAAAGAACATGTATGTGGTAGATTGGTCGACTGCCACACCAAGCACTTGTCTGCTAGCAAAAAGTACAGTCGAATCAAGTTGGCTGTGGCACAAGAAGCTGAGTCACTTGAATTTCATGACAATCAACAAGCTTGCAAGGAGTAATCTTGTAGAAGGACTTCTAGACTCAGTGTACAAGAAGGAAAGTGTTTGTGATGCATGCCAGATGGGAAAGCAAATCAAATCATCATTCAAAGAAAAGTTAAGTCCATCTTCAACAAGGATTTTGCATCTATTGCATATGGATCTATTTGGCCCAGTTGAGCCAGCCAGTATAAGTGGAAAGAAATACACTCTAGTAGTGGTGGATGATTATTCAAGATATACATGGACAATCTTCGTGTGTAAAAAGAAAGAAACCTTGCAGAAGTTACCTCAGCTGATGAAAAGAGTTCAAAATGAGAAGAGTCAAACCATTATAAAGATAAGATCTGATAGAGGGACAGAGTTTGTCAATGGAATAATAACTCAGTATTGTGTTGAAAATTGTATTGCTCATGAATTATCTGCAGCAAGGACTCCCCAGTAGAATGGAGTTGCAGAAAGAAGGAATAGAACTCTTAAGGAAGCAGCAAGGACCATGTTAGCTGAAGCAGGGCTGCCTAAAAGATTTTGGGCTGAAGCAATAAACACTGCATGCTATACTCAAAATAGATGCATGATAAATAGACAGTTGACAAAGACTCCCTATGAGATTTGGACAGGAAGAAAGTCAAATGTTGCATATTTTAGAATCTTTGGATGTAAATGCTTCATCCACAATAATGGCAAGGATAATCTAAAGGCTTTTGATGCAAAAGCTGATGAAGGTATCTTCTTGGGATACTCAGCTGAAAGCAAATCCTATAGAGTGCTGAACAAAAGGACTATGGTCACAGAAGAGTCTATCCATGTGGTTTTTGATGAACCTAATGTAAATGGAGAAGACATTGAAGAGTTAGCTGACAAGCTAGATCAGCCAACTATGCAAAAGAGTCCTTATGTTGAAGCTGAAGCTGGAGTGATAAATCAAGGTGTAGATGAGATAGCTGAATCTCAAAGACAGCTGGAAAATCTGCAGATAAGTGATGATGAGAGAGCTGCTCAAGATAACACAACTGCAAGACGACTGAACCCAGTTGACTTACTACAACAACGATGTGAGATGGGAGAGACCATCCACCAGAGCTAGTCATTGAAGATGTAAGAGATGGTGTAAGAACCAGATCCAGAGCTCAACAAGAAGCAATGTTCACTTGTTCTATTTCACAAATAGAGCCATAAGATGTGTCTCAAGCATTGGGTGACACACATTGGATTCAAGCCATGCAAGAAGAGCTGAATCAGTTTGAAAGAAACAAAGTATGGGAATTGGTTCCAAGACCAACCCATCAAAATGTTATTGGCACAAAATGGGTTTTCAGAAACAAGATGAATGAAAAAGGCTCTGTGGTAAGAAACAAAGCAAGATTGGTAGCCAAAGGGTACTGCCAAGAAGAAGGTATATATTTTGATGAAACATTTGCTCCTGTTGCAAGATTAGAAGCAATAAGGATGTTTCTTGCCTATGCTGCACACAAGAACTTCACTGTATATGAAATGGATGTAAAAAGTGCATTCTTAAATGGATTGTTGGAAGAAGAAGTCTATGTTGAACAACCTCCATGATTTGAGCAGAAGACTCTTGGAGATAAGGTGTACAAGCTCAAGAAAGCTCTATATGGATTGAAACAGGCACCAAGAGCATGGTATGATACATTATCTCAATTCCTAACAAATAATAGATTCACCAAAGGCAAAGTGGACAGAACACTCTTCAGAATTCAAGATGGAGAGAGTATACTGCTTGTTCAAATATATGTGGATGACATTATTTTTCGATCCACAAACAAAGAGTTGTGTGATAAGTTCTCAAACCTCATGCAAGGCAAATTTGAGATGAGCATGATGGGAGAGCTGACATTCTTTCTAGGACTTCAAGTTAAACAGCTGGAGGATGGAACCTTCATAAGTCAAACAAAGTACACCAGAGATTTAATGAAGAAATTTGGTATGGAAAAGAAATCTTATGTGAAAATACCAATGAATACATCAGTCAAGATGGATATGGATGCAGATGGCAAGCCTGTGGATCAAACTAGATACAGAGCACTTATTGGATCACCGCTTGCTTTATATCTCACAAAGCGGGCGGACATCACCTTTGTAGTAGGTGTATGTGCAAGATTTCAATCTGCACCAAAAGAAAGCCATATGACTGCAGATAAGAGAATCCTAAGATACTTGAAGGGATGCCAGGAAGTCGGCTTATGGTATCCAAAGGAAGGTGGATTCAAGCTTATTGGTTACTCGGACTCGACTATCTTTGGATGTAGAGTTTGGAAAAGTACTTCAGGTACATGTCAAATGCTTGGAAACAGATTGGTTTCCTGGTTTAGCAAGAAGCAAAACTCAATAGCAACATCCACAGTGCTGAATACATAGTTGCGGGCAGCTGTTGCGCCCAAGCTTATGGATGAGACAACAGCTGAGAGATTATGATGTTGAAGAAAAAGAAATTCCAATTATGTGTGATAACACAAGTGCTATTGCAATCACTCAAAATCCTGTGTTGCACTCAAGAACAAAGCACATTGATGTCAGATATCATTTCATAAGAGATCATGTTGAAAAGAAAGACATCACCTTGGAATACATCTCAACCGATAAACAAAAGAATGACATATTCACAAAGCCATTATGTGAATCAAGATTTGAAGAGCTTAAGCATGAGCTAGGGTTAATTAAGCTGAGTTAACACTCAGAAGACTCAAGGAGAAGAGATGGAATGTGAAAAGATGAAAATAGAGCAGAGTGTAGGTCCCAAGGGGTGTGAGTGTAAGGTTTAGAAGGGGGGGTTGAATAAACCTTACCAACTTTTCGATTTAGTCCTTTTAAAATGTTCAGAGTTAATACTTCATAGTTGAGTCCTAGATGGACAGCTAAGTTAGTTAATCAGTAGATTTAGCCACTCAACAAACTCGACTGAGCTGTTGATAGAATAACTCAGCTGTTTTGACTAAAACTTAACTTGACTGTGATATGTTTTCAGCGGAAGACTTAACACCCTTGAATTTGGTTTAAGTTTGTTTTAATACTTAGATTTAGCACTTTGTTGATTATCAAATGGATAGCAAATTTATCAGCAAATATTAAAGCAATGTGCAGGAATTAAATTGCTGAAATGTAAATGACACAATAAATTTTTATAGAGGTTCGAAGATGGGGTAATTCTTCTACTCCTCTCTTCTCCAACTCCTGGAGGAATCCACTAAGTATTGATCAATATACAAAGTGGTTATCACCCGGATGCAAGTCCCGATCACACACGGTGACTTGATCCTTTGGGACTCGTTTGAGATGCCTTGGTCACACAGTGGCTTCTCGACGACTCGGCTTCTTCTTCAGGCAAATTGTCTTGCTACTACAGCCCACTTGCTCAAGCTTCTTGGATTTGATCACGAAGCCCCCCAAAAACTTGAGATTGGTTCGACCTTGAAACTTTCTACAATCCTCCGTGGAATGTAGACCCCTTGATTCTTCAAATGTTTCCTCTTCAACTGATTAAAGTCGTCTTTCGTTCACAGGTGAGTGTTGGATTGATTTCCTTCATAATGTAGGCTTGAGGATTGAATCTTGAATGACTTGAGTAGGTTATCGTTTGAATAATAGCTTGAAAGTTCCAGGTTACAAGGGTCAACCTTTTCTCAAATAGATTCCTCAGCCTTTTATAGTGTTCTTTTGAAAATTTGCCCGTTGAAGAGATAGGTTAATTTTCAAAAGACACTTGTGGTCATTGGCTTGTCTTGTTGCAGTTCTTGGAATTGACATTTCCTCGTATGAATGAGTCTTCAGCTTTTCAGAGTTCTGACATAGGTGCAGAGCTTCCCATTGGTTTATTCCTTTTGCACGCTTCTGGAACTGAGCACTTTAAGAAAGGCAAGATGGAAGTATTACTTGTTTAAGTAATTCTCTTGACTTAGGCAAACGGATCTCTTTCGATTGTCTCAAATTGATCGCATTTCCTTGACTTCCCTAGGTGACTTGAGTAAGCTTCCAATCATTTGATGACTCATCCGTCACTTCAACTTGAGACTTGGCTATCTTGAGTTGACTTGATCGACACTTCACTCACCGCATCTCACCGCACCTTGATCGAGTTCTGTCTTTCTTCTTTGCCACACTCACCGCCTCACAAACAGAGTCTTCCTTTTAGTCTCCGGTTGTCTTCTTGCATGTTCAAGCATAGCCGACTTAACTCAAATTTCGACCAGCCCTATCTATTACAATGCAATTTACAACAAAAATGGGGTGCCAACTTTCTATTCTAAGTTTTACATGGCATTCATCAAAATCTAAAAATTAATTTCCCAACAATTTCCCCCTTTTGATGATGCCAAAACTTAAAACATTCATACAATAATTAAAAACAAAGAAAGATACGTACAGACAATGTAGAATCACGAGAATGTATGCGTAGAATCAATCTTTTATTGATCATAACATTCTTGTTCTTTACACAGCTGTTTACAGAGTGTATCAGAGCTTAAGCAGAACTTAATGTAACCATGCTATTCTATATCTACGCAAGTATATAAATTATACAATTTTATTTGATGTACAGAAGACTTACATAAAGATGCATTTACATAGTAAAATACATGAAGGGGTGGACATGCAACACTTCATCTCCTGGTCGCCTCCTTCTTTCCTCCTCCTCGGCTCTGTCTTCTCGATCTATTTCTCTTCTCTTCTTCAGCTGCTTTCTTTTTCTCATATGCTTTTCTGGCAGTTTCATCTCTTCTTTTTCTTTCTTGCCTTTCTTCCCACAGCTGAGTTTGTCTTCTATTTTCTTCTTCGATTCTCTTCACATACTCAACATTGTTCTTGGCCACTTGCAGGTTGGCTACTTCATCGAATCCAGCCCAATAGATCCCTCCTTTCTTGCCTGGATCTATATATTCATTGTTTTTGGACAGAGGTCGAGGTCTGAAGCCTCTTCCTCCTCCATTGCTTCTTCCTCTGCCTCTGGGCGTGTATTGTACTAGGGCCTTCTTTTTCCCAGCTGAGTGACCAGCAGAGTGACCAGCAGAATGAGCCGATGGCGCAGATCTCGTCGTCGCCTTCTTCACATAGCTTGAGGCCTTTTTCCCAATACAAATCCCAGGCTTGAGCCATGGACATATTTGCGAAGTAACCCTCGGATGCGAGCGTCTTGAATTCATCAACAGATCTTGGCTCGGTTCCGATGTCTGAGATGGCATAAATGTCTCTGTCTGTTGGAATGCCTCCATGTTGTTTTAGTATATCCATAACTCGGGCATCCATCTTTCCTTCCACCTCCTTCATCCCTGCTTCAACTATTTTTCTCTTTTCAGCCATGGGTACTGCAGGATGTTGGAGCGGCAGAGTCACGGGAAGTTTGCTTATGATATCAGCTGTGACAAGACCTTGTTGGGGGGTTTTAGCAATCATCAAGGTCATATCTTTCGAACCTTCCCCCGCAACAGATTTTCCCTTCTTCTCTCTTCTCTGTTCCTCACCTGTCTTCCCCTTCATAGCTGCGTCCTCCTTTTTAATTTCAGATCCTTTTAACGTCTTTAGGTATTCCTTTTACCCCTTTTGGCATCATCAAAGGAGAGAGGAACCCCTGGAAACAAGCTAGCAATCATGAAGTCTAAGCGGCTGATAGGTGAGTTATGCTTCGAATCTGCTGCGGAGTATGCTGCACGGAATTCAGAGCGAGTGGCGTTGGATTCAGCTGTCACCTGCTTCATTTCAGCCATGAGGAGGCTGAATTTCTTCTCCATGTTCTCCTCTACGTGCAGAAGCTCTTTCTTATGAAATTCACGCAGTTGTTTGCATCTCTGTGTTGTGAGATTCATGCATTCGATCGATGTTTTTGCATTCTGTTCTTCATATCAAAGCATTCTCACCCGCCGGACTAGCAATTTATTTAACAAGGTTCAAGTACCGAACTTGTTCCACGCGCATTTGTCCTTTGTTGTTGCCACCATTCCAGGATCGACAATTATTCCACGCAGGTCGGCGGTAAGATTTGCGTCTCGGTTATCGGCCTCATGTCCGGTGAGGCCTGGTGCCTCTCCATCTTCTCTATCTCTCGCAAATATGGCACGAAAACTTCTCGAACCTCGGTTTGTCACTTACTCTGTCTCGGTGGCGGCCAAGCGTCGTCAAAGTCAAAGTCTGTTGAGACGATGGTGTCTGTTGGAATAACGAGATCAGGTTTATGGAAACGTTCTTGGTCTCTAGCTGATTCTTCAAGAAAGTCAGGTAGCTCTAGAGAGAAAGGAAACGATTCTTCAAATGGATCATCACGGGCAACGGGAATTTGCTCAACGGTAACTTGTGCCCGTGATGTTCCTGGTGGAGTCAATTCTCTATCACTGCTTGGGTAGCTGCGATTGATGATGTGTCGATTGTGGTCTGTTGGGGTTTTGACCCAGCTGGCTGAGCCTCAGCTGTCTCAACAGCTTCGTCGGTCTCAGCTAGTTCTTCCATGTGAGTTGACTAGTCCTCGGCCGTATCAGTGGCGTCATCGGACGATGATGAGATTTGCATGTGTGGCTCATTATCAAAATTAAAGGTTTGGCGAGTAGCCTTAAGGTCGGTCTTACTCGTGCTTGGGAGAACATCCTCAACTGAGTCTTTTGGATCGACAATAGGGGATGACTCAGCTTCGTCTTCACCTTCAGATCCCAGAAAGGTTACATCAAGATTGTCTTGGGAATCGTGAAGAGCACTTATCTCCTTTTCAGATGGATCCATGATATTAGGAGGGATGTTCTGTGCTTCCGTCTCTTTACCTCGAGAAGTCTCAACCTCCCGTTGGCCTTCATTACCCCCTGTAGTCTCAACTGCAGCGAGGCCTTGGACAGTCCCTTCGACAGTGTCAGCTGTCTTGGGGTCTTCTGAGGTGGCATCCACTGGAGTCTCCACTCAATGGATTGCACTTTCATTGCCCAGTGTTAACTCCCGGGCGATTCCTTTTTGTGCCTCGATCGCATCATCGCGGCGTCATTGCTATTCGTAAAGCGAGTGCTTGGCACTTCAGAGAGACAGTCTCAAATCTAAGCCTCGTCGATGACAACTTGTTGTGTATCTATTTGTTGTTCCTTCTCCACTTCGCCTCCAAGATTTGTTGTGGAGTCACCGCAAAGATCCTCCGACCTTGCGGTGGAGTGGGAGGAGTTCCCCTCAGCTAGCACACCCGTTGAGTGACTTGGAATGGGGTCACTCGTCTCCAGACTCCCGGCTATTCCCTTTGAGTATTCAGCCGTTGGGGCAGGTGGTAAGACACCTTCATTAGGGGTTGGCTCGATGGGGTCCCCACATTCCCCTGTTTCATCGCAGTTCCTTAACACCTTCTTTCGAGTGAGCAGGGGAAGTGGTGGCAGCAACAACTGTGGCAATATGCTGCACCACTCCCATCGGATCAATCTCCAGCTGCGATGTGGAAGACTCCCCTGGGCCTTCCAATGACCGTTGCTCATGTAGGACCCTAGATTCCCGCAAGGCTGCTGCATCTCCAATGCTTTCAGAAGAAGAAGAGGTCCAGATCCTCATCACTCCCGAGAGAGAATGTCAAGATGAGGATGTGTATGATCGATGGTTCCATAAAGGGACAAACATCGGCCTTTTCACGAGCTTGACTTCCTCTCGCTGCGACCGCTTCTCCTTGTCTTTGAAGATCCGCAAGATATCATGCGATTTTTCTTCATCCAGTGCTTGGACCACGATGATCAATCCAAGAAAGTTCAACAGTTTCGTCTTCTTCTTCTTCAATAAATTCGGTCTTTGGAATCGTTTCCTGGATGGACTCAGCCTTCCACTTCCTCCATTCTCGCAGACGATTTTGGATGTCTGGATATGGTGGGGATAGGATCATCACATCATCATCATCTTTATCATCTTCTCCCTGCTGTCCTTCGTTCTCAGAGCAAACTTTGGTGCTCCACACCCTCGAGCGTCATTGCGGGGGAGGAGAAATAACCCTGTCAACAGGAGAGTTTGCTTTCTCGGCCTACTTCTTGTGTCTCGGTTGTTCGACTACTGTTTGTGTCTTCAATTTGCCTCTGCTGATCGGGCAAAGCAGACTTGGTGTTTCATCTATAATTTACGAGACTCTACTTCTCCGTTGTCTCCGCTGATCTGTTCCAAACCGAGTGGTAGACTGTTGTTTTTCTCAAGCTCTGATTGCTTGAAGATTATCCTTCTTCTTTTGGTTTTCACAAGAGGAATATCTGGTTCCACTTCCTCTGGTTCGTCGAAGGTAAATGTCTTCGCAGTTGTCTTAGAGGCACCTGCCTTCCTTGTTGTGACAATCCTCTTCTTTTTAATCACTGGAGAATGGATTAACGGTTCCTTCTCCATTGCGGCTGCAGGGGCAGGAGACACGGCTGCGGGGGAAGGTGACTCGGCTGCAAGGGCAAGTGCATCTTTTGTTTTCCTTTTCTTTGCTGCAGGGGCAACAGTCTTCTTTGCAGCTGCAGGGGCAGCCTGCTTCTTGAGAGGGGAGGAGACAACTATCTCTTCAGGGTCAGCTGATTCCCCTTAACTTGTGTCCGCTCTCTTGGCATAAGCTCTCCTCTGTGCTCCGGAGAGATTTGATCGGAACATCTTTTTGTTAACATGGAACGCCTTTCCCTGTCGAAGAGGGACTCCTTTAACTTCTATCATCCGACCAATCACCAGTCCGTACCCCAGGAAACCTCCAAATGAACCATCCTCCTTGAAGGATTTATTCCCAATATTCGGCGAGTCTGCCGTATACAAACTCGGCCAGTTGATTCACCTTCTTTTCTTCAATGATCGCGGCCATTACGATCGATCGGCTTAGTTTTAGATGACTAGTTAAAGCTTCCAAATTTGATGTCTATGCATTTGGCAACAATGTCCAGCAGTTTTTGGTAGTCCTCCTTCAACAGCTTCTTCTCAGCTGTGTAGATAACCTTCTCAGCACAGTCGGGTTTGGCTACTTCCTTCCAAGCTGGCAGCCCAAGTTAACATCACTTCATAAATCTCCTAAGACTCCTTCCCGCAAGAACGAATGTTGTGTTCGCGATCCTTGGTAGTGATGGTGAAATCTTTTCCGTGAACAGAGGACTTGATGCCCTCATCGTGAACTTCAGCATTCACGTAGAACTGCGCGACCTCTTCCACGTAGGTCATCGGAAACTCCATCGTCAAAAATTGTTTCAATCTAGACTTTTCCAGCTTCTCTGCTATCTTCTTAACAAGGGTGTCGTCAGACCCTTGTTTGATCATGCCGTCGAAATCCACAGTAGACCCAGTGTGGATTTGCTTTTCCAACTTGACAAAATCATGAGTAGATGCCATTTCTCGATGTTTTACCGAATGAAACTTTGAAAGTGAACTTTGAAAATTTGTAGGGTTTTTAGAGAAAATTTCTTTCTTTGCTTTCGAGAGAGAGATGAACAGTTTTGGTAAAGTGAGAGAAAATTGGACGAAACGGTATATGTATGGGTTATGAAAGGACGTGTGGGTGGTTTTTGAAATTTGATCAAGATCAACGGCTCAGATTTTGCACGCCGATTAATATTTAATTTCTCGCATTTAATGCGGCAGCATTTATATCCAAACATAAGCTTGGTGTGCAGCTTTTGACTGTACACATCATAATTATGCTGACGTCATTCTTAAAAACATTCCCGCTTAGTAAAAACGACTGTGTTTTTGTCACTTTGCTCATAAATAACTCAGCTTATTCCTCAGCTGATTTAACTCTTCTCTCTTTGCACATAGGTACTCAGCTGTCAGTTAACTTGACGCAACTGATTCTCCGATACGGCTGATTTACTTAGTTGATTCAAGAGTTCAGCTTTTTTCATCTTTTCATGTTCCATCTCTTTTCTTTGAGTCTTCTGAGTGTCAACTCAGCTCAATTAACCCTAATTCATGCTTGAGTTCTTCAAATCTTGATTCACACAATGGTTTTGTGAATATATCAGCTAACTGTTTATCAGTTGAGATATATTCCAAGGTGATGTCCTTCCTTTATATATGATCTCTTATGAAGTGATATCTAACATCAATGTGCTTTGTTCTTGAGTGCAACACAGGATTTTGAGTGATTGCAATTGCACTTGTGTTATCACACATAATTGGAATTTCCTTTTCTTCAACTTCATAGTCTCTCACTTTGTCTCATCCATAAGACTTGGGCACAACAACGCTGCCCGCAACTATGTATTCTCGCTTCGGTGTGGATGTGGCTATTGAATTTTGCTTCTTGCTAAACCAGGAAATTAGCCTATTTCCAAGCATTTGACATGTACGAGGTACTTCTTCCGTCAACTCTACATCCAAAGATAGTCGAGTCCGAGTAACCAATTAGCTTGAATCCACCTTCCTTAGGATACCATAAGCCAACTTCTTGGCTTCCTTTCAAATATCTCAAGATTCTCTTGGCATTAAACGTCATGTGGCTTTCTTTTGGAGCAGATTGAAATCTTGCATATACACCTACAAAGAAAGGTGATGTCCGCCGCTTCTTTGTGAGATAGAGCAATGATCCAATAAGTGCTCAGTATCTTGTTTGATCCATGTGCTTGCCAATCAGATATCCATATCCATTTTGTCGATGTATTCATTGGTATTTTCACATAAGACTTCTCTTCCATGCCAAATTTCTTCATTAAATCTCTGGTGTATTTTGTCTGACTTATGAAGGTTCCATCCTTCAGCTATTTCACTTGAAGTCCAAGGAAGAATGTCAGCTCTCCCATCATGCTCATTTCAAATTTGCTTTGCATAAGATTTGAGAATTTATCACACAGCTCTTTGTTTGTGGATCCAAAGATGATGTCATTCACTTATATTTGAACAAGCAGTATACTCTTCCCATCTTGAATTCTGAAGAGTGTTCTATCCACTTTGCCTTTTGTAAATCCGTTCTTAGTCAGGAATTGAGATAATGTATCATACCATGCTATGGGTGCCTGTTTCAATCCATATAAAGCTTTCTTGAGTTTGTATACCTTATCTCCAAGAGTCTTCTGCTCAAATCCTGGAGGTTGTTCAACATACACTTCTTCTTCCAATAAACCGTTGAGAAATGCGCTTTTCACATCTATTTGATATACAGTGAAGTTCTTGTGAGCTGCATAGGCAAGAAACATCCTTATGGCTTCCAATCTTGCCACAGGAGCAAATGTTTCATCAAAATCTATCCCTTCTTCTTGGCAATACCCTTTGGCTACCAATCTTGCTTTGTTTCTTACCACAAAACCTTCCTCATACATCTTATTTCTGAACACCCATTTAGTGCCAATAACATTTTGATGGGTAGGTCTTTGAACCAATACCCACACTTTGTTCCTTTCAAACTGATTCAGCTCTTCTTGCATGGCTTGAATCCAATGTGTGTCATCCAAAGCTTGTGACACATCTTTTGGCTCTGTTTGTGAGATGAAACAAGTGAACATAGCTTCTTATTGGGTTCTTGATCTAGTTTTTACACCTTCTCTTACATCTCCAATGATTAGTTCTGGTGAATGGTCTCTCAACCATCTTACATCAGGTTGGAGTAAGTTGGCTGGATTCAGTCGTCTTGCAGCTGTGTTATTTTGATCAGCTCTCTCATCATCACTTAGCTGCAGATTTTCCAGCTGTCTTTGAGACTCAGCTATCTCATCTTCACCTGGGTTTACAATTCCAGCTTCAACTTCGACATAGGGACTCTTCTGCATGGTTGGCTGATTCAGCTTATCAGCTGACTCTTCAATGTCTTCTCCATTTACGTTGGGTTCATCAAACACCACATGAATGGATTCTTCTGTAACCATTGTCCTCTTGTTGAGTACTGTGTAGGCTTTGCTTTCAGTTGAGTATCCCAAAAAGATACCTTCATCAACTTTAGCATCAAAAGCCTTTAAATTGTCTTTGCCATTGTTATGGATGAAGCATTTGCATCCAAATATTCTAAAATATGCAACATTTGGCTTTCTCCCTGTACAAATCTCATAGGGAGTCTTTGTCAGCTGTCTGTTTATCATGCATCTATTTTGAGTATAGCATGTTGTGTTTATTGCTTCAGCCCAAAATCTTTTAGGTAGCCCTGCTTCAGCTAACATGGTCCTTGCTGCTTGTTTGAGAGTCATGTTCCTTCTTTCTACAACTCCATTTTGATGTGGAGTCCTTGCTGCTGATAGTTCATGACCAATACCATTTTCAACACAATACTGAGTTATTATACCATTGACAAACTCAGTTCCTCTGTCCGATCTTATTTTGATAATGGTTTGACTCTTCTCATTTTGGATTCTCTTCATCGGTTTGTGGTAGTTTTCGCAGAGTTTCTTTCTTCTTACACATGAATATTTTCCATGTGTATCTTGAGTAGTCATCTACTACCACCAAGGTGTATTTCTTTCCACTTATGCTAGCTGGTTCAACAGGACCAAATAGGTCCATATGTAGCAGGTGTAATATTCTTGTTGAAGATAAACATGTCTTTTCTTTGAATGATGATTTGATTTGTTTTCCCATCTGGCATGCATCACATACACTTTCCTTCTTGTATACTGAGTCTGGAAGTCCTTCCACAAGATTGCTCCTTGCAAGCTTGTTAATGTTTTTGAAGTTCAGGTGACTCAGCTTCTTGTGCCACATGACCAACTTGATTCAAGGTGTGCTCTTTGCTGAGACAAGTGCTTGGTGTTGCGAGTTGACCAATCTACCACATACATGTTCTTTGTCTCGAATCCTTGCAACACTACTTCATTAGATTCAGTGTTCTTGATTTGGCACACTCCCATATTGAATCCAACATTATAGCCCTTGTCACAGAGTTGACTTATGCTTAGTAAGTTAAAATTGAGGCCTTCAACATATGCAACATATGTAATTTCTAATCCATTTTTCTTGATGGATCCAGTGCCTCTTATTTCTCATGGAGCTTTATTTCCTCCAAATATGACTTTTGCACCTCTAACCTCCTTGAATTTTGACAGATTTTTCTTGTTTCCTGTCATGTGTCTGGAACAGCCACTATCCATATTTCATCGTGCAATGCTGATAGATGAGCCTTCATATGAATTTTCCAATCATCAAATTCCTCAATAGTGAACATAGGGATGCGTGTCAAATTTGCTTCCATGATAATGACTTTGCTGAATAGAAGAGTTTAAAAAAAATCAAGTGCTAAGGCAAGCTTTGAAAAATTTGGAGATCTAGTTCAGTAACCAGTGCGGAAGGCTCAATGAACCAACCGCTCTGATACCACTTGTAGGTCCCAAGGGGTGTGAGTGTAAGGTTTAGAAGGGGGGTTGAATAAACCTTACCAACTTTTCGATTTAGTCCTTTTAAAATGTTCAGAGTTAATACTTCACAGTTGAGTCCTAGATGGACAGCTAAGTTAGTTAATCAGTAGAGTTAGCCACTCAACAAACTCGACTGAGCTGTTGATAGAATAACTCAGCTGTTTTGACTAAAACTTAACTTGATTGTGATATGTTTTCAGCAGAAGACTTAACACCCTTGAATTTGGTTTAAGTTTGTTTTAATACTTAGATTTAGCACTTTGTTGATTATCAATTGGATAGCAAATTTATCAGCAGATATTAAAGTAATGTGCATGAATTAAATTGCTGAAATGTAAATGACACAATAAATTTTTATATAGGTTCGAAGATGGGCTAATTATTCTACTCTTCTCTTCTCCAACTCCTGGAGGAATCCACTAAGTATTAATCAATATACAAAGTGGTTATCAGTCCAGATGCAAGTCTTGATCACACAGCTGACTTGATCCTTTGGGACTCAGTCTGGAGATGCCTTGGTCACACAACTGGCTTCTCGTATGACTCAGCTTCTTCACAGGGCAATGATAGGCGTGAGTTTTGCATGTATTTTGAGGCGTATTTCGAGCTATAATGATGAGTAAACATGCATATACTCGTGTTAAATGTACATATTCACTCCTTGTGGAAAAGATATTACACAGAGAATTGAGTGGATATACGAAAAGTGAAGCCTAAAAGAGCAAAAGTTGAGCATTTACGGAAAAGACAGGGGGCACACGGGTTGGGCGTGCCTCAAGACACCACCCGTGCACCCCTGTATAAGGATTATTGGAGCTTCAGCATGGCGCACGGGTAGCCCATGCATGGGCGCACCACCCGTGCGTCCTACAGAGGATCGAATTATCTCACCGGAGTGGCACACGGTAGGCCGTGCTCCGACGCACCACCCGTGCGCCCTACAGAGAGTTGGGTTATTCCAGCAGGGTGGCGCACGGGTAAACCGTGCGTGGGCGCACCACCCGTGCGTCTACGCTGGAATCCCATAATCTGCAGCATTAAGCCCTAAACATGAGGGGAAGTATAAAAAGGCTTTTTGGGGGGCGCACACAAGAACATTCTGGCATTTTTGGGATCTACAACACAAGACAAGAGTCAACTCTTGAAGGAGGATATCAAGGAGATAATCGGGTTGCATCGGAGCTTGAAGAACGGAGATATATCGAGAGATTGTCGACGTTCCTAAGTTTTCTTGCTTCTCTTTTAGTTTGAACCTTTATTTTCATTTGTAATGACTTTGAACACTTTGTGTATAAGTTGTTTAATCTGTGTAGCTAAACTCTTGTGATTTCCGGGTTTTGGAAGTAGATTAATGAACTCTTGTTGGATGTTTTAATCTTAGTTGAAGTTATTATCTTGAAGCCTATTTGAGTATTTTGAGCTTATTCTTGTTTTATCACTTGATCAATGATTTAACTTGTTTGATATATTGATTCATAATTCGAGAGATGAGTTTCAATATTAGATCTTGAATACTCGACACAAATATTTGCATGAATCGAGAGGTTTATAAATATTTGTGAGGATATTTGATCTTTTGTGCTTTCGGGAGTTGAATGCTTTATGTTGAGTAGAGATGCTAGCATTAGTATTTCAATCTACGTTTTATATGCATCTCGAGAGGGAGGATAAAATAGCTTTGTGATCGTCTTATAGGAATATTGATAATAACGTGGCTTGATTTAAACCGGACAACAAGAGGATTATTAATCGAAACCTTAACTCGGAAATCCATTACATCATCTTGATACTTCTTTCATTTGTGTTATCTTATTCTTGTGTTTTAGTGATTTAAATTGTCTTAATCTCTAAACAACAATCATCAAATTTCGATCGTCTAAATAAAAATAAGACTATCTTGGTTAATTACTTAACATATTAATTTATTAGTCTCCGTGGATACGACCTTGCTACCCTATTCGATAACGCACACCGTACACTTGCGGTGAAGCTAAAAATATAGGCGAACAGGCAACTGCTTTGGTAGTACAGCCCACTTGCTCAAGCTTCTTGGATTTGATCACGAAGCCCTCCAAAAACTTGAGATTGGTTCAACTTTGAACCTTTCTACAATCCTCCGTGGAATGTAGACCCCTTGATTCTTCAAATGTTTCCTCTTCAACTGATTGAAGTCGTCTTTCCTTCACAGGTGAGTATTGGATTGATTTCCTTCGTAATGTAGGCTTGAGGATTGAATCTTGAATTACTTGATTAGGTTATCGTTTGAATAATAGGTTGTCAGGTTACAAGGGTCAACCTTTTCTCAAATAGATTCCTCAGCCTTTTATAGTGTTCTTTTGAAAATTTGCTCGTTGAAGAGATAGGTTAATTTTCAAAAGACACTTGTGGTCGTTGGCTTGTCTTGTTGCAGTTCTTGGAATTGACATTTCCTCGTATGAATGAGTCTGCAGCTTTTCAGAGTTCTGACATAGGTGCAGAGCTTCCCATTGGTTTATTCCTTTTGCACGCTTCTGGAACTGAGCACTTTAAGAAAGGCGAGTATGGAGGTATTACTTGTTTAAGTAATTCTCTTGACTTCTGGTGCAATGGATCTCTTTCGGTTGTCTCAACTTGACTGCATTTCCTTGACTTCCCAGGTGACTTCGAGTCAGCTTCCAATCATTTGATGACTCATCCGTCACTTCAACTGAGAGACTTGGCTATCTTGTGTTGACTTGATCGACACTTCACTCACCGCATCTCGTTGCACCTTCGTCGAGTTCTGTCTTCTCTTCTTTGCCACACTCACCGCCTCGCAGCAGAGTCTTCCTTTTAGTCTCCAGTTGTCTTCTTGCATGTTCAGGCATAGCTGACTTAACTCAGCTCGACCAGCCCTATCTATTACAATGAAATTTACAACAAAAATGGGGTGCCAATTTTCTATTCTAAGTTTTACATGGCATTCATCAAAATCTAAAAATTAATTTCCCAACACAGAGCGTATGAATCAGCTAAGTGAATCAGCCATATCGGAAGGTCAGCTGTATCAAGTTAGCTGATAGCTGAGTAACTATATGAACAGAGAGAAGAAGAGTTGAATCAGCTAAGAAGTAAGCTGAGTCATTTATGAGCTAAGTGACAAAAATGCAGTCATTTTTAATAAGCGGGAATGTTTTAAGGATGACGTCAGCGTAATAATGACAGGTACAGTCAAAAGCTGCACGACAAATGTAATACCCGGTTTTTTTTTAATTGGGGATAAAATTAGGGTTTGACTAGAATCGAATTTGGGGAGGATTTAGAATTTTCGAAACCCTAAATTTCCTAAATTGGGGATTTAATTTCTGATTTTATTTCCATAATAAAGGAAAGTCAACTTTTAGAAAAGGGAAAATCATGTTTCTAAGAGAAAGAAATCAAATATGCGTTTATGGCATGTAAATCAAAGTATTTTTGGCAATAAAATTTCAACAAAATATTCTTGCCTTAAATTATTTAAATCATTGGCCTATAAATTGAAAGCCTCCCTTAGGATTTTTATTCACATTTTCTACACCAAACAAGAAGATAGATTCTTCTTCTTCTTCTTCTCCTCCCTAAAACCACCGCCACCATCACCGCCGCCGCCACCGACACCTCCACCATGGCCACCACCTTCTCAAACCCTAAGCCCCATAACCAAAACCCAAGATTAAAACCAGGAAGGAGAAAGAGAAATAAATGAAGCGAGAGAAGTCGGCTGCCGCCATGACTACCGATCGCTGCTGCCGGTTACCGTTGTAGGAGACGAAGAATCCGACTTCTAAGCTCACACACCGCCTTTGATTTTTACGAGTTTCTACTTTTAAGGTGGGGATTTTACTGCTTATGTCTACTTTAAATGCATTGTATGATTATTTGTGTACGGGCACGTTAAACATGAAAAGCATGGTACTTAATTGTACAAGCATGAAAAGTATGGTACTTAATTGTACAAGCATGAAAAGTATGGTAGTTAATTGTACAAGCATGAAAAGCAAGGTACTTAATTGTACAAGCATGAAAAGCAAGGTACTTAATTGTACAAGCATGAAAAGCAAGGTACTTAATTGTACAAGCATGAAAAGCATAGGTGTGTGTGCATGAGTGATTATATTGTGTATTTAATTTAGACATTGCGTCCCCACTGGGCTGTTGTATGCTCACCCCATGTTTTCCAGATGAATGAAGGAGCCGGAGCGTGGCAAAGGGGACGGTGGAAGTCGAATCAAGAATTAAAGGGCCCCTTTATTTTGTTTTTATTTTTATGATATTAAAAACTAAGTAGCTTTTATGAGTACAATCTTTTTGGGACACGTTTTTATGAGTATTCCGCATTTATGACAAGTACTATTTATTTTCCTTTAAGAAATGCGTTTTTAAACTTGAGCTTATTTTATTTTCAGCACTTTGACAGATCGCAAATTGTATATTTTTATTTTTACGAAATTGGGATGTTACATAAGAGGTATCAGAGCGGGTCTATCTTTCCTGTAGACTTGCTAAATTATTTTAGAAAAAAAAAATGGGTCTTGATTTTATGAAGATGACTACTTTCAAAAAGAAATAGTAACAGTAAAGAAGTCGACTTATCCACCGCCTCATGCCGCGCTGACTCTGAAGTGAAAAGGTATTATTTATCATGTGCAACGACTATAGCCATATTGATAGATGATAAGAGATTGTTTTTCTTAAAGCAAACGAAACACTAAGTATCCAGACTTTCTAATTTGGGGCAAGAAATCGAATTTCGAGGACGAAATTATTTTTAAGGGTGGTAGAATGTAATACCCGGTTCTTTTTTAATTGGGAATAAAATTAGGGCTTGATTAGAATCGAATTTGGGGATGATTTAGAATTTTCGAAACCCTAAATTTCCTAAATTGGGGATTTAATTTCTGATTTTATTTCCATAATAAAGGAAAGTCAACTTTTAGAAAAGGGAAAATCGTGTTTATAAGAGAAAGAAACCAAATATGCGTTTATGGCATGAAATCAAAGTATTTTTGGCAATCAAATTTCAACAAAATATTCTTGCCTTAAATTATTTAAATCCTTGGCCTATAAATTGAAAGCCTCCCTTAGGATTTTTATTCACATTTTCTACACCAAACAAGAAGATAAATTATTATTCTTCTTCTTCTCCTCCCTAAAACCGCCGCCACCATCACCGCCGCCGCCACCGGCACCTCCACCATGGCCACCACCTTATCAAACCCTAAGCCCCATAACCAAAACCCAAGATTAAAACCAGGAAGGAGAAAGAGAAATAAATGAAGCGAGAGAAGTCGGCTGCCGCCATGACTACCGATTGCCGCTGCCGGTTACCGTTGTAGGAGACGAAGAGTCCGACTTCTAGGCTCACACACCGCGTTTGATTTTTACGAGTTTCTACTTTTAAGGTGGGGATTTTATTGCTTATGCTTACTTTAAATGCATTGTATGATTATTTGTGTACGGGCATGTTAAACATGAAAAGCATGGTACTTAATTGTACAAGCATGAAAAGTATGGTACTTAATTGTACAAGCATGAAAAGTATGGTACTTAATTGTACAAGCATGAAAAGCAAGGTACTTAATTGTACAAACATGAAAAGCAAGGTACTTAATTGTACAAGCATGAAAAGCATAGGTGTGTGTGCATGACTGATTATATTGTGTATTTAATTTAGACATTGCGTCCCCACTGGGCTGTTGTATGCTCACCCCATGTTTTCCACAGATGAATGAAGGAGCCGGAGCGTGGCAAAGGGGACGGTGGAAGTCGAATCAAGAATTAAAGGGCCCCTTTATTTTGTTTTTATTTTTATGATATTAAAAGCTAAGTAGTTTTTATGAGTACAATCTTTTTGGGACACGTTTTTATGAGTATTCCGCATTTATGACAAGTACTATTTATTTTCCTTTAAGAAATGCGTTTTTAAGCTTGAGCTTATTTTATTTTCAGCACTTTGACAAATCGCAAATTGTATATTTTTATTTTTACGAAATTGGGATGTTACAACAAAGCATATGATTGGATATAAATGATGCCGCATTAAATGTGAGCAATTAAATGCTAATAGGCGTGCTAAATTTGAGCCATTGATCTTGATCAAATTTCAAAAACTGTATGCACGTCCTTTCATAACCCATACATATACCATTTCGTCCGTTTTCTCTCTCACATTACTCAAACTGTTCATCTCTCCAAAAGCAAAGAAAGCTTTTTTCTCTCAAAACCCTACAAATCTTCAAAGCAAGTTTCTCAAAATCGTTCGGTAAAAATCACTAAATTGGCAACTACCTATGATTTCGCTAAGTTGGGAAAGCAAATCCACACTGGTTCTACTGTGGATTTCGAAAGGATGATCAAACAGGGGTCCGATGAAACCCTTGTTTAGAAGATAGCTGAGAAAGAGAAATCTGGACTGAAACCCTTTCACACGATGGAATTTCAGATGACGTATGTGGAAGAGGTCGCCCAGTTCTATGTGAATGTTGAAGTTCACGACGAGGGCATCAAGTCTTCTGGTCACGGAAAGGAGTTTACGATCACTGCTGAAGATCTAGCGGAGCACTATTTGATGTCGTCAGAATGAGTGCCGGAGATCTATGAGGCCGATGTAAACCTGGTTGTTGCATGGAAGGAAGTAGAAAAACCTGAGTGTGCTGCGAAGGTTGTCTACAGAGCTGATAAGAAGCTGCTAAAGGAAGATTACCATAAGTTGTTGGACATTGTTGCCAAGTGTGTAGACATAAAATTTGGAAGATTTAATCAGCTGTCCAAAACCAAGCTGATCGTGATGGCTGCGATCATGGAGAGAAGAAAGTAAACTGGGCAGAATTCGTCTACAGCAGACTCTGCCAGAATGTTGGAAATAAGTCCTTCAAGGACGATGGGTCGTTTGTAGGATCTCTGGGGTATGGCCTTGTAGTTGGTCGGTTGATGGAGGTGAAAGGTGTTCCACTCCGACATGGAAAAGCATTCCATGTCAACAAGAAGATGTTTCGGGCCAATTTGTCAGGAGCCCAGAAGAGAGCATACGCCAAGAGGGCGGACACTAGTGAGGGGGAATCAGCTGACCCTGAGGAAACAGTTGTTGTCTCCCCTCAACTGGAAAGAAGATTGCTGCCCCAGTAGCGAAAAAGAAAACAACTGCACCTGCCCATGCAGCCGCAGTGGAGAAGGAACCTCAAATACCTTCTCCAGTTGTCAAGAAGAAGTGGACTGACAAGCCAAGAAAACCAGCTCCTCAGAAAAAAAAAGTACCACCGGCCCCCGCCGCCCAGGACTTTGAGGAAACCGTATCCGAACCAGAAATTCCTCTGGTAAGGACCAAAAAAAGAAGACTCTACAAGCGTTCAGAGCTTGAGAAAAGAGTTGAGTCTGCCACTCAGCTGGAACAGATTGCTGAGACAGCTGGGGAAGTAGAGTCTCCAGAAATAATTAATGAAACAGCCAAGTCTGTTGAGGCCGATCAGCAGAGGCAAGTCAAAGACCCAGTTGTGGACAGGACAACTGAGGAACAAGAGACAGCTAAGACAGTTGAATCTCCTGTTGATAAGACTGTGTCCCCGCCTGCGACAGACGCTGCTGAGGGTGAAGAGCAGCAAGCTCAGCTACCCTCCATTCCTGAGAAAGAAGCACATCAGGAAGATGATGACGATGATGTGATCATGCTATCTCCACCATATCCAGACATCCAAAATCGTCTGCGAGAATGGAGGAAGTGGAAGTTAAGTCGCTCAAGGGAACAGTTCCAAAGACCTGAATTTATTGAAGAAGAAGAAGAATTAATGAGCTTCCTTGGGTTGACCACAGTGGTCCAAGCACTCGATGCACTCGATGAAGAGAACTGCCTGGATATTTTGAATATCTTCAAAGAAAAGGAGAAGGAAAGGTTGGCAGAAGAGGCTGAAGCTCGTGAGAAGGCCAACATATGTCCTTTCACTAGAACTACTGATCACTCCCGCCCTCACTTCGACGTCTTTTCAGGAAGTGATGAGGACTTGGACCCAGCTGCTGATGCAGAAAAATTGGAAATGCAGCAAGCCATGCGGGAATCCAGGATGATGCATGAGCAACAGCTGATGGAAGGACCAGGAGAGTCTTCCAAATCCCAGTTGGAGATTGATCCCTTGGGAGTGGTGCAGCAGATTGCCACTGTCATTGCTGCAACCACTTCCCCAGCTCACTCTGAGGAAGGTTCTAGGGGACTTGGCGATGAAACTGGGAACTTGGGAACCCAAGTCGAGCCAACCTCATCAAGGTGTCTTACCACCGCCCCAACAACTACGAACACTTATAGGAAACAAGGGAGTTTGGAGAAGAGTGACCCCAACCCAAGTCACTCAGCTGGTGTGCCAGCTGAGAGGGAAACTCCCTCCACTGCAGTTAGGTTGGGGGATGCTGCAGACAACTCCACCAAGAATCTAGGAGGCGAAGTGGAGAAGGAAAACAAAGAAACACAAAGAAAGTTGTCACTTGTGGCTCGGACGATTGAGACTGTCTCGGTGAAGTACCAACCGCTCGCAGCCGAGGACGCCGCCGATGTAGTCGAGGCACGAGGATGGATCGCCCGGGAGTTAACACTCTAGGCAATGAAAGTGCAATCCACGGAGTTGAGACTCCTGTGGATGCCACCGTAGAAGACCCTAAGACAGCTTAGTCTGTCGAAGGGAATGTCCAAGGCCTTGCTGCAGTTGAGACTGCAGGAGGTACTGAAGGCCTACAGGAGGTTGAGACTTCCAAGGGTAAAGAGGAAGAAGCGCAGAACATCCCTCCTATTATCATCGATGCATCTGAGAAGGAGATAAGTGCACTTCATGATTCCCAGGATAACCTGATGTAACCTTTTTGGGATCTGAAGGTGAAGATGAAGCTGAGTCATCCCCCATTGCAAATCCAAAAGACTCAGCTGAGGATGTTCTCCCAAGCATGAGTAAGTCAGATCTCAAGGCTACTCGTCAAACATTCACTTTCGATGATGATCCACCACTTCAAATCTCATCATCTTCCGAGGACGCTACTGATACGGCCGAGGAACAGATAACTCAAATGGAAAAACCAGCTGAGACCGATGAAGCTGGTGAGACAGCTGAGGCTCAGCCAGCTGGGTCAATACTACAAAAGACCCCAGCTGAATCACAGTCAACTGCGCAGGCTCCCAACGCTGCAGCAGATTCGACTCAACCGGGCACATCACGGCCACAAGTCACCAATGAACACATTCCCTATATCTGTGATGATGCGTTTGAACAAACGTTCCCCTTCTCACTAGAGCTGCCTGATCTGGATGAAGAGTCAGCTAGAGATTAGAGACGTTTCCACAAACCTGATCCAGTCATTCCCACAGATACCATCATCCCAGCAAATTTTGATTTTGATGTTGCTTGGCCGCCAGCTGAGACAGAGGTGACATCTGAGGTTCGAGAGGTCTTCAAGGCAATCTTTGCAGAGATTGAAAAGATGGAAAGGCACCAGGCCTCATTGGATATACGGCTGGATAACAGAGATGCAAATCTTACAGCCGATCTGCGTGGAATAGTGGTCAGAATAAGGGAATTGTGGCAACAATAGCAGACAATGCGTGTGGAACAAGTTCGATACTTTAAGGCTGATAATGCTGATATGAAGAAGAGGATGCAAAAAAATATTGATAGGATGCATGCCTCCCACAACACTGAAATGGAACTGGTGCGAGAATTTCACAGGAAAGAACTTCTGCGCGTCGAGGAAAACATGAATAACAAATTCAGTCTTCTTATGGCTGAAATGAAACTGGTGGCAGCCGAGTCCACAACCACCCGCTCAGAATTCAGAATAGCATACTCCGCAGCAGAATCCAAGCAGAACTCAGCTATTAATCGCTTATACTTTATGATCGCAGGTATGTTCCCAGGGGTTTCTCTATCCTTTGATGATGCCAAAAAGGGGGAAGAGGAATCCCAGAAGATGCTAAAGGGAACGGTTGGTGTGGAAGAGAAGGACGCAATTGTTGAGAAGCAAAAGAAAATAGCTGAAGAGCAGAAGAAAGGTAAGGGAAAATCCGTTGAGGGGGAAGGTTTGAAAGACATGACTTTAATGGTTGCTAGAACCCCTCAATAGGGACTTGTCACAGCTGACATCATAAGCAAACTTCCAGTGACTCTGCCGCTCCAACACTCTGATGTGCCCATGTCTGAGAAAAGGAAAATAGTAGAAGCATGGATGAAGGTGGTTGAAGGAAAAATGGATGCCCGTGTGATGGACATATTGAAACAATACGGAGGCATTCCAGCAGGAAGAGACACTGATGCCATTTCAGATGTCGGAACCGAGCCTAGATCAGTCAAAGAATTCAAAATGCTCGAATCCGAAGGATACTTCGAAGGCATGTCCATAGCCCAAGCCTGGGACTTGTATTGGGAAAAAGGCCTCAAGCTGTGCGAAGAAGCTGACAGGCAGCAGACTCCTAGCAGTCACTCTGCTGGCCACTCTGCTGGTCACTCTACTGGAAAGAAGAAGGCCCCAGTACAATACACACCCAGAGGAAGAGGAAGAAGCAGTGGAGGAAGAGCTTTTAGACCTAGACCTCTACCCAAAAATATCGAATATATAGATCCAGGAAAGAAAAGAGGGATCTATTGGGCTGGGTATGACAAAGTAGCCAACAAGGAAGTGGCAAGAAAGAATGTTGACTATGTCAAAAGAATTGAAGAAGAAAATAAGAGACAAGATCAGCTGTGGGAAGAGAGTCAGAGGAGACAAGAAAGAAAGAGAAAAGATGAAGCTGCCAGAAGAGCCTATGAGAAAAAGAAAGCAGCTGAAGAAGAAAAGAAGAGAAAGAGACCAGAACACGACAGGGCTGAAGAGGAAAGAAGGAGGCAGCGAAGGCGATGAAGTGTTGTTGTCCACCCCTTCGTGTATTTTACTATTGTAAATGCATATGTATGTAAATAAGAATCTCGAATTTCTATATTTTTTGCGTAGATATAGAATGATATGATTGCTCTGATACACTTTGTAAACAGCTGTGTAAAGGACAAGAATGTTATGATCAATAAAAAGATCGATTCTACGCATACATTCTTTGTTTCTACATTGTCTGTATGTATCTTTGCTATTTACTTTTTGTATGTATGTTTTATGTTTTGGCATCATCAAAAAGGGGGAAATTATTGGGAAATTTATTGTTTAGATTTTGATGAATGCCATGTAAAACTTAGACTAGAAAGTTGGCACCCCATTTTTCCTTGTAAATTGCATTGTAATAGATAGGGCTATATGAGCTGGGTCGATTCAGCTATGCCTGGATATGCAAGAAGTCAACTTTAGGCTAAAATGAAGACTCCGTTGTGAAGCAGCTGAGTATGGCAAGAAGGAGAAGTCAAGAACTCGACTGAAGGAGTATCAGCTGGATACAGCTGTGTGAAGTGTCAGTCAAGTCAACTCAAGAAGCCAAGTCAAGTTGAAGTGACAGATGAGTCTTTCAATCATTGGAGCAGACTCAAGTCACCTGGGAAAAAAGGCAGTCAAGTCAAGACAACTGAAAAGAATCCGTTGCACAGAAGTCAAGAATATTACCTAAACAAGTGATACTTCCATGCTGCCATGTCTTAAAGTGCTCAGTCCCAGAAGCGTGCAAAAGGAATAAACCAATGGGAAGCACTACACCTTGTGTCAGTACCTGCAAGGCTGCAAGACATTTAATCCGAGGAAATATCAACATCAAGAACTGCAACAAGACAAGCCAACGAACACAAGTGACTTTTGAAAATCAACCTATCTCTTCAACGGGCAGATTTTTGAAAGTTCACTATAAAAAGGCTGAGGAACCACTTTGAGAGAAGGTTACCTGAACCACGAACATTCATGTAAATATTCGAACTGTAACCTGCAAAATATTCTCAAGTTATTCAAGAAAATCCTCAAGCCTAAACTTCGTAGGAAATCGATCCAACACCAAGTTGTGAAGGAAAGACAACTTCAAATTGTTGAAGAGGGAACTTTTGAAGAAACAAAAGGGGTCTACATTCCAAGGAGGATTGTAGAAAGGTTCAAGGTCAAACCAGTCTCAATTTATTGGAGGGCTTCGTGATCAAATCCAAGAAGCTTGAGCAAGTGAGCTGAAGTAGCAAGGCAGCCGCCCTGTGAAGAAGCCGAGTTGGACGAGAAGCCGGTTGTATGACCAAGGCATCTCCAGGATCGAGTCCCAAAGGATCAAGTCACTTTGTGTGATCAAGACTTGTATCTGGACTGATAACCACTTTGTACTCTGATCAATACTTAGTGGATTCCTCCAGGAGTTGGAGAAGAGATGAGTAGAAAAATTACCCCATCTTCGAACCTCTATAAATATTATTGTGTCATTTACATTTCAGCATTTACTTTCTGCATATATTACTTTATATCTGTTGATAATTTGCATTTCAACCGATAATTTAAGGGTGTTAAGTCTTCCGCTGAAAATCTCATCATAGCCAAGTTAAGGTTTAGACTAAACAGCTGAGTTATTCTATCAACAGCTCAATCGAGTCTGTTGAGTGGCTCACTCTGCTGGTTAACTAACTTAGTTGTCCCTCAAGGACTTAGCTGTGTATTTAACTCTGTATTATTTTAAAAGGATTAAAATCGAAATGTTGGTAAGGTTTTTTCAACCCCCCTTCTAAACCTTACTCACACCCCTTGGGACCTACAAATACAACCATTTTATTTGATACACGAATGTAAAAAGTAAATACATAAAGCAGGCAATGCTGGACTGACCTGCAAGATGAACCATCCCTTCATCATTAATCCTGCAATAATCCAGGTTTAAGCTCTCCAAATTTGTGACTTGTGGCACAAAAAATCTGCATAATGTCACAATTATCTCAAATGCAATAATCAACTTTCATAAATCCTCATCTTAAAAATATTGAATGAACACAATGAAATCAAATTATATTGTAATTCACGCTTTTAGTGGGAGAGAGGGTTTCACCATTTAATTCCTTATGAGCAAATACATAACAATATTTTGGACCAGATAATATAAACAATGGCACTTTCTAATTATGCACCAATTTATCATAAAACAAAAGTTTATCGTCATTAGGTCACTGTACAATTGAGGGTCCAGTAGAAGTTTTACAGTCACACTATATTTGAACCTAGAACACAAAAATATACTCAAAATGAGTAAAACAACTCCCACGGGCGAAATAAAAACTCAGCTTATGAATTCAAACAACTATTGTGTAATCAAGCTATAAATTCCAACAACAGTAGCACCCGTGTAGATATTCTTTAGACTATCCGAAATAAAACCCTATGAAAATCGTGAGAAATAAAATTAAACTCCTCTGGAAAATTATAGCAGATAAACCTAGATGCTGAAGTTCCATCGAGAGAGACGTTCTGGAGTGTTTAGGGAGAAAATCCCCGGTGACGGAGCCGACCATCATCTACCGCTCTGTACGATCTAGATTGGGCGCCAACGCTGCCAAATCGAACTCCGAAAAGAAGAGCCCCTGCAACACCGTGTTCACACAATGCACCGCTCATAGCTTTGACTCTTGTACTTCGTGGTACAACGTTCCCCCGTTGTTGGCTCCTTCTCGTTCTTCTGTGTTACTATCCATTTAACAATTTGCCTCTATCTCACTGTAAAACCCTAATTATCGTATATAAGATTTCTCTTGGTTTGGGTTGAAACTTCACAATTTTGAGGCTTTAAATCAGCGACGGGTTCAGTTAAGTTTTGGCGGTGGAGAAGGAAAAAAAGAAAATTAATGAATTGCTCTGCTTTTTTTTCTTTTTCTTTTGTGAGAGTGAATTGCTCTGCTTTTTAATTGAAACCAACAGTCAGCCAAGTTTGGGAATTTAGTACCAGTGCCCCTTTAGTTGCCTAAAATTTCACTACCATTAGAGTGTCTATAGTTTCACCAATAGCTTACAGTAGAGCCGGCAATGGGTTGGATCGGGCTGGACCGATCCGAGCCATTGGGATTTTGAAAAGAATCAGGTCGAGTCAGTGTAGCCGATTTTGGCCGGGCCGCGAAAATGCATGGCTCAACCCAGTTCATGTGTGCATTTTGTACACAGAAACTACCAGGCCGAGCTAACCCTTGCCCACATGCCAATTGGGCCGGGCCAAGTAGGCCCGATTTTTTTTAGGCCCAAAATATCATTGTCCAGTCTAGTCCAAAATCACTTGCAAATATTTAATAGTCCCTCTAAAAGTAGTATTTTTATTCAATTAAAAGTTTTAGTCGTCACTGTGAAACGTATTAGTAGTTCTCCTGAAAAATATTAGTTTTTCCATGAAATATGTTTAATAATTTATTTGAAAAGTATTTTTTTGTAATAAAAAGTATTAATAGTTCCACTGATAAGTATAAGTACGTCCCCTAAAAAGTATTAAACATTCTGTTGGGTCGCTAGGGCTGGGTTTGTGGGTCGAGTAGATCCATTAGGTTGGATCGGTTAGTTAGACCGTCTAACAAGAGACTACCTATTATTTTAATAGACAAATAATTTTTTGTTTCTAAAATGGTTTTAAAAAATTGTTTTGTTTTATTAGTAAGAAAACAATCTTAGACAACGCTGTAAAAAACAGTTGTCTTTAGACCGAAAAAATTGTTGTCTATGAAAATCATTGCGCTAATGGACAACGGTTCACTAAATTGTTGTCTTAGGCCTAAAAATATTGTTGTCTTTGAAAATAAATGGCTCTAATTAACAACGGTTTAATAAACTGTTGTATTAGGCCCAAACAAGCTATTGTCTTTACTAAAAAATTCCGCTAATAGACAACGTGTAAAGAAACCGTTGTATTAGGCCCGAAAACCTGTTGTCTTTATAAATAAGTCCGCTAATAGACAACGGTTCTAGTAATAACCGTTGTGAATATTGTCATAATCAGACATGAGAATCGAAGTATAAAAGGAAGAGTTTTATTTAGGAAACAATTCCTCATGGATAAAATCGAAAAATAAGGAAAGGAATCAGAAGTCCAATTAATTCCAAACTCTAGTTCACAAAGTGTCCAAATTATGTCAAATTGTGATCAGAAAAGTAAGATAAAAAATAAGATCTTCCCTTATCCTCCAAATCGGTTCAAAGCACAAAATAAATCCATCAAAATTTTCAAGATTTTGGGAAGATAAAAATATCACTTTAATATATATGGAAACCAAATCTCAAAGAAAGAATCCAACATCACTAGGACATGCAAAACCAATATGTCTAAGAAACAAAAAAAAAAAATCGCACACAAGAGGTGAAATGTGCAAAGCAAAGAATGGATATAGGTTCAAATGTGATCACATTTTGAGTCACACTTGTACTAACTGATTCAATGAATCGCAATCCAAAATCCCAGCTTTTCAAAATTTTCAAGTTTTCTTCAATTTTTCCAAGTCTCGTGAGGGAGTTAACCAACATGTAGCTTTCACTCAAATGTCATAGGTAGCTCTTTTTTCACATGATCATGCCTTTTTAAACAGCAATAAGCTTGAAAAATTAGTCACAAGGAATAGCTTCACACAATGGGTTGGTAGCGTTTTCCTAGAAGGCCTCCAAGCATGATCAAGACTTTATTCACAACTCAGTTGTTGGGAAAATAACATCAATTTTTTTTTTGAATTGGAGAGATCAACTCACACCAGTTTTCCAAGAGAGATAATATATGTGACTAGTTCGAACCATCAATCCACTTTTTGCAGATATGCATGATGAGCTTACAATGCAGGGATGTCTACAAAAACGAATAGAGGAGAGGAAAAGAGATGCAGTGTTTGGATGTCACATCAGATGTGATGTGCAATGCTGTGACATCTCGTGTAACATTTCAGAGAACACACAAACCGAAAGACTTCCTTAACTTGGAGAATCTCTCAAAATCCAAAGCTTTGGTGAAGATATCCGCAAGGTGATTTTCAAGATAATATACTCAATTCGAATTATATTTTTCTCAACTAAATCTCGAATAAAGTGATGTCTAATATCTATGTGTTTAGTACAAGAGTGTTGAACAGGATTTTTTGAAATATCAATCGCACTCATATTATCACAATAGACAATCAGTGTTTCACTTTGCAAACCATAGTTCTCAATCATTTGGTCATCCATAAAAGTTGTGTGCAACAACTCCCAACTGCTATATATGCTGATTCAGCAGTCGAAAGAGATACACCATAGCTCTAGGGCTTGTTTGAGACCATAGAGAGTCTTTTTAAGCTTATACACGTGGTTAGGCTTAAAAGGGTCCTCAAAGACTTTAGGTTGTTCAACAAAAGCTTCTTCATCTAGGAATTCAGTTAAGAAAGCACTTTTTACATCCATCTGGTGAATATTTAATCCCAAGTAACATGCAATAGCAAGCAACAAATGTGTGGACTCAATGCGGGCTACAGGAGCGAAGGTTTCACTGAAATCCACCCCCTCAACCTGTGTGTACCCTTGAGCAACTAATCGAGCTTTGTTGTGAACAATTTTGCCAGATTCATCTGTTTTATTTTTGAAAATCCATTTTGTTCCAATGACATTAACATCCTCTGGCCTGGGGACCAAAAACCACACATCATTTTGACAAATTGGTCTAGTTTCTCTTGCATATCATGTATCCAAAATTCGCCTTTTAGAGCTTCAACAACATTCTTAGGTTCGAAATTGGACACAAAACAACATCTTCTCACATTAATGCAATTAGTAGACACGCAGACCATTCTTACCATATCACGATAGTTCACTCTACCTTTCCCTCTTGTCTTAATACCATCAGTAATGTTACCAATGATTTGAGACGTATGATGATTTTTCTGAATCCTTATAGGTATGTCACTGCCATGATCCACGATTGGATTATTAGTTTCTTCAACTGGTTCATTGTCGAATCGTCAGTCCGACTCACCGCAATGACACGGATGTGGGCTCAGATGCCATCACATTTGGTTCTGCATTTGAGACATCTGTGGATGGGGCTTCAGTCACATTCTCAGTTACATTTGTGCCTACTTTGTTGGGGCACTCTCAAAAAATTTGAGCAGATCTCCAATATTATCTTCTTCACTCTTTCCTGCAATATCTGAGAGATCATCGAAGATAACATTTACAGATTTCATAATCGTCTTAGTACAAAGATTGTAAACTCGATAGGCATGACTATTCGAAGTGTAGCCCCAAAAAAAGACATTTGTCACTTTTGGAATCAAATTTACCAAGATTATCAGGATCATTAAGAACATAGCACACACAACCAAAAACATGAAAATATTTGAGGTCAGGTTTCTTTCCCAAAAGAATTTCATAAGGGGTCATAGAACAACCAGGCCTCAAATATACACGATTTGCTATATGGCAAGCAGCAGTTAGAGCTTCAACCCAAAACCTTTTTGAAAGTTTTTTAGAACTAAGCATGACACGGGCTATCTTTTGAAATGTTCGATTTTTTCTCTCTGCCACTTTGTAGGTCCCAAGGGGTGTGAGTAAGGTTTAGAAGGGGGGGTTGAATAAACCTTACCAACTTTTCGATTTTAGTCCTTTTAAAATAATACAGAGTTAAATACACAGCTAAGTCCTTGAGGGAAAGCTAAGTTAGTTAACCAGCAGAATTAGCCACTCAACAGACTCAATTGAGCTACCGATAGAATAACTCATTGCTTAGTCTAAACCTTAACTTGGTTGTGATGAGATTTTCAGCGGAAGACTTAACACCCTTAAATTTGGTTTAAGTTTGTTTTAACACTTGGTTTTAGCACTTTATTAATTATCAGTTGGAATGCAAATTATCAGCAGATATAAAGTAATATGCAAAAATAAAATGTTGAAATGTAAATGACACAATAATTTTTATAGAGGTTCGAAGATGGGGTAATTCTTCTACTCCTCTCTTCTCCAACTCCTGGAGGAATCCACTAAGTATTGATCAGAGTACAAAGTGGTTATCACCCGATACAAGTCTTGATCACACGGTGACTTGATCCTTTGGGACTCACCGAGATGCCTTGGTCACACGGTGGCTTCTCGTCCGACTCGGCCTTCTTCACTGGTGGCGGCTGCCATGCTACTTCAGCTCACTTGCTCAAGCTTCTTGGATTTGATCACGAAGCCCTCCAATAACTTGAGACTGGTTCGACCTTGAACCTTTCTACAATCCTCCTTGGAATGTGGACCCCTTTTGATTCTTCAAAAATTTCCTCTTCAACAGTTTGAAGTTGTCTTTCCTTCACAGCTTGGTGTTGGATCGATTTCCTTCGAAGTTTAGGCTTGAGGATTTGCTTGAATAACTTGAGAATATTTTGCAGGTTACAGTTCGAATGTTAGCTTGAATGTTCGTGGTTCAGGTGACCTTCTCTCCAAGTGATTCTTCAGCCTTTTATAGTGAACTTTCAAAAATCTGCCCATTGAAGAGATAGGCTGATTTTCAAAAGTCACTTGTGTTTGTTGGCTTGTCTTGTTGCAGTCCTTGATGTTGGCATTTCCTCGGATTAAATGTCTTGCATCCTTCCAGGTTCTGACATATGGTGCAGTGCTTCCCATTGGTTTATTCCTTTTGCACGCTTCTGGGACTGAACACTTTAAGACATGGCAACATGGAAGTATTACTTGTTTAGGTAATATTCTTGACTTTACGGCAACGGATTCTTTTCGATTGTCTTGACTTGATCGCTTTTTCCCAGGTGACTTGAGTCCGCTCCAATGATTGAAAGACTCATCCGTCACTTCAACTTGACTTGGCTTCTTGAGTTGACTTGATCGACACTTCACACACAGATCCGGTGATACTCTTTCAGTCGAGTTCTTGACTTCTCCTTCTTACCATACTCAGCTGCTTCACAGTGGAGTCTTCATTTTAGCCTTCAGTTGACTTCTTGCATATCCAGGCATAGCTGACTCAACTCAGCTCGTATAGCCCTATCTATTACAATGCAATTTACAAGGAAAATGGGGTGCCAACTTTCTAGTCTAAGTTTTACATGGCATTCATCAAAATCTAATAAACAAATTTCCCAACAATTTCCCCCTTTTTGATGATGTCAAAACTTAAAACATACATCCAAAATGTAAATAGCAAAGATATATACAGACAATGTAGAAATAGAGAATGTATGCGTAGAATTGATCTTTTTATTGACCATAACATTCTTGTCCTTTACACAGCTATTTACAAAGTGTATCAGAGCAAACATAGTATTCTATATCTATGAAAAAATATAGAAATTCGAGATTCTTATTCAATGTACAAAAGACTTACATACATATGCATTTACAATAGTAAAATACATGAAGGGGTGGACAGCAACACTTCATCGCCTTCGCTGCCTCCTTCTTTCCTCTTCAGCTCTGTCGTCTTCCTCGGTCTCTTTATTTTTTTCTTCTTCACCGCTTGCTTTTTTCTCATAGGCTCTTTCCGAGCCTTCGTCTTTTCTCTTTCTTTCTTGTCTTTCTTCCCACAGCTGAGTTTGTCTTTTATTTTCTTCTTCAATCCTTTTTACATAATTAGCATTCTTCCTCGCCACTGCCAGGTTGGCTACTTCGTCATACCCAGCCCAATAGATCCCTCCTTTCTTCCCTGGATCTATGTATTCGATGTTTTTGGGTAGAGGTCTAGGTCTGAAACCTCTTCCTCCACTGCTTCTACCTCTTCCTCTGGGTGTGTATTGCACTGGGGCCTTCTTCTTTCCAAGAGAGTGACCAGAGAGTGATCGCTAGAGTCTGTTGCTGTCGCCTTCTTCGCAGACTTGAGCCCTTTTTTCCCAATACAAGTCCAGGTTTGGGCCATGGTCATGCCTTCAAGTATCCCGGATGCGAGCGTTTTGAATTCATCAACTGATCTAGGCTCGGTTCCGACATCTGAAATGGCATATGTGTCTCTTCCTGTCGGAATGCCTTCGTACTGTTTCAGTATGTCCATCGCACGGGCATCCATTTTTCTTTCAATCTCCTTCATCTCTGCTTCTACTATTTTCCTTTTCTCAGACATGGGCACAGCAGAGTGTTGGAGCGGCAGAGTCACTGGAAGTTTGCTAATGATGTCAACTGTGACAAGTCCTTGTTGAGGGGTTCTAGCAACCATTAAAGTCATGTCTTTCGAACCTTCCCCCTCAACTGATTTTCCCTTTTCTTACCTCTGATCTTCAGCTGTCTTCTACTTCACAGTTGCGTCTTTCTTCTCAGCTGCGGACCCTTTCAACGTCTTTAGGTATTCCTCTTCCCCGTTTTTGGCATCATCAAAGGAGAGAGGAACCCCTGGGAACATACCAGCAAGCATGAAATCTAGGCGGCTGATAGCGGAGTTCTGCTTAGATTCTGCTGCAGAGTATGTTGTCCGAAATTCTGAGCGGGTGACTTTTGATTCGGCTGTCACCAACTTCATTTCATCCATAAGAAGGCTGAATTTTTCATTCATATTCTCCTCTACGCGCAGAAGTTCTTTTCGATGAAATTCTCGCAGCAGTTCCATTTCGGTGGTATGAGAGGCATGCATCCTGTCAATATTTTCTTGCATCCTTTTCTTCATATCAGCATTATCGGCGCTCCAGATCAGCATCTTATTTTACAATGGTTTGAAGTATCTGACTTGTTCCACACGCATTGTTTGTTGTTGTTGCCACCATTCCCGGATCCTGACTATGATTCCACGCAGATCAGCCGTAAGATTAGCATCTCTGTTATCCAGCCGCATATCCAATGAGGCCTGGTGCATTTCCATCTTTTCTATCTCTGCAAAAATCGCCTTGAAGACTTCTTGAACCTCAGCTGTTACCTCTGTCTCAGCTGGCGGCCAAGCAGCATCAAAATCAAAGTTTGCTGGGACGGTGGTATATGTTGGAATGACTGGATCAGGTTTGTGGAAACGTCTTTGATCTCTAGCTGATTCTTTATCCAGATCAGGCAGCTCTAGTGAGAAGGGGAATGTTTGTTCAAACGCATCATCACAGACATAGGAAATGTGTTCAACGGTGACTTGTGGTCGTGATGTGCCCGGTTGAGTCGAATCTGCTGCAGCGTTGGGAGCCTGCGCATTGATCGTGATTCAAATTGGGGTCTTTTGTGGTATTGACCACTGGCCGAGCCTCACTCCTCAACAACCGTCGGTCTCTGGTTTTTTCATTTGAGTTATTTGTTCCTCGGTCGTATCAGTAGCGTCATCGGAAGATGATGAGATTTGAAGTGGTGGCTCATCATCGAAAGTGAATGTTTGACGAGTGGCCTTGAGATCTGACTTACTTAGGAGAACATCCTCAGCTGAGTCTTTTGGATTTGCAGTGGGGGATGACTCAGCTTTATCTTCACCTTCAGATCCCAGAAAGGTTACATCAGGGTTATCCTGGGAATCATGAAGTGCCCTTATCTCCTTCTCAGATGCATCGATGATAACAGGATGGATGTTCTGCGCTTCTGCCTCTTTACCCCGGGAAGTCTCAACCTCCCGTAGGCCTTCAGTACCTCCTACAGTCTCAACTGCAGCAAGGCCTTGGACATTCCCTTCGACAGACTTAGTTGTCTTAGGGTCTTTTACGGTGGCATCCACAGGAGTCTCAACTCCGTAGATTGCACTTTCATTGCCCAGAGTGTTAACTCCCAGGGCAGATCCATCATGTGCCTCAACTGCATCGCAGGCGTCCTTAGCTGCGGGCAGAGGCTTGGCACTTCACCGAGACAGATCTCAATCGTCCGAGCCACAAAATGACAACTGTTGTGTTTCTGTTTGTTTTTCCTTTTCCACTTCGCCTCCTAGATTCTTGGTGGAGTTTTTGCAGCATCCTCCGACCTAGCTACAGTGGAGTGTGACGCCCACCCCCACTACAACATTACTAGCAATATAAAAAGTGAAATTTGACAACGTAAACCCTATATACCTGTACATTTTTTTTCTCCTGTGAAATTTTAACAACAAACAAGCAAGATCACTTTACTTATAAGAAAATGACAACCCATATCCACCAGCAAAGAGGTAATAAACCCTGTTATTAAACACAACAGACATCCATCTGACCAAACACATAACCCACATCACCCAGTTAGTTACATGTATATATTTACATAAGAGTTTTCAAAAGAGGGTACAACCCTAAGCCAAAATATAATACAGAACCAAAAAGAGAAAGTGACCCATCAACATAGCCCAACAGGTCATCATCCATATCCATGATCTGCAAAACCTTAAGGAACTCCAGCACTGCACAGTAAGCCCAAAAGCTCAGACATTCCTATGCTCACCTGCAATGCATGAACTACATGAGCTAAAGCTCAGCAAGTAAAAATCATGCATGTCCAAATAATAATGATGCTTTTCCAACGTGTAATGCTAGTATGTCAAATCTATGAATCAAAATACTTTATTCAAAATCATTTTCTTTTATTTGGGGCCCTGACCCAACCACTATGCACCGGAAAAGAGCTCTGCACACAGCAATAATCAAATGGTCAATAATATCAGTATGGATCTACGTGTGGACCATCCTCCCGCGGCCCAGCCAAGGGTCCCCTACTTGCGTCCCTTGTGTCCGCCAAAAAGTATCCCACCCCGCAGTGCCATACATAAGTACTCACAAATGGACCATCCTCCTGTGACCCACCAAGAGCCCATCTCCTATCTAGCTCTGTGTTCACCAGGAAGTATCCCACTTGCTATACCTAAATATATATCATAAGCATGCCCAAAGATGCCTCTGCCCTAGCAAGTGGTCAAGAAACATCTATTTTCTTCCGAAAATATTTTCGTGCATGCGAACATCCTCTTGTAATATGCATGCACATGCAAATGCTGTGAATGGCATGTTCAATGGCTCACCAAGCACCATAATGCAACATCATACAAGCCAATTATGCAACATATAATATCCACGTATATTCCACAAGATACCACAGTCATATATAACACAATCAATTCAAACAATACTATGTTCATGCATTACAGTTGCAGATGGATTTTTACTTACCTTTCACCCTTGGAAAATCCTATTGAAGGTTAAATAAATGTTTTTCCTTCCTAGTGATGATAGGTGGTAAATAACCTGTAAAATGAAGGGTATCAATCCTCACATTAATCAACAGGTTTACTACACGTTTATTTTATTCTATTTTTTTATTATTATTATTATTTTATTTTAACTGATCAACATGTTACTACCCTGAATTACATATATATAGTATTGACTTCAAAATTCAAATAGGTAATAACTAAGCCCCTTTGTTATCCTAGTTATCAAACATAATCCCTAATATTTCTTTCTTTTCACATGTGTGTAATAAAATTAATGTATGACTAATTTAAAATAACTAATTAATATAAAATACAGAAAATAATAAATATAAGTACTCTCTTATATTATTATTAACATTTTCTTGCTTGTTTATTCTCCAGATTTTAAAACTAAAATAATGGGTTAAAAATAAATTTAACAATTAAGAATTTGAAACTTATTCATTTCCAGACTTCTAGCCTTAACTTTATTACAGTAAGCGAACAAATCTTCCCGATTCTAACTCAAAAAGTGCGAATTAAATAATTTTAGCATAAAAAAAAGTTTACCTCTGGTTACTAGAAACACTCGACAGAATGCTTGAACCATATGAGCATTTTGCTCTCGAAACCGTAAAATGCGTGTGTTGGTGGAATTCTTATGATATAATTATAATATATATGTATATATCTACAACTTAATCATTAAGCTATATAGGTTAAGGCGGTGGTGTGTAGAATAAAGCTACCACCAATTTGTACCAATGTAAATGTGGGTGTATATTAGTTTATAAGTAATATAAAGTTGGTCCCACCTTTTTACATATAGAAGTTAAGTGAATGTTATACATATCACATATATTACCTATATGTATGTACGTATGTCTGATACACATCATTATGTGTTTAAGTTACATTATTACCTATATATATATATTATATAATTATATGATACCTTATTTATTACTATTATTATTATAATAATCTCACATAATATATGTAATTGTACCATTTTCCTTTTGAAACAATTTTTAATTTATTATTATTATTATTTTTAATCATTGTTATTGGTTTCATGATATATTACATTAATCCGTTCAATAAATTTGTTCATATTTTAAGTTTTCCGATACAAATATTGCTGCCACCTTTCATCCCTAAATTTACCACGTGTAATCTTATAACTCTTTGAATAGGTACTGTAAGTCCAAGCGGCTACGATAATCTAGAGGGGGGTGAATAGATTATCTCCATCTTTTCGATTTCGCCCTCTGTTTACAATTGAAAGCTCAAACACAATGATAAAGGTGCGGAATGTAAACAACACACGTCGATTTAAAGAGGTTCAACCCACCTAGGGCCTAATCCTCTACCACCCCAGTATATCCGGGATGGATTTCAAAAAGGAAAAAGAATTTTATTAATTACCAAAATTAATACAAATTCAACTTACAACACCTTGAAGAGCACCACACTCTTCTTCAACACCACCTTTGGAGATTACCACAATCTCACTTTGAAGATTACCACAATCTTCCTTCAACGGCACCTTGTGAAGATTACCACAATCTTCAACCTTGAAGAATACCAAATTCTTCAACACCTCAATAAGAAGATCACCACAATCTTCTTCACCTATTACCTAGATCATCCAAGTGTGTTCTTACCACAAGAACACTCACAAGGATATCTTGTGTTTGAATGATAACCAAAAATCAAGATTACAACTCAATAATGAATAATACAATTTGAGTGCAAAGTGTAATCAAGAATAGCCTAGACCTCAAATATGTGAAAGTGATAAGCTAGGCAATTTTTACAACAAGAATAATAACAATGAAAGACCAAGTATTTGCTAGAAGTGTATCTTGTTGTGTTGTATCTCAATTGTTGTATTGGTTGCTCCAAAACTCCCTCTATTTATAGGAGATGATTGATCAAGCATAGACTCCTTTTGGGGATTGAAAATCTACAGAACAATACAATTAAAATCAAGAATATAGCTGTTAGAAATCAATCCCACAATTTAAGGAAATGTGTCTGCTGTCAAACGGTCATATTTTTGTTGTCAATACACAGGCGATGACCTGGCCGCACGTAAATAAGAGAAATAAGAACACTTTGAAAATTACAACAGGGCAACCGGTCGACGTAGGCTTCGACCGGTCGACCCCTGTCTCAACCGGTCCCCCTCATCAAAAAAAGAAGAGATTTTGTTCTGTTTCAAAAACCAAACATGCAGGTACCGATCGACCGTTGGGCGACCGGTCGACCGGACCGGTCGTCGCCAGTGATGCACCGGCCGACCGCTTGTTTTTACTTAAATCTCATTTTCTGTTTCTAAAAACACCTTCAGTACGGGTTGCCCTATAGGGCGACCGGTCGACCACGAGACAGAAATGTTGTCCAATTTTTGTCGAAAATAAAACTCAAGAAATACTCCGAAAATTTAGTAAAAACATTTTAAACCGATCGAGAGTATTTAGACAACATTTAGGAACCTGTTATAGGAGTAAAAACTCATTGATATAGAATCAATAAAAGTATTGTCCATTATTAACAAAAATAAACTTGAGGAAATACTCCGGAAAATATTAAAACCATTTTAAATCATTTAGGAGTATTTGGACAACCTTTAAAAACATTGTTTTGGTAATAAAATAAAATCATCAAAATTAAGATAAAAACATGTATCAAACAGGTACCACGTGTAACTTAATAGTAGCATCTAGTAGTTCAACAACTAAATACTTTTTTTTTCCAACTACATAAATTAGTAATCTAACGACTAATCACAATAAGTGAGTTCCAAAATTATAAAACTAGTCATGTCGTATATAATAGTGAGATTATGCTAAAAGCAAATAACCAACGTGTAATGCATGAAATATATCGGCCAGGTGAGTAGTGAGAGGCTCGGGTATTACATGGAGGGAGTTTCCCCCTCAGCTGGCACACCAGCTGAGTGACTTGGGTTGGGGTCACTCTTCTCCAAACTCCCGGTTGTTTCCTGTGAGTGTTCGGCCGTTGGGGCAGGTGGTAAGACACCCTCAGTAAGGGTTGGCTCGACTTGGGTTCCCAAGTTCCCAGTTTAATCGCCATGTCCCCTAGATCCATCCTCTGAGTGAGCTGGGGAAGTGGTTGCAGCAATAACAATGGCAATCTGTTGTACCACTCCCAATGGATCAATCTCCAGCTGAGATTTAGAAGACTCTCCTGGTCCTTCCGTCAGTTGTTGCTCATGTAGGATCCTGGATTCCCACATGGCTTGCTGCATTTCCAACTCTTTTGTTGCAGCAACAGGGTCCAGATCCTCATCACTTCCTGAGAGGACATCGAACAGAGGGTGGGAGTGGTTAGTAGTTCCAGTGAAAGGACAGATATTAGCCTTCTCACGAGCTTCAGCTTCCTCGGCCAATCTCTCCTTCTTCTTTTCCTGGAATATATTCAGGATATCCAAGCAGTTTTCTTCATCAAGTGCTTGGACCACTGTGGTCAACCCAAGGAAGCTTATTAGTTCTTCTTCTTCTTTAATAAATTCAGGTCTTTGGAACTGTTCCCTTGAGCGACTTAACTTCCGCTTCCTCCATTCTCGCAGACGATTTTGGATGTCTGGATATGGTGGAGATAGAATCATCACATCATCGTCATCATCCTCTTGTTTTCCTTCTTTCTCAGGAATTGAGGGTAGCAAACTTTGCTGCTCAACACCCTTAGCAGCATCTGTCGCAGGCGGGGACACAACCCTGTCGATAGATAAGTTAGCTCTCTCACCGCTTGCTGCTCCTCATTGCTCTCTCTGGTTGGGTCTTCGACTTGCCTCTGCTGATCGGCCTCAGCAGACTTGGCTGTTTTATCTATAATTTCTGGAGACTCTACTTCTCCAGCTATCTCAGCGATCTGTTCCAGCTGAGTGGCAGACTCAGCTGTTTTCTCAAGCTCTGAACGCTTGTAGAGTCTTCTTCTTTTGGTCCTTACCAGGGGAACACGGTTCGGATACGGTTTCCTCGTAGTCTTGGGGCGGGGCGGTGCTACTTTCTTATTCTCGAGGAGTGGCTTTCTTGGCTTGTCATCCTCTTCTTCTTGACAATCGGAGAAGGTATTTGCGGTTCCTTCTCCATCGGCTGCAGGGGGGGAGACACGGCTACGAGGGGGGGTGACAAAGGCTGCGCAGGGCAAGTGCGTTGTTTTCTTTTTTATTTGTTGGGGCAAAGAATCTTCTTTCCACCTGCATGGGCAGCTTTCTTCTTCAGAGGGGAGGCAACAGCTGTTTCCTCGGGGTCAGCTGATTCCCCCTCACTAGTTTCCGCCCTCTTGGCGCATGATCTCTTCTGGGCTCCTGACAAATTGGCCCGAAACATCTTCTTGTTGACATGGAACGCCTTTCCATGTCGGAGTGGAACACCTTTCACCTCCATCAACCGGCCAATTACAAGGCCATACCCCAGAGATCCTCCAAACGACCCATCGTCCTTGAAGGACTTATTTCCAACATTCTGGCAGAGTCTGTTGTATACAAACTCAGCCCAGTTTACCTTTTTCTCCTCCATGATCGCAGCCATAACGATCAGCTTGGTTTTGGACAGCTGATTAAAGCTTCCAAATTTTATGTCTACACACTTGGCAACAATATCTAGCAGCTTATGATAATCTTCCTTCAGTAGCTTCTTATCAGTTGTGTAGACAACCTTCGCAGCACATTCAGGTTTGGCCGCTTCCTTCCATACAGTAGGCAGGTTTACATCGGCCTCATAGATCTCCGGCACTCCGTCCGATGGTAGCAAACAATGCTCCGCTAGATCTTTAGCAGTGATCGTAAACTCCTTTCCGTGAACAGAAGACTTGATGCCCTCGTCGTGAACTTCAGCGTTCACATAGAACTGGGCGACCTCTTCCACATACGTCATCTGAAACTCCATCGTGAGAAAGGGTTTCAGTCCAGATTTCTCCACTTTCTCAGCTATCTTCTTCACAAGGGTTTCATCGGACCCCTGTTTGATCATCCCTTCGAAATCCACGGTAAAACCAGTGTGGATTTGCTTTCCCAACTTAGCGAAATCATAGGTAGTTGCCATTTTTGAGTTTTACCGAACGAAACCTTAGAAATTTGCCTTGAAGATTGATAGGGTTTTGAGAGAAAAATATTGTCTTTGCTTTTGGAGAGATGAACAGTTTTAGTGTAGTGTGAGAGAGAAGCTGAACAAAATGGTATATGTATGGGTTATGAAAGGACGTGCATACGGTTTTTGAAATTTGATCGAGATCAACGGCTCAGATTTAGCACGCCGATTAGCATTTAATTTCTCGCATTTAATGCGGCAGCATTTATATCCAATCATATGCTTTGTCGTGCAGCTTTTGATTGTACCTGGTCATCCTTAAAACATTCCCGCTTATTAAAAATGACTGCGTTTTTGTCACTTAGCTCATGAATGACTCAGCTTACTCCTTAGCTGATTCAACTCTTCTTCTCTCTGTTTATATAGTGACTTAGCTGTCAGCTAACTCGATACAAGTGACCTTCCGATATGGCTGATTCACTTAGCTGATTCACACGCTCTGCTCTATTTTCATCTTTTCACATTCCATCTCTTCTCTTTGAGTCTTCTGAGTGTTAACTCAGCTCAATTAACCATAGCTCATGCTTAAGCTCTGCAAATCTTGATTCACATAATGGCTTTGTGAATATGTCAGCTAACTGTTTATCAGTTGAGATGTATTCCAAGGTGATGTCTTTCTCGTCCGACTCAGCTTCTTCACAGAGCGGTTGCCTTGCTACTTCAGCTCACTTGCTCAAGCTTCTTGGATTTATCACGAAGCCCTCCAATAACTTGAGACTGGTTCGACCTTGAACCTTTCTACAATCCTCCTTGGAATGTGGACCCTTTTTATTCTTCAAAAATTTCCTCTTCAACAGTTTGAAGTTGTCTTTCCTTCACAGCTCGGTGTTGGATCGATTTCCTTCGCAGTTTAGGCTTGAGGATTTGCTTGAATAACTTGAGAATATTTTGCAAAGTTACTGATTCGAATGTTAGCTTGAATGTTCGTGGTTCGGAGTGACCTTCTCTCAAAGTGATTCTCGGCCTTTTATAGTGAACTTTCAAAAATCTGCCCGGTGAAGAGATAGGCTGATTTTCAAAAGTCACTTGTGTTCGTTGGCTTGTCTTGTTGCGATCCTTGATGTTGACATTTCCTCGGATTAAATGTCTTGCGGCCTTCCGGTTCGACACAAGGTGCGTCTTCCCATTGGTTTATTCTTTTTGCACGCTTCGACGGGATGAGCACTTTAAGACATGTCGGCATGGAAGTATTACTTGTTTAGATAATATTCTTGACTTCTCGGCAACGGATTCTTTTGATTGTCTTGACTTGATCGCTTTTTTCCCCCAGGTGACTTGAGTCGCTCCAATGATTGAAAGACTCATCCGTCACTTCAACTCGACTTGGCTTCTTGAGTTGACTTGACCGACACTTCACACAACAGTATCAATCGATACTCCTTCAATCGAGTTCTTGACTTCTCCTTCTTGCCATACTCAGTTGCTTCACAGCGGAGTCTTCATTTTAGCCTTCAGTTGACTTCTTGCATATCCAGGCATAGCTGACTCGACTCAGCTCGTATAGCCCTATCTATTACAATGCAATTTACAAGGAAAATAGGGTGCCAACTTTCTAGTCTAAGTTTTACATGGCATTCATCAAAATCTAATAAACAAATTTCCCAACACACTCCATTTTGTTGTGGAGTTTTGGGTGCGGAAAATTCATGAGAAATCCCTTTTCTATCACAGAAAGATGAGAAAGAAGAGTTCTCAAATTTTTTACCATGGTCCGATCTAATTCCGGCAACAGTTAAATTATACAAGTTACAAACCTTTTTATGCCAGCTTCTAAAAAAATCAAAAGTTTCAGATTTCTCACGTAGAAAATATGTCCACGTAAAACGTGAAAAATCATCAACAATCACATAAGAGTACTTTCTACCACCCACACTTTCAATCTAAATAGGGTCCATGAGATCCATATGAACTAATTCCAGAAATCTATTGGTGTGGAAATGTGATGCCATTTGATGCGACACTCTCTTTTGTTTACCCCTTTGACAACTTTCACACACACTGACACTTTTCATAGACAATTTAGGCAAACCAATAGCAGCTTCAAATTTCACAAGTTCCATTAGCTTTTTATGACTAACATGACCTAATTTTTGATGCCATAGATCAGTATCATTTGTGTGCACCATGTGACAGAGTTGCTCATTACAATACTGATAACAGTTGTCAGAAGACCTCAAGCCAGTAAGGATACAAGTGTCAGACTCATCGAACCCTTCACAAGAATTTTTGTTGAACTTTACATAGAGATCATCATCACATAGCTGACTTATGCTGATGAGATTAACATTAAGACCAGCTACATGAAGCATATTATGTAGCTTGGGTAGTCCTTCACCGTTCAACGTCCCTTTCCCAACTATCTTCCCTTTGGCTCCACCTCCATATGTAACATTGCCACCATTGTAAACGTCATAGTCAGTTAAATACTCCAAGGTACCTATCATATATCGTGAGCATCCACTATCGAAGTGCCAAGATCCTGCAACGTTAGATCTCAAGGAAGTATAGATAACATGACATTTAATATCAGATTTTTTAATCCAGACTAATTTTGAAAAATGATTACGAGGATGTCGTAACATCTGCAATGACATTTGACGTCCAGACCTTAAATCTGATTTCAGTTTATAATAGAATGGTTTAATATGTCCAAGAGCATGACAATAGTGACAAATAAAGTGGCACTTTCGTGGTTTAGACTTCTGGGAAAAGTTCCTTTTATTGTTGGAGGAATCTGAGGATTCTCCTTGTTCTTTTGCTTTAACAAATACCGGAGTTTTATAACCAAGGCTAGCTTTATCATCACTACCCAAGGAAAGAATATCATCCAGTTTTTCTTTCCCAGAATTAAACATTCTCATGGTTTCAAGAGACTCTTCAAGTTTAGAATTTACCTTTTCGAAGTCAAGTTCTTTATTGGTGCGAGAGGCCTCTAACCTGGTAATTACTTCCCCTTTGATCATCATTCTCCTTTTTGAAAATTTCATTCACTTTAATCCTCTTCATTCAATCCTTATATAGGTTCGTGTACGTGTCTTCTAGGCTTTCACCGTCAGATTCATCATCCTGTTCAAAATCATCAAGAGCAGAGGTAGAATTGAAACAAAAAAGGTTAGAGATAGATAACAAATCATGTTATTCAGATGTGACCTCAGATGTGATCGGAGAAGGTGTGATCACATCTCGGGCCACACCTTTGGCAACATCTGAAGGATTTATTTGGAGAGACTTTCGATTTTTCACCAAAGTGGTTAGAACCTTGTGTTCTTCCTGTTCATTCTTCTCATTATCAGACTCATTATCACTCAAAGTCACACTCAGGCTCATTCCCTTTTTCATAAGAGTATTAGCACATTGGGTAGCATAATGACCATACCCAGTACACGCTCTACATCTAATGGAGTCAAGAGTTTTTGTGTCAGACTTGTTCGATTTTTCACCAGAAAAATGCTCTTGACTTTTATCAAATGTGTTATTTTGAGGGAACTTGCTTGGCTCAGACTTAAAGGGCTTTGTGAAATTTTGAGATTTTTTTTGGCTTTTGAGTTTAAGGATCCTATCAAACGTTTTCGAGTACATGGCCCTAAACTCATCTCCTAAATCAGATTTTTCAATTTCATTGGTAAGTTCAGCAAAGTCATTAGTAACTTTGGACTCAAGTTGAAAAGGAGACTCAATTTGAAAAGCAACCTTTTGACCCATACTATCCATCTGTTGAGCCATATTCATCTCATAGGTTTGAAGAATGTCAGCAAGTTTTTCGAGACTTAAAGAGGATAGATTGTGGGCTTCTTCTACAGATGAAATTTTGATATTGTACCTAATAGGAAGAGATCTCATCATTTTTGCTCACAAGATTAGCATTGGAGATAGGTTCACCTAGGGCTTGAGCTTCATTGGCAATATCACACAATTTAGCATTGTTAGTGACGATATTCTCATCTGCACGCATTCTTAGGTTTTCAAACTTATTGGTAAGAAGCCTAAGTTTGGTTTGTCGCACACTAGCAGATCCCTCACAGTGACTTTGCAGAGTATCCCATGCATCTTTGGCAACAGTAAAATTGGCTATGATTTTGAACATATTTTGATCCACAGTACCAAAGATAGCCATCAATGCCTTCGAATTATAATTTGCCAATGTTATGTCATCATTAGACCAATCAATTTCTCCTTTGTCCTTGTAGTCACCTTCTATATCAATGAGTTTCAGAGGTGACCACCCAGAAAGGATTGCACGCCAGGCCCTTTCATCAATAGATTTGATGTAGGCCCGAACTTTGACTTTTCAAATAGAATAATTGGAGCAATCAAGAATGGAAGGACGAAAAAAGGGATTATTTTGAGTATCCATGCTAACAAACACTCAGGATCAACACTTAGTGGTGTCAAGTGGAGGCTCTAGATGCCAATTGAAAGAATTATAGCACGGATAAATAGTAAAAGTTTCGCAGAGTACAGATGTGATTGCAGATGTGATCACATTTGCTATCACATGCAGCGGAATTTTTAAAACAGAGACAAGACACAAGATATAAAAATTATCTACAAGCCAACTAGCTTGTAGATGTGCCAATATGGCGAAACTTTCCACTAGTAAAATCGTTTGATTCCGTATACAAAAATACTAAAACCAACTAGTAGAAAATCAACGAAAACTCCTATCTAGAGTAGATCTGATCTATGTAATTCAACTCATCCAACAATAGACATGTGTGGACTACGTTAATCACAATACTAAAAACAATGGATGAAAAAGCTAACAAACACAACTGCAGGGCTGAATGTTATCTCAGATGTAGTCACATTCGAGATCGCATCCAGGGCAGCGAGACTCCTTGTGCTTGTATGACTTTTAACTCTCTCAAGACTCTTGTAACTCTGGTGTATATCTTGTGTATTGATTATGCACGTCCTTTTTCCTTTATATAGCCGTCCAAACCCTTCAAGAGTCCTAATACACAAGGAAAGAATATATATACAAATATATGACAAGTAAATCACTTATGTTAGGAAACGAGATAAATATCTAAGAGTCCTAATATATCAATATCATATCAATATGATTTGTTTCCTAATATAAATAAGTCCTAATCATACCATAAGTCTAGAAATGCAAAACAATTAAAAACACAATATTTGTAATTTTCGAAATTGCCTTTAGGCGATAAAAATCACCCTAACACTTTCATCTTCAGATTTTAATTATTTCTTGATTGCTGATATTTTTCAATTTTGTCGGCAAAAACCGTCGAGAAATACGGTTTGGTGAATGTCGCCATTTAGGCAATAAGATTTGTAATTGCAAATGACGAATTTTATTGTGCTAAAGTGCTTTTCTAATATCAGTTTTGAATTTTGCTATAATACACTTTGGTGATTTCATCATGTCCTTATCGAACGTTTTTCATGGACTGACTTCGAATTACCTGCCCCCCAAAGTTGGCCCTCCGAATCCTTCCACGTCGCAATCCTCGTATTTCACCGCGGCGTCCCCAATCGTTGCTGATGTTCCAACTGCTTCTGCGTCGGAGTCTTCTACGACGTTCTCTTGCTATGGACTCCCTCCTTCATTCATGTCATCGCGAAAGTCGACCCCATGCTCAGCCCCCTTGGCGTTGGGGATGGTCCCTTTGAATGTTACTTTACCGTCGACATGTGCAAGGCGGTTTCTCCGTCGCATGTTCTTTGCTGCGATGCGTTGTTCTCCACATCTTACTGTTCGAGTACTCCCTGCATGAGGGCGCAACTAAGGGGGCAGTACCTGTTTCCAAGGACACACCTCAGATTACTGAGATCTCTCCCCCAATGACATCCGAATTTGAATCGAATCCTCGACATTCAGCTCATAATACTAATGTTCAATCCAATTTTGGCCAATCTTTTGCTAAAATTGTTTCAGGTACTCACCATGATATGGATTGAATTGCGCAGGCCCAAGGTAATTTTACAACATTGTCGCATGTTGTTGTTGGTAAATCTCATTATATCCCTAAACCTGTTAGAAAGTGAGATTATTATTCCGTTACTATTGTGAGAACGTTTATCAACAATGCCTCGCTGAATTTTCTTCTTCTTTGATTGGTAGGGTGATTTTAGGCAAGGGTAATAAACCATGGGCGATTATGCTTCTGCATAAACGCCTATCGGAAATATGGGGAATTAAGAATGATTGGAAAATAATCCCCTTGGGTAAGGGATTTTTTTGTGTCAAGTTCTTCAATGCGCAGGATAGAGCTCGAGCTCAAACACGTATTAATTGGGCACTCAATCCGGGAACTATTAGGCTTTCTCCATGGGTCCCGGATTTCAATCCGTACAAGGTACACACGTCGGTGGCAAGTGTTTGGATCCAAATTTTTGAGCTCGGTTTGGAGTACTGGGACCCTAATACCATCTTGGGGATCGCCAGTGCGATTGGAAATCCGATACAGATTGATCAACGATCGCTTGACGGCTCTCTGGGGCATTTCATTCGGGTGTTAGTGGATATTGATATGTCAAAACCTTTGGAGGAGCACATCATGGTAGAACGGTTGGCCAGTGTTCTTTTGTGTCAGTTACTTATGAGAAATTACCGGAATTTTGTTCAAAATGCAGGGTAATGGGACATTCGACGGTTTCTTGCCGTATTACCCCCGCAGGGAACTCAACCACTGAAAGACGCGCCTCTCCTGACCAGGGACCTCCTAGGACTTTAGCGGCACGTCCGAATTCTATGCAATAGGGTTGTTCCAGGGTCCGTAAAGTTTACCGTCCGGTGCAGCAGGACAAGGGCAAGGCCGTTGATGACTCCATGGGAAATACGGGTCATCAAGGTCGTGTTAAGGAGGGTGAACCTTCTTCTTCACGTATTCACACTAAGAATTCTTTTGATGTTTTGGGTGCTGATTCAGATGATGTGGCATGTGATAATACGAATTTGGAGCACAAATCTGATAATGAGAATTGGATTATGGCTCTGGAATATAATACTAGCAACACAGACAGAGCCATGGTTCCTTATCAACCGCATGCAGCAAGTTTGGATGAACATGGACAGGCTAATTTGCAACGTGGAATAAACTTAGTTTCAAATAGCCTTTCTTTTAATGATTATGTCCTTAGCTCCAATGATCCTCCCGAGGGATTCAAGGCTATGGCTATTGCTGCCCGAAAATGTTGGTCAGATATGGCGGATGAAGATGATCAAGATGATGCAGACAAATTGGAAGCTTTAAAGACCAAGTTAGGCGACTCTTCAACTGCTCCGATTGTCCTTCACTCAAGTGATTCGTCAGAAGCTATGAACGCTCTGGCAATTGTGGCTGGAGGATCCTGGGCCGATATTCCACAGGATACATCAGACCATCAGGAGGATACTCAAGCACATGCAAAACAAACACATGCCAATGTCCTTCGAAAATCCTCTAGAAATAAACGTCCATCATTTCGATTGAGATTTTAAGTTATTTTTGTTGTTTCTTTTATGGGGTACTCTTTTTCCTATCAAAGGTTTTTTCCAATGGGTTTTACTTTGATAGGTTTTAACGAGACCCCTTTTTTAAAGCTAGCTGCTTGGCTTGTAAGCAGTACACTATATTTTCTTTTTTAATAATATTTTGCATTTATTCAAAAAAAGTCATCATTTATTTCTAACTCTTTCATATGTTTCTCTGTACGAGTGCTCCATTTCAATGCTGATGAATTTAGTTTCATCCTTTGTCATTCTTTCTACTCCCATTTTATTAAACTATTTTGGGGAGCTTTCTGTTAGGGGCTAGGAAATCTTTGCTCAATGTCTTCCAGGATGGCAATTGTCATCCAAAAATGGCAATGGTGATAGATCATTTAAAGGTGTGGAAAGAAAAGGATCAGCCTCGTGTTCACGTAGTTCCTGCATTCACACCATATTATGCTCCACTGGTTGAGGTACATCATTTTTTATTTTTTTAGATTGATTTAATCACTCGACTGTGACCAGATTGATGATTTGTTTTTTGTCATCTAGATTGTGAATGTTGTTCGTGTCCTTTGTGTAGCGAGGAATGTATCATGCAATGTCAGAGATGGTTTTTTCAAGTGAGTTGAATTATCATTATTCTGTTAAAACGCTGGTCAGTTGATATGTTATAGGTTTTATCCTTTTCGTGTTCTCCTAGATTGATGTTTTGTGGCATCTCTGTTTTTTTCTTTCTTAACAATCAGAGAGTTCGATGAAAATCTACTACGAAGAATATCTGTCATTTTCTATGAAGATGAGCAACTACTTGATATCAGAGGTATACAAATATAATTTCTTTCTCCAATCAATTGTAGAAATTCATTATTAATTTCAACATGTTACACATTGTCACGTTTGTTACTCTGAATATAGAGTACAAAGAATCTATCTAAGCCAGTGCTAAAGGACATGGGTTGGAATCTAGATGTAAATGTTTTGGTCTTGCTAGTTCTAATGGAAAGGAAAACTATTGACACCTTCCTGGTTTTGGCAGCTGAAAGCTCTTGGAATGGAGGGAATGACGAAGGAGATAATTCAGTACTTAGGTGTTGCAGAGAACCAGTTCTTACGCAGAAGCACTCATCTAGAGATACATATTTATAACATTGTTTTGCATTCGCTTGTTGAGGCTAAAGAAGTAAGTAGTTCATAGTCGCTGATCAAGTTCCCTTGTTCTTTATTTTTTGTGTTAAGAGTAATAATAGTAATTCTTAATTTTAATTTTAATTATTTATATTATGTATTTATATTTATATTTATATTTTATTTTTGCTTTTTCCTCCTATGTAGAGTCTTATGCAGTTGAGATATTTAAGAGAATGATTTCATGCGGACGTCCACCAGATGCAACCACTTATAATATAATGATCGAGTGTTGTAACAATATAAAATGCTATAGATCTGCTTATGCGCTAATTTCAATGATGATCCGTGATGGTTTCTATCCCCATTCAGTGACTTATACAGCTCTTATAAAGGTATTCTCTTAGACACTGTGTCTTTGAGCAAAAAGTTATGTTGAGTTTAATCTTGGAAAAGGTATTGTATTATATCCATATTTTTCTTCTTGAACCTACTTTTCTTACTCTTCACTCTTTAAAATAGTATATACTTTTCTTCCATATTTAATGATATTATATCCTTTTTGGTACATCCATGATTAATGTCTCATTTTCTACCATATATTTTTGTATCCTTTTAATATGTCACTACAACAAAACAGGTCTTTTGCATCGGCACTTTTAGGGACGACGTTTTGTCGTCACAATTATCCACATTAAGCAACGACATGCCGTTGCTAAAAACTTCCGTCACAAATGTTTCCAAACTCGCGCCACTAAATTTTTTTGTGGGTTTTAGCAACGCGCTCAAATGTTTTCGTATTTGAGACGACAATGTCGTCGTTGCTAATTATTATGTAAATTTCCCGCAAAATATTTTTCCCTCACAATCGATCCCCGCCCTAATTTCTCAATTTCATTTCTAATCTCTGCAAACGGCGCACTCCACCAACATCACCTCTATAATCCCCACCACCGGCAGCTCCACCGTCACCGTCGCCTCGAACACCTCCTTGTATCCCACCCTCTCCGGCACCTCCACCTTCGGCCGCATATTGTAGTTGAAGTTGAACACAAGCATGGGAGAAAGGAAGCGGGGAAGTTGAAGTTGAAGAGAATCAATAGGTTTTCATCATTTTGTTTTTAATTTCTGCCAGTACTCTTCTTATTTCGTGAGAGAAGGAAGAGTTTTTTAATTTTCATTTTCTTTTGATTCTCTTCAACTTATTTTCTGTCGCAAGAAATTTCTGGAAGAGAATCCATACATCACTAATTGCTGCAAGATTTTGATTGACTTTTCTTATTTCTTCCAATTTTAATGCGATATTGGTTTTGTGTGTAATGTTAGTGAAAATTTTTGGAAAGGATATCTATCTGGTCTGAGGCTTGGGGTCCTCTACTGAGTACCGATATCGAAGTTTTTAGCTCGAAGATTGGGGTTTAGCTGGAAGTAGAACCACGAGGAAGGTATGAACATACTGCAGACTTGTCTTTCGTAGGCATAATGTTTGTCGAAATGCCTAAGTGCATTGCAATTCTTTTATCTTTCTGCTCTTTTCTTTTGTCATTGTATTTATTACTTATCAATTGAGTAAAACAACATGATAATAAAAAAAGGTGAAAAAACTTACAAGAATTTTCTTGTTCGGGGATTGGTGTTTTCATTGGGGAAATTGTAGTGTGAAATGTAGTGTAAAAATTGGGGAAAATGAGATTTTCTTGAATTGAACAGAAAAAAATTTGTTTTTCTTGTTCGAGGATTGGGGAAACAAGGATCTGTGTGATTGCTCGTGCCCATTGTTAGCTCTGGCTCTGGGCAGGCCGGATAGTAGTGGCCAATAAAAGTGCATCCCCTGGCACATTCCATGGATCCTAGGTTGTCTGGTTTAAGGCCAAGAGCATCTGATAATAACTCAAACAGAGTTTCTCCCACTTTTGTAACTTCATTCAGATATTTGATTGTTGAGTCCCTGTTAAAGCATATATGTGAATCTTTCTTTTTGGTAATAAGCACACGAGCCTTTAGCATAGTATAGTGATTTTATATGTGGGTATTATATGGACTAGTATGTGCTATTTCTATAAATGAGATAATTACAAATACCACCCTAAAGTTTGTCTTTCAATATCACAAGTACCCCATGACATTTACAAATTGCACTCTAGTGAGGGGTTAATTTATAAAACAAATACAAACCTCAAAGAGTATTTGTAACACTTTTGAGGGATTTTTATAATTTTAAAAGTTAACTCGAATGTTTTGTAATTAAGTCAAGTTGCAAGTGTAGTTTCTGTAATTATATATCCCTTTCTGTAATTCTTCACTTTATTTCCTGTTGTTCCTTAAGCTGAGTTTAAAAATCTAAATTACACCATGATATATAATTGTACCACTTTTGCAGGGAATGGTAGTGTAGAAAACTCCATCTCATCAATTATTTATTAAGTTTGAAAAGAAAAAGTATACATATTATGTACTTTATTTTCCATTAAGTGACACTTATACCATTTTAGAAAGTGATTTGAAGAATGTCTTTTATTGTTAATGAAAAATATCCAAGGCTGATTCTCAGTCCTTGCTGGATCAATTAATATATGATAAAGATTCTAGCAACTCAATGCTCACATGAATTCTTTTTTTTTTTTTGACAAAGCAGTGGTCACTTGAAATAATTAAACATGATATATTTTATTTGAATTCAATATAAGAAACTGAGAAATGTATGGATTCTCAGTTTTGGCATGTCTGTAAATTTAATCCAAAACTTGTTAGTGTGAGTTCGTTTGCTCGTCTTTTTTTTTTTGTTATTTTTCTAGTGAAGAACCTGACCTATTTTCCCCCCTTATTGTCTCTGTTAGTTTATTTGCAGCCCACGGTTTGGTTGTTCTTTTTGTTTAGTTTATTTGCATTTTTAATACTAGCTCATCTTTGAGGAAGTATCATATTAGGTATAGGGTTTAAGGTGTTGCTGAATTATCTTCCGAGTATGTGGAGCAAGCATGCTTACATGAGCATTTGGTGGTTCATTTTAGTCTTCTCATTTGTGAGGATTCTTTTATAATTTCTATTCAAATTCCTCAACTCATCATTGGTCATATTGGAATAATGTCCCTTTTCTGGAGGGTAGTATTGCTTTCCAGTTATCTTATAGAGTTTATGTCCCTATATGTTTTGTAAATCAGCTATGGTACAAATTTAGATTAGAGCTCTCCCCAACCGTTGATGTGATTTTTGATAATGACAAATATCCTTCAGACAGATTAAAGTTCAGTTTTTGTTAAATGATGATATATTTCAGACAGATTCACTTACAAGATGTTTATGCAACTCTTATTCACGCTTATAGAATAGTCTCCTCATCCCTTCATGAATATGGTAAAAAATGTACAATTTTGTTAAATGTTCATTTGTTATTTTTTGTAAAATCCCTTGTGCAGTGAGATGTCCAGCTTCATTTTTCTTTTTATGTTCGAGTTTTGATGTAACAAAAACAATCTCCAATAGTTATATTAATCTTGGTGTTGTATATGTTGCGCGTTTTGTAAAATATTTGGGAAAAAGGGTCAAGAATCTTGTATGAGCATATCTGTATAATCCAACTTTTTTTTACTGTTTTGTAACAGCTTTAGTATAAATCAATGCTTAAATGTTGGCCATTTTGATTTATTTATTTAGTTTGTTACTACTTTATACAGATTTTTGTTGTTTTGTGCCTTAGGCCATAGGCCAACCCAGAGACACGTAAACTTCAACCTCCCATTCAGAATTTTAGAGATATGCACACGCGAGCAGGGGCTTGGGTGAATTCCCAAGCCGAGGAGACTTATGTAAGTATTTCTTGTTGTAATTATAAATGTGAATAATTTCGTAATTGCATTTATTAATATATACTTCCACTTCTTAAAAGTGTATGTAGCAACGTCTGGAGGAGAGAGCCACGCAAATGGCAGTCTTAGGTAGTGATGCATCCTTAGGTCCCGTAGACGAGATAGTGTTAGATAAATGTTTTTATCATGATTTTGATGATTATGTTCGATTTTGTTCAAATGAGTTTTTAAACCAAAACAATGTCCCTAAATGTTGTCTAAATACTTCCGATCAACTTAAAATGTTTTTACTATTTTTCGGAGTATTTTTTGGAGTTTATTTTCGATAAAAAAATTGGACAACACATTTGTTTCGAGCTCGACCGTCGTCTATAGGGCAACCCGCACTGAGTTGGTGAAAGAGAAAGAAAATGGGGCGTAAGAAAAATAGGGCGGGCGGCCGGTCGACCAGGTGGTCGACCGGTGAGGGCGATCGGTCGACCGGCGGGCGGCCTGTACTTGGGAGTTGGATTTTTGTTCCAGACTTCTCTGTTTCGTAAATTCTTCAAGTCCAACCGGTCACATCTAAGGGCGACCGGTCGCACCCCCCTCCGACCGGTACTGTGTAAAAATTCGCAGAATTCAATTTCAATCTTATCTCTGCGCGACCGGTCGAAACCCCTTGTTTATCAAACAAACTATCCGTTGCGTTTTGCATGACTTTTCCTAATTTGTGGGATTGATTTCTAATAGCTATATTGATCATTTTAAATGGTTTCTTTTAAAGCAAATCACTCCCCGAGGAGTCAATGTGCGGAAATGAAAGCCAAGTCCTCTCCTATAAATAGAGGCTTCATTCAAGCAACAAGATACAACACTCTATACAAGCAAAGAGCAATTGAGCAAACACTTTCATATATATCTTGTTGTATTAGCCTAAGCACTTTCACTTGCACAAATTTGAGGTCTAGGCTTTCAATTCTTGATTACACTTGTACTCATATTGTATCAATCATTATTGAGTTGTAATTTTGATTTTGGTCATCATTCAACACAAGACATCCTTGTGAGTATTCTTGTGGTAAGAATACACTTGGGTGATCTAGGTGATAGGTGTTTGAAGGTTGTGGTAATCTTCAAGGTGTTGTAAGAGGGTTGTGGTAATCCTCGAGGTGGTGAAAGAGGGTTGTGGTAATCCTCAAGGTGTTGTATTAATTTTTGGTAAATTAATAAAATCTTTTTCTTTTTGAAATCCATCCCGGATATCTTGGGGTGGTAGTAGATTAGGCCCAGGTGGGTTGAACTACTATAAATCGACATGTGCTATTTACTTTCCGCATTTAGCATTCTATCTTTGCTTGTGTTTTTCGAAAAAAGAGGGCAAAATCGAAAAACCAAGGGATAATCTATTCACCCCCTCTAGATCTAGATTATTGTAGCCACTTGGACTAACAAGTGGTATCAAAGCCAAACTCTTTGGCTAGCTCATTTCGAGTAAAGAGGAAAGATCCATGGCTACAAATGATGCTCATCTCACCACCGGCGCCTCCACCAATAAGCCACCGCTATTCGATGCCAACAACTACGCATTTTGGAAAGACCGTATGGAGTGCTTCCTACAAGGGTGCGGGTTCGACATTTGGAATGTGGTCATTGAAGGAGTTGATCAACCAACAAATAAATCGGAGGATGGCACCTTGGCTCCTAAACCTTTCAAGGAGTTTGATGAAAACGACAAAAAGGCTTTCTCTATAAACGGTAAGGCCTTAAATATTTTGCATTGTTCTCTTACCGCCACCGAGTACAATCGTATAAGAGGCATAAGGTCGGCACATGAGGTTTGGGAAAAATTGGAGACTATCTATGAAGGGACCAAGAAAGTCAAGTAAGCAAGAAAAACCATGTTTGTTAAAGACTTCGAAAATTTTAACATGTATGATGGCGAAAGCATCTCCAAAATGGTAGAAAGGCTTGACAATATTGTCAATCCTCTTGTGGCCCTCGGCAAAGTCATTTCCGAAGAAGACAAGGTGACCAAAGTATTAAATGCTCTTCCCGGCTCATGGTCCGAAAAAGGTAACGCAATCACGGAGGCACAAAATCTTGAGACACTCAAGTTTGACGAGCTTATTGGAAATCTACTCATCTATGAAGTCTATCTCAAGGAGAGGAAAAATTCCAAACCATCCACAAATCAATCGGGTATGCAAATTATTCCTAAAGGTTTTGCTTCTTCTTCTAATAATGCATACTATGATAATGATGATGATGATGAGAAGGAGACGGCCGCACTTGTTCGAAAATTTGCAAAATTTGTGAATAAAAATAAAGCGAGAAAACCAAGAGATAATGCTTGCTTTAAATGCGGAAAACCCGGGCACTTCATTGCCGATTGGTGCAAGCTCGATGAAGAGGAGCAAAAGAAAAAGAAGCCTTTCACAAAAAAGAAGGCTCTAAATGCGGAAGTCAAAACATGGGATGAACTACTCGAAACAACCGATGAGGAAGGAGAAACCGAACACGGTCTCATGGCCATAGACGATGAAAACAATGAGGTACACTCAAATTATTCTACTTCCTCCATAGTTGATGACTTGCAATGTGATTTTGATGAATTGCAAATTGAGTTTCAAAATTTAATTGTTAAATACAAAAATTTGAAAAAGGAGCACAAGGAGCTTAAGGTTGAAAAGGAAAAATTATTTACCTCTTATGAATCTCTAGACAAAGCTCATGCTCTTACTCTTACTAGAATTCATTCTCTTGAAACCGAAAAGGAATCGCTCACAAAAGGTATTGAATGTTTGAAAAATGATATGCATCGTTTCAACATAAGTACGGATAAAGTCACAAAAATTTTAGATGCACAAAGAGTTGAACATTCCAAATCGGGACTTGATTATAAGCCATTTCAAAGTGTTTTTAAGAAAAATAACCAAGGTCCGACTTTTGTACATGCTAATAATTATAATACTCCTACTTGTTTTTATTGTGGCAAAGTTGGACATTATGCTAATAATTGCAAATTGAGAAATAGTTCAAGACATGTTTGGAGACCCAAAGGTCTCAAGACTAACCCCCATGGACCCCAAAATTATAGGGTACCTAAAAGAAATTCTTTTGTAGGTAATAGGGGCTATAACAACAATGGAAGATTCAAAATGGCTCGTGGACAGCGGATGTTCACGCCATATGACCGGGAGGAGAGAACTTTTTACCAACATCAAGCTCCAAGAAGAGGGTATGGTCATGTTCGGCAATGGCAAAGGAAAAATTCTTGGAAATGGAGAAATGGTAACTTTTCTTTCTCTCTTAGTAATGTTCTCTTAGTTGAAGGGCTTAAGTTTAATTTGATAAGTGTTAGCCAATTTTGTGATTCAAAATATGATGTTTCCTTTAATAAAGAAAAATGCCTTATACTTAAAAATGGTGAAATTATTTGTGAAGCAAATAGAAAAAGCAATCTATACAAAATTTGTACAAGTGATTTGGTTAGTCAAAATGTTTCTTGTTTAGTCGCCAATAATGATTTAACTAGCTTATGGCATAGGCGACTTGGACATGTTGGATACAAGAATTTGAAAAATATTTACAAAAACCAACATGTGAAAGGACTACCCAAATTGAATTTTGAAAATCTTGGCTTATGTGACACTTGTCAAAAGAACAAATTAGTTAAAAGTAGTTTCAAGCCCAAAAACGAAATTTCCACAACCAAACCCCTACAAATGCTTCACCTTGACTTGTATGGGGATATTGGTACGGCTAGTCTAAGTGGAAAAAATTACACTTTTGTTATCGTCGATGATTTTTCTAGATATACTTGGGCTCTTTTTCTTACCAATAAAAGCGATGTCGTTAATTAGTTTGTTAAGTTGTGTAGACTTATTGAGAATGAAAAAGAAGACACTATCAAGTCTATTCGAAGCGATCGAGGTGGAGAATTTGACGGTGAATTTAGAATGTTTTGTGAAACCAAAGGATATGCTCATAATTTCTCGGCTCCAAGGACACCTCAACAAAATGGAGTAGCCGAACGGAAAAATCGGACATTACAAGAAATGAGTCAGTCCATGCTCAATGAATTTTCACTTCCAAAATATTTTTGGGCCGAAGTCGTAAGTACCGCTTGCTATGTCATTAATCGAGTTTATATTCGTCCTAAAATGAATAAAACTCCATATGAGCTTTGGAAAGGTAGAACTCCAAATATTAGTTATTTCAAGATATTTGGTTGTAAATGCTTTATTTTGAATACCAAGGATCAATTAGACAAACTTGATCCTAAGGCCGATGAAGGGATATTTATGGGATATTCAACAAAAAGCAAAGCATATCGGGTTTACAATAAGACTAGTGGAGTTGTTGAAGAATCCATCCATGTTAAATTCAATGAAGCTTCGGGAGTTGAAAGAATTCCTAATGATGAAAGTGATGAAGAGGATATTATTGAAATTGATGATCAACCGTATACATCAAATGATCAACCGTCCACTTCAAATGGTCCTCAAGAAGATAGAGGTGATATCTCGGATCTTCCCGTTGCATTGAAATTTAAGGGAGATCACCCAAAAGATCTTATTAATGGTGATCCCCTTGACAAAGTAATGACTCGGAGAAAATTTGCCGAGAAAGCTCTTATTTCTCAAAAAGAGCCTAAAAATGCTAAAGAAGCTATTGAGGATGAGGATTGGTTCCTAGAGATGCAAGAGGAGTTGAATCAATTTGAAAGAAATGATGTATGGGAATTGGTACCTTGTCCTCCTTCTCAAACCATTATTGGTACAAAATGGGTATTCCGGAACAAACTTGATGATCAAGGCAATATTGTTCGAAATAAGGCAAGGTTAGTAGCTCAAGGGTATTGTCAAGAAGAAGGTATTGACTATGATGAAACTTTTGCACCCGTAGCACGTTTAGAAGCTATTCGTATTTTACTTGCCTATTCTTGTTTTAAAAATTTCAAACTTTACCAAATGGATGTTAAATCCGTTTTCTTAAATGGTATTATTCAAGAAGAAGTCTATGTAAAACAACCTCCGGGGTTTGAAAATTTTTCTAGGTCTAATGATGTTTATAAACTTAAAAAGGCCTTGTATGGTTTAAAACAAGCACCCCGTGCATGGTATGATAGACTTACTTAACCGCAAGTGCATTCGCTATTCGAAATAGGGCGTTTCTAGCTCTAGTTTCGGATGAGAACCGCATTAATTTGATTCGGAGTGATGGTAACCTCTTTAAAGGGAAGGAGACTGGAAAGCCCAAACGTTTCCTGATGCCTGATAACCTGAGGTAGGAGTGGCCTATCTATTTCATACCTCTTTAAGTCGATCCGAATCGCTCCAATACGATGGAAAGGGGGGGTTTAGGAGGTCTTTTTGAGCGCATGTTTGTTGGCAGCGCTTTCCAAGTTGGTGACCACGAAGGGGTTCTTCGAGGTGGCGTGCTTTCCTTCCACTTGACTAATCAATGGACTAGACACAAGAATAGTAAGCATCTTCTTTTCTTTTACAAAATGGTTTTATAAGAGGTAAAGTTGATACAACTCTATTTGTTTTTGAAAAAGGGCAAAATTGTTTACTTGTGCAAATTTATGTTGATGATATTATCTTTGGTGCTACTAATGATTCTTTGTGCAAGAAATTCTCTAAGTTGATGCAAGGAGAATTTGAAATGAGCATGATGGGGGAGCTCAACTTCTTTCTTGGACTCCAATTTAAGCAATGTCAAGAAGGTATTTACATTTCACAATCTAAGTATACAAAAGAACTTTTGAAAAAGTTCGGCATTGAAGAAGGAAGAATTGTCTCTACTCCCATGGCAACAAATGTCAAAATTGACAAAGATGAGAAAGGCAAGTCCGTGGATGAATCAAAGTATCGAGGTATGATTGGTAGTTTACTTTATTTAACCGCTAGTAGACCGAACATTCTCCATGCCGTATGCCTATGTGCTCGTTTTCAAAGCAATCCCAAAGAATCTCATATGAGTGCCGTTAAAAGGATTTTTCGATATTTGAAAGGCACCATTCAATATGGTTTATTTTATCCAAAGAATGAAAATTTTTGTCTTAAAGGTTATAGTGATTCGGATTATGCGGGAAATATTGATGATCGGAAAAGTACTTAGGATCATGTCAATTTTTAGCGATTGCCTAGTTTCTTGGTTTTCAAAGAAGCAAAAGCGTGTTTCTCTTTCAACGGCCGAAGCGAATATATTTCCGCCGCATTTTGTTGTACTCAACTTCTTTGGATGAAACAAACCTTAGCGGATTACAAATGCTCTTTTGAAAACGTACCTATCTTTTGTGATAATATATCCGCTATAAATATTGCTCAAAACCCGGTTCATCATAACCGTACTAAACATATTGAGATTCGACATCATTTTCTAAGGGATTGTGTTTCAAAACGTAAAATTGAGATATCTTTTGTACCATCTCAAGATCAATTAGCGGACATTTTTACAAAACCGCTATCTTCCGAGACTTTTTCATCAATACGAGCCCGGTTAGGCATAATGCATATTGAATGAAGCTTACGTTTGCATTTTGCACGTTTTTACAACTTAGGGGCGAAAAATCGGATTTTTGGTTGAAAATTCGGATTTTGGAAAAACTGACAGACAATGGGCTGAAAGGGTTGAGGGCAACCGGTCGCCCTAAGCAAAATCTTGGATTAAAATGGTTCTGTCTTCAGCATTCGCAACTCTAACATATTTTGGCCATTTTTCGTCCCATTTGCCAAATTTTCACATATTTCATTCAAAAATGGTTTTCATGCATTTTTTTTACAACATGGACATTATATAGCATGATCATCATCATTATGGCTCATCTTTTCCGATCAAATGGTAAGAATTTACGTTCTTTTGCTCAATTGGGTTGAACCTCGAGTTAATAACCTTATGGTATATTTCTTGATATTTTTTGCATATGATTTTGATGAGCTTATCTATTATGTTGAATTGTATAATGATTGAGGTGAATTGGTGATAAAATTTTTGGCTTGAAACATTTACAAGGGTTATATACAACCTCTTTTATTTTTCACGCACACAAAGTGTTCGATAAAATGTCGCAATGAAAATTTCAACTTTTATATGATTCTCTTGCTTCCAAAAGTCTCCTACATCTATTGAGATCATGTTTTGCCTAATAAAACAAGCGTATGAACTCTTCTTGATACATTTCTCCCATTTTCCTTGGATTGTTCCGCTCTAATTGCTCAACGGTTAATAAACCGTCCCTTTGGCGCACTTTGATATTATTGTATGGTGTTTTCACCATTCTAACATTTTTTTTGATGATTCCAAAGGGGAGAAACAGGATGTTGGCTCGTTAGCTCAAGAATAGCTAATAAAAGCTCTAATAAAACGCAATAAAAAAAAGCTATGGCTTCTTAAAGCCAAGAATACCTAGTCCATGGCTTGAATTTTGGACTCAAATGAAATTGACTATAAGTATTGTGTGAGGGGAGCTTCTTAGCTCATGATGCATCTTATATAAGCTTGTTATAGCTTGTGCTTCTAACTTTTAATAATCGTTTGTTGATATGCTCATAGATAGGGGAGTTTTGTATGAAATACTTCTAACGGATAGTTTTCTTGTAAAATAGGAAAATTTTATTTGTTTTTCAAATCGTCCTCAAGAAAATTGTTTTGGTTTGTAATCATCAAAAAGGGGGAGTTTGTTAGATAAATGTTTTTATCATGATTTTGATAATTATGTTCGATTTTGTTCAAATGAGTTTTAAACCAAAACAATGTCCCTAAATGTTGTCTAAATACTTCCGATCAACTTAAAATGTTTTTACTATTTTTCGGAGTATTTTTGGAGTTTATTTTCGATAAAAAAATTGGACAACACATTTGTTTCGAGCTCGACCGGCCGCCCTATAGGGCAACCCGTACTGAGTTGAGCCGAAACAGAGAAAATGGGGCGTAAGAAAAATAGGGGGCGGCCGGTCGACCAGGTGGTCGACCGGAGGGCGACTGCACTGGGAGTTGGATTTTGTTCCAGACTTCTCTGTTTCGTAAATTCTTCAAGTCCAACCGGGTCATGGCTAAAGGCGACCGGCCGCACTCCTCCGAAATAGGTCCCCCTGTGTAAAAATTCGCGAGAATTCAATTTCAATCTTATCTCTGCTTGCGACCGGCCGAACCCCATTTATCGCCAGAAACTATCATTGCGTTTTGCATGACTTTTCCCTAATTTGTGGGATTGATTTCTAACTATATTGATCATTTTAAATGGTTTCTTTTTGCGCAGCAAATCACTCCCCGAGGAGGAGCAATGTGTACGGAAATGAAAGCCAAGTCCTCTCCTATAAATAGAGGCTTCATTCAAGCAACAAGATACAACACTCTATACAAGCAAAGAGCAATTGAGCAAACACTTTCATATATCTTGTTGTATTAGCCTAAGCACTTTCACTTGCACAAATTTGAGGTCTAGGCTTTCAATTCTTGATTACACTTGTACTCTTATTGTATCAATCATTATTGAGTTGTAATTTTGATTTTGGTCATCATTCAACACAAGACATCCTTGTGAGTATTCTTGTGGTAAGAATACACTTGGGTGATCTAGGTGATAGGTGTTTGAAGGTTGTGGTAATCTTCAAGGTGTTGTAAGAGGGTTGTGGTAATCCTCAAGGTGGTGAAAGAGGGTTGTGGTAATCCTCAAGGTGTTGTATTAATTTTTGGTAAATTAATAAAATCTTTTTTTCTTTTTGAAATCCATCCCGGATATACTGGGGTGGTAGTAGATTAGGCCCTAGGTGGGTTGAACTACTATAAATCGGCGTGTGCTATTTACTTTCCGCATTTAGCATTCTATCTTTGCTTGTGTTTTTCGAAAAAGAGGGCAAAATCTGAAAAACCGGGATAATCTATTCACCCCCCTCTAGATTATTGTAGCCACTTGGACTAACATATAGATGTTATGAAGGAGGTGTTGGGTCAGCGGAGAGGACATATTCGTGGAGTCGGACCCACCCTGCCACGTGCAGCATTGTCGAGGCCCCCCAATGGTACTATTGGAGTTTCTTTACAAGAGCATCAACAGGTGGTTGGACGATTGGATGAGTCAACTAATTCCTACAAAGCCCTCCACGATATTATAGCTCGACTGCATCCAAATGTTCTCTACCGAGCTTTGGACATAATGGTGCTCCACCATCGTCATCTTCTAGCGTTAAACCCGCTTCAACTTCAACTCGACGACATCTGGTCCTCCCACCCATGATGATGATGCCCACTAGATATTGATTAGAACCTTAGGACCTTTTCATTTAGACTCTTAACTCTATGTTATGTAATACACGTATGTTGTTCATATTCGATTTCTATTTTACGGATAAATATTGCATTTGTGTTTTATAATGAGTTTGATATTGATTGATATACATGCATATATGCAACGACACTTATTGGCGTCTCAAAACCCGATTTTGAGACTCAATATTTGGGTCAATATTTTTGGGGACGACCAAGCGTTGCAAATAAGGTATTAGCAACGATTTTTGAGTTTTTGGGATGACTTTTTGGCGTCTCAAAACCCGCTTTTTCGATAGTGTGTACATTGACAACAATATGTGAAACTACTAATCGTCCACCACTACCCTTGTTGGCTAAAACTTTGAGATATCAAAACTTATAATCTTTTGAACTCTAATTTAAAAATTCGTGCCAACTCAAAACATACTCATTATGGGGCTAAGGAGTATATTTCTTAATTGAGTGGATAAACTTGATCGCAAATGAATTGATGTGGCATAGATTATTTTTTCTCTTTCGATTGATCGTAAGAAGGTGTATCGCATGCATAGAATAAGATCGAATTTAATGTATTATATCTATCGACATCAAAGCGTCTGTCTAAAAGATTCGATTTACGTCTCCAAATTTGCAAATATATGAAACAGTCTGTTTTTAATTCTTGAGGTTTAAGTTGGATGTTTGGTTAATAGTTTTCTTGTCTTTGACTTACTCTTATCCTCTCCGCCTGGTTCGCACTTTTTTTTTTTTTTTTGGAAAATTGATTCTATTCATGATAATGGTTGACCAAAATGTAGGATCGTAGAAGTGTATCTTTAGATCGACATTTAGCATCTTTCCTCCAAGCATTTTTGTTATTGAATAAGTGTCATTTTGTCGATGGCAACGGAAATTATTTTACTTCACAATTTTCTTAAAAAGTTATTTACTTGTGTCAAATCTTGTTGAACTTTGAAGACTTTGATGAGGCACTAAAACTCTTTGGATCGTGCAAGCTCGCTCGGAAGGGATTCAACCTGATTTGGTGTTGTATAACACTATTCTTCAAGCGTAGCCTAGTCAAAAGGTAAATCAAGCGTGGGCAAAAAATGGGTTTTATAACATCAATGCAATAAAATAAATATCCCATTGTTTGGTAACTCGGAGGTTGAATGGCATAGCGTACATAATGTTAAACAACAATTGCTCTTGGTTTAGGTCATGCATTGTCTCAACAAGCGTTTCCATCTCTAGGATTTTATACCACTAAACACCCCCAAGAGTTTTCGATCAATTCCTTGCAATCTTTATTGAGGCAATGACGGGGATAATTATTACAATTTCGAGCTCATTTCAAAGCAAAAGAGAGTTAACACGTTGCGGTTTGTTTCAGCATGAGTCTACGAATGCACATCTCCCTTCCAAACAAATTTAACTCAAGTCCAAATGGTAATCCAAATGTCCTAATTACGGAGGGCATGAATGGACCTGAAGTTGCACAAAGATTGGTAGTTTCTGTTAGAAAAAATAAGAAGTGTATTTCTAGTACAGTTTGTATTACACAATGGAAAAATGAATTATAAATTAAAGAACATCAACAGAAATTTGTAATAAATGAAATTACATAAGCACAATATAAAATTGGCCCGAATCGTGTGTTGAACACACTATCCTTAAAACAAATTTGTCTCTTATTCTGGACGTCTGTTTTCCAGGATAAGACGAGAAAATCGGATTACCTCAATTCCGACGAACTAAAGACTATGCTTGGAAATCACCACCAAAATGCAATTGGAAGCCAAAGAATACAAGAGCAATATGCAAGGACTTTTGTTATGCAAGTGTAGGAGTTGAGTTGTTTTGATTGTGAAAACCATGGACCTCCTTTTATAGGCTTCAAGATCAAGCCACATTAACTCCCCACTACCCCATGACTTGGGGCATTTACTTCCCACTCCTCCATGACTTAGGAGTTTCAAGTGACATCACTCTCCCACTACTCCATGAGTTGGGAGTTTCAAGTGTCATCACTCTCCCACTACTCCATGAGTTGGGAGTTTTAGATGTTACAAAATTAAACACTATTGGAGTTAAATATTGTCCAAGAAAATTATGCCCAAAGCACAATTTCCATTCAAGTTTTCCATCAATCCCCCACATGAATGGAAATTCGAAGATACAAAGATTTGGTGACAAAGTCCAGCAGTTGAACCCTGCATAGGATAGGTAGGTGATACCCTTTGAACCTTCCCTTGTGAAAATATATTTACTTTACGAGTTGATCAGTAGACGCGATGTCTTTGAACTGTTCTGCCTTTTGTGTAAACGATGATATATCTCACACAGGATTCTTCCTAACATACTTCAGTTCTCATTGTTATGTTCATTCATGGACCTGAACATATGCCTGGTTCTGCAAGAGGTTCTAAGAATTGAGCCTCACACAATTCTCTTCGAAGCGGGCCCACTTCTCTCTCACATAGGTGATTCTTATTTAAGAGTAGCCCGCACTACCCAGCTCGGCTAACCAACGTACAAAAATCATTAAAATCCAAATGCTTATCCTCTTCTTTTTACGGGCTTCACTGTTAAGGAATGGACAAGGGAAAAATCCCCCACAGTGATCCTAGAGTCTTTTTACAATTAGGTTGTCCCTTTGAACCTAGATCTTGGGATCTCCAGTCAACTAGGTTGGGTTTCCATTGTATCAACTCATTTTTGCGGAGGCTTAAGTCCCATTCCTCTTGATGATTTTGCAACTAACTCTCGATTTAACCCTTTGGTTAACGGATCCGCTATATTATCCTTTGACTTCACATAGTCAATAGAGATAACACCAGTTGAGAGTAGTTGTCTAATGGTATTGTGTCTACGACGAATGTGTCTAGACTTACCATTATACATGTTGCTCTGTGCCCTGCCAATCACTGATTGACTATCACAATGTGTTCAAATTGCTGGCACAGGCTTTGGCCACTTTGGAATATCTTCTAAGAAGTTCCGGAGCCATTTAGCTTCTTCTCCACACTTGTCTAAAGCTATAAATTCAGACTCCATTGTATATCTAGCTATAACCGTATGCTTAGAAGATTTCCACAATATGGTTGCACCACCTAAAGTGAATACAAATCCACTTGTAGACTTAGAGTCTTTAATATCAGATATCCAGTTAGCATCGTTGTATACTTCAATAACAACAGGATATCTTGTATAGTGTCGTCCAAAATTACGAGTGTATCTTAAATACCTTAGTATTCTCACTATACCTTTCCAGTGGTCATGCTCTGGATTACTCGTGTATCTGCTCAATTTACAGGAGTTCTAGCTAACGACATGTCATCCTTACTAAATTTTTCTAGAATCTTATCCACATAATGTGACTGGTCAAAAGTCAGTCCATTTGAAGTTCTAGAAATCTTTATTCTAAGGATCACGTCAGCTAAACCCATATCTTTCATGTCAAATCTCGAGTTCAACATATCTTTAGTGGATTTAATTATTTTATCATTACTTCCAATGATAAGCATGTCGTCTACATAAAAACACAAAATGACATAGCCATTTTCAGTGTCTTTAACATAAACACATTTATCGCATTCATTTATGTTAAATCCACACTCTTTCATGGTGTAATCTGAATGAATTGTCTTATTCCATGAGATACGAGTACACTTATATACAAGTTGGAGACAGCCAAAACAAGGAAAGTAAATCAACAGGCTAATCTATGGGATTCTAACAATCTTCTAATTGATTCTAATTATCTCCTACACAATATACCATATATACATCAACACTCCCCCTCAATTTGGAGCATATATATCAATGATGCCCGACTTGTTACAAATATTGTTCATTCGTACTCCATTCACTGCTTTAGTGAATATGTCTCCCAACTGGTCTTCGGATTTGACATAGCCCGTAGAGACGAACCCTTCTTCGACTTTATCACGAACAAAATGACAGTCTATTTCAATATGCTTGGTTCGTTCATGAAATACAGGATTTGATGCAATGTGGAGTGCAGCTTGGTTGTCACACCAAAGTTTAGCAGGAAGAGTAAGCTCATAACCTACTTCCTTTAGTAACTGATGTATCCATACAATTTCACATACCGAATCAGCCATGGATCGATATTCTGCTTCAGCGACTGACCGAGAAACAACATTTTGTTTCTTACTCCTCCATGAGACAAGATTACCTCCCACAAAGATACAATATCCTGAAGTGGATCTTCTATCATCTTTACAACCTGCATAGTCGGCATCATAATATGATTCAATTAACCCGGTATAACATTCCACCTTTGAATGTCCATGTCGCCCATAGAATAATCCGCGTCCAGGAGCCCCTTTCAGATAACACAAAATATGTTCAAGAAGTGTCCAATGACTAACAGTAGGAGCAGACATAAATCGGCTAGCAACACTTACTGCAAACGCAATGTCAGGACGTGTTACAGTAAGATAATTCAACTTCCCCACAAGTCGTCGATACCACTTGTCTCATGGAGGAGTAAGAAACAAAATGTTGTTTCTTACTCCTCCATGAGACAAGATTACCTCCTCTTGAAGGAAACCATGAAGAAAAGCATTTTTAATGTCTAATTGGTGCAAAGGCCAGTCAAAAGTGGCTGCAAGAGATATGAACAGCCGAACAGAAGTGAGTTTGGCCACAGGAGAGAATGTCTCAGAGTAATCAGTGCCATATGTCTGTGCATACCCTTTAGCGACAAGTCGGGCTTTAAGACGAGCCAGAGAACCATCAGGATTTACTTTAACTGTGAACACCCATTTACACCCAATTGCCTTTTTGCCAACGGGCAAGTCTACCAAAGTCCAAGTGCCATTATGGTCAAGTGCATTCATTTCCTCAACCATAGCAGCACGCCAACCAGAATGGGCCAAAGCTTCACCAACAGTTTTAGGAATAGAGATAGAATCTATTTTCGCAATAAAGGAACAAGAAGATGCAGACAAATGGTCATAGGAAACAACAGAAGCAATAGGATAGGTACATGCGCGTTTACCTTTCCGAAGAGCAATGGGAAGATCATCAGGAGGGTTAGAAGGTGGTACGGGATCTTCCACCAAAGCAGCAGGCAAAGGACATGAATCTGCCTCAACAGTTGGAGTAGGTTGTTGGCGTCGAGTGTAGACCTGAGTAATCGGGGGTCGAGGCGCTGGGTGAGACATTGGGGAGGGAACGACAGGAACAGAGTAGACCAAAACATCATCATCCCTCTCCAGACGAGGTGACACAGAAGCAGAAAAGTATGGGAGTTGTTCATTGAATGTAACATCCCGAGACACAATATAGCGATTGAGTGTAGGAGAAAAACAACGATATCCCTTTTGCACACGAGAGTACCCGAGGAAGACACATTTGAGTGACTTTGGATCTAGTTTGGTGAGATGAGGTCTCGTATCACGAACAAAGCATGTGCTACCAAAAATCTTAGGTGCGATTGGGAAAACAGTTTTGTCAGGAAACAGGATAGAAAAAGGGACAACATTATCTAAAATCACTGATGGCATACGGTTAATGAGGAAACAAGCAGTGGAGACAGCATCGGCCCAAAATGGTTTAGGAACATTCATGTGAAATAATAAAGCTCGAGCAACCTCAAGGAGATGCCGATTCTTTCGTTCGGCAACACCATTTTGGGCTGGTGTGTCTGCACAAGAAGTTTCATGCAAAATACCATGCTGAAGCATATATGACTGAAATGTAGTAGACAAGAATTCTTTAGCATTGTCACTGCGTAGCGTTTGAATATGTGTAGAAAACTGAGTTTGAATTTCAGCACAAAAGGAAGAGAAGTGATGAAATACTTCAGAGCGACTTTTCATAAAATAAATCCAAGTAACACGAGAAAAATCGTCAATAAACGTAACAAAATATTTGAAACCAGACTTAGATGACACAGAACAAGGACCCCAAACGTCAGAGTGAACTAATCTAAAAGGGGACGCAGCCCGCTTATTTATTCTGGGGCTTAAATGTACACGAGAATGTTTGGCAAACTGACACGACTCACAAAATAAAGATGATATAGAAGACAACTGAGGACACAACTTCTTGAGACTTTGGAGAGAGGGATGGCCCAGGCGATAGTGCATTTCAAGTGCGGACGATGAAGAGGAACCAACAAGAGACTTCGGTTCCGGAGTGTCGAGAATATAGAGGCCATCAGATTCACGTCCTTTACCAAGGATCTGCTTCGTCGAAAGATCCTGAAAAGCACAGGAGTCAGGAAAGAATGTGATGCTACAGTTCAAGGACTTGGTAAGCTTACTGACCGAAAGTAAGTTGAAGGAAAAATTAGGTAAACTCAACACAGATTGTAACGAAATAGACGGTGTGAGGTGAATAGAACCAGAACCAAGGACACGGGGGGTAGATCCATCAGCAATAGTAACGTGAGTGGAGTGTGCAAGAGGATAAAACTATTACAGAGCTTTACCTATGGGATTTGGGATTATGGATTACAAATAGTCTAAAAAGAATAAATAAATTGTAGGGCTTCAAATTATTGCACACGAAACACCTCGGAGCTACACGGCCTATTCAATAGTCTGCACTAAGCAAAACACTTTATAAATAAAAGCTGTAAAAATAAGAACTGAAAAACTGTAAGAATAAAGGAAATAAATCACCAAGATTTCAAGCTCATTTCGTCAGTGTTATAAACGGCCGGCTCTGGTCGGCTTCCTTCGAACGCCTTCGGACAGAGGTAAGATAGGACAACACAGGTCAGCTCAGAAACTAAACTTTTAGCCCACAATCGTGCAAAAAGCAAGCTAAGGTAAATGGCCAAAGAAAGAGGTCACAAAGCCCAAGCCCTTTGAAACCAATGAACACGATCAGAAAATTGAAACCCTAAAGCCCCAATCTCAGCTTGAACCTCAACCCGAACGAACCCCGGGAAACCACCCACTGAAAACCACCAAGAAAATCTCAAAACAATCGATCAAACTCACAAATATGGAAGCACGAACACAATCCAAACTTCAGTCACCGCTTAAGCTCGAGATTCACAGTAGAAAATCTGAGTTTAAGCAAGAGAGAAGAAAGGAAAGCAAGAATGAGAGATGAGGAGCGCCGCTGGAGTGTGAGAGAGAGGTATGAGAATTGGCTTTTAAGGTTCAAAAAATTAAGGTTAAAAGAGGGCAAAGGAAGGGCTGAGATGAAAGCCCTAAACTGGACGGCTGGGATTTAATCTCAAGAATCAGCGGTCTAAGAAAATGGGTCACAGTTCGATCCGATTTTATATAACAATAACATATTCAAATTCAATTATAGGAATGTAACAATATGTTGTAATTGAGATTTCCAGCTCACACAAGAATCACACAAAATGAAAACATAAGAGGTTGTTGATTTTCTATTATCTCTATCATTAGCATAATTGGAATTAATGAACACAATCGGAAAACCGAAACCTTAAAGACCAAATCTCAGCCCGAAACTCAACCCAAAAGAACCTCGTAAACCTCCCCTTTGAAAACCTCCAAGAAACTCTCAAAACGATTCGTCAAACTCGCAAAGATGGAAGCACGAACACAACAACCCAAACTTCAGTCACAACACAAGCTCGAGATTTGTTGGGAAAATTTATGTATAAATTTTGATGATACCATGTAAAACTTAAATTACAAGTTGAATTACATTGGAAATGGAGTGCCAACTTTCTAATCTAAGTTTTACATTGGACACTTCTTGAACATATTTTGTGTTATCTGAAAGGGGCTCCTGGACTAACAGTAGGAGCAGACATAAATCGGCTAGCAACACTTACTGCAAACGCAATGTCAGGACGTGTTACAGTAAGATAATTCAACTTCCCCACAAGTCGTCGATACCGCTCTGATACCATGTAATCTGAATGAATTGTCTTATTCCATGAGATACGAGTACACTTATATACAAGTTGGAGACAGCCAAAACAAGGAAAGTAAATCAACAGACTAATCTATGGGATTCTAACAATCTTCTAATTGATTCTAATTATCTCCTACACAATATACCATATATACATCAACACATGGCATTATCAAATTTTTCATGCCATTGTTTTGGTGCCTGTTTCAAGCCATATAATGACTTGACCAGCTTACAAACCTTGTTCTCTTGCCCAGGTGCAGAGAATCCTTCAAGTTGTTCCATGTAAATCTACTCTTCTGAATCTCCATTTAGAAAAGCAGTTTTTACATCCATTCGATGTACTTTAAGATTTCGCAATACGGCAATTGCAAGTACCAATCTAATGGTTGTTATTCTCGTAACTAGAGAATACGTATCAAAGTAATCAAGGCCTTATTTTTGTCTGTAACCTTTAATTACAAGTCTAGCCTTGTACTTATCAATTGTTCCATCTCCCTTCATTTTCTTCTTGAAAATCCATTTGTAACCTAGTGGTTTACTTCCCTCAGGAAGATCCACTAGTTCCCAAGTATGGTTTTGCAAGATGGAATCAATTTCACTTTTTATGGCCTCTTTCCATAATGGTCCTTCAGAAGAAGTTATAGTTTCTCTATAGCTTTGAGGTTCACTTTCCAGCATGTAGGTTAGAAAATCTGGACCAAAAGATTTTTCTATCCTAGCTCATTTGATGCGTCTAATTTCTACCTCTTCTTCTTGCTCTTGTTCTATTGAATCATGTATCCATTTAGAAGAGCTTGCTTCTTCTCTCGATCTGCACGAAAATACATTTTCAAAGAACGAGGCATTTCTCGATTCAATTATCGTGTTCTTGTGTATATCTTCAACTTTAGATTCATGCACAAGAAATCGATAAGCAACATTGTTATGTGCATATCCAATAAATATGCAGTCAACAGTTTTGGGACCTACCTTCACCTTCTTTGGTGTAGGTATAGCAACCTTCGCAAGACACCCCCACACTCGTAAGTATTTGTAGGATGGCATTCTTCCACGCCATAGCTTGTAAGGGCTTTTGTCTAGTTTCTTACGGGGTACCTTATTTAAAAGGTAATTAGCCGTCAAGACAGCTTCCCCCCACATGTTCTGAGGCAAGCCAGAACTTAATAACATGACATTCATCATTTCTTTAAGTGTACGGTTTTTCCGTTCTGCAATGCCATTCTGTTGAGGTGAATAAGGTGATGTTGTTTCGTGTCTAATTCCGTGTTGGGCACAGAATTCAGCAAAAGGTGATTCATATTCACCTCCACGATCACTTCTTAGCACCTTAATTTTCTTGTTGAGTTGATTCTCACTTCATTTTTATTGAGAGTAAATTTCTCTATAGATTCATCTTTACTTTTAAGAAGATACACATAACAAAACTTTGTGTTATCATCTATAAAAGTAATGAAGTACTTATTGCCACCACGTGTTTGTGTTGATTTTAAATCACATACATCGGTGTGAATTAAATCAAGTGGTTCATTATTTCTTTCAATATTTTTAAATGATGTCCTTGTTAACTTTGCCTCAACACAAGTTTCACACTTGTGCTTGGAATCAATATGGAATGTTGGTATACGATTCAAGTTAATTAATTTACGTAGAGTATCATAATTAACATGTCTTAGTCTACCATGCCACAAATTGGAAGACTCAAGCAAGTAAACAGAAGAGTTATTCATTTCGTTGAATTTTGGTTTAACAACCATTACATTGAGCTTAAACAACCCATCAGAAGCATAACCCTTGCCTACAAACATTCCATTTTTCATCAAAGTTACAACCCCTGACTCAAAAACAATGCGAAAGCCTGCTTATCTAAAAGCGAACCACACACCAAATTTTTTCGAATATCTGGCACATACAACACATTGTTGAGAGTCATTTCCTTCCCGGACGTCATCTTCAAAACCATTTTTACCTCAGAGGTAGCTGAATTCCCCATGTACAGCTTCTCGCCGTCTTCAGCTGGCTCAAAGGAACTAAATATTTCTTTGATAGAGCACACGTGCCTTGTAGCACCAGAGTCAATCCACCACTGTTTGGGGTTTGAGCCTACCAAGTTCACCTCAGAGACCACTGCAGCCAGGTTCATATCTGACACCTCTTGAGAAATTTCCTCAACCATGTTTGCCTCTCTGTTTCTTTTTGGTTTCTTGCAGTCAGAAGCCTTGTGACCCTTCCCGTCACAATTAAAGCATTTTCCTTCTAACTTCTTCTTGGAAATGCCTCCTTTGGGTCCCAACTTAACCCCTTTTCCCGTTGGCCCAGATTTATTCTTGCATTTGGAACTTTGCCTATGTTCAATAACATTGGCTTTAGCCACCTCAGGATTGAACCACTTCTTTTCAGAACTTTTGTTGTCTTCTTCAATGCGAAGTCTAACAACAAGTTCTTCCACGTTCATTTCCCTTCGCTTATGTTTCAAATAGTTCTTGAAGTCTCTCCAAGCTGGTGGCAATTTCTCAATGATTGCAGCCACTTGGAAAGTCTCACTAAGAATCATTCCCTCGGTATGAATATCATGTATGATCACTTGAAGCCCTTGTACTTGACTGATGACCGTTTTTGAGTCCACCATTTTATAATCCAAGAAGCGGCCTACGATGAATTTTTTTGCACCCGCATCCTCAGTCTTATACTTATGGTCCAAAGACTCCCACAGTTCCTTTTTAGTTTTCTTAGAGCTATACACATTGTAAAGCAAATCTGCAAGGCCATTCATGACATAATTTCTACACAAGGAATCATCATGTTTCCAAGCATCCAAAGCGTTAACCGCTTGTGCATCAGTCTCATTCTCACTAAGTTGTGGAGGATCTTCTGTCAAGAACCGCGCCAAGTTCAAGGTGGTCAAGTAGAAGAGAAGAATGTTGTGAATGTTGTTTCTCATCCCTTGAGTCGAAATCTGAAAGTTCTAAGCTCCCTGTAGTATCTGTCGCAAGTGCTACTACTCCAGCACCCATGAGAGTCGCGCACTACCTTATGAAAGTATGGATTTTGTTTTGTAAATTCTTTGATTCTGAGAACTACAAACATGGTGATGAGCACCATGTTAGAATGTTCATGAAATTTCCATGTAGTTTTGCTGATCTTATTTTCCTTGGATGTTTGATAAGGTTTTGGTTCTTGAAATGTTTTATTTTGCCAAATTGACGAGATACGTGAAATATGGGCGCAATATTTTATTGAAGGTTGTGTGTAATTTATTGATTTGTTAGTTTTTTTCATTAAAAATTATTTCTATAAATGGTTATGTTGGATTTTGATTAAACCGGATTGAAAACTGAATGACTTTTCTCTATGTTTTTTACATTTTTGGATAGTGTTCGAAAACGGGTTATTTTGTTGAATTGTTTTATGCTGTTTTTTATTTAAAAAATGGTAATAGGTGTAGGTTGCTAGAAACAAACGACGCCTATTTAGAGAACCTTAGACCGATGCCTATTGTCTACTAAAGGTGTCGGTTGTTGTTGAGAAACCGATACTTATTGTAAACAATACGCATCAGTTACAACCTACACCAAAAACTCGGAGTATTAGTGTCGCCTCCATGCATGTCGTTTCAGAAATCGATGCTTATTGCCGTTTACAACCGACACGAATGGCCAATTTTGTACTAGTGAAAGAGAGTTCAAAAAGCATCATAGTGCTCGTTGTACTAGCGATTTATAGTGCAACTATCGCAATTTTGTTGTCGTTGTATCTTGGGAGACGATTGTCATTTTTTCATACGCACCATGAGTGGGGCAATCTCGTCTTAAAGAGAAAGAGTTTAACTCTTGCCTCGACATTTCGTTTTTGTACCGATACTTTGCTCAAATTTCTACATCCATTTGATATACACCAACCATATTCTCCATTAATATCGAATGAAACATCAAAGAGATAAGAAACTTCATAGGGCATTGAAAATATGTCACATGGTTCATTTGGGGTTTTCCTCTTTAGTTTGTTGTCTTGGAACATTCATTGTACATTTATGGTTTACCAATGTCTTAGTCTTGTCTTGTAGTGGAAATGAGTGTGGGTGTGGAGAATAAGATTTGCAATAGAAATATCATAATAAAAAGAGAGATTTGCAATAGAAAATTTGGTGTGAATTCCGAAAATGAATTCCGGAAAAAATATATACTGAGTTTGAGAAATTTTGGCGAATTGTCATACTTGTTTGATGTCGCTATTTAAAGATGTGTTCATATCTAACTCATATTTTTTTTTTGAAACAAACAGGAAAATATACCATTAATCAAGCAGATCGAACTGCAAATTCGTTACAAATAAAAAGTGGAGGAACAGAACTCCACTCTAAGACACCAGACAAAGAACTTGTTGCTCTAGCTAAAGTATGAGCGACAGCGTTCGCTGATCTCCTAACAAACACACACTCGAAATTATCCCTATCTACCATAATACTACGACATTCACGAATTAAATCAGCAAAATAAGTGTTATCTGCTGGACATATACGCAAAGATTTCACCACCTTGAGGCAGTCCGATTCCAGAATAAAAGAAGAATTCGGCCATTTTTTCATTAACCAACTAAGCACTTCTCTCATGCCCAAAACTTCGCAACTTCGAGGCTCCAAAATCCCCCGCATACCTCCTTGTATCACGCCACAAATGACCTTTGCATCTCTAATGATACCACCATAACCAAACTTACCATACTCCACAAACATGGCTGCATCTACATTACATTTAAGCCACCCATCTCTTGGTTTTTTCTACCGAATAGCCCCATCCATACTTGACAATTGCCAATCTCCCATATCATTTGTTTGTGCCACCTCCCCTTTGTGATAATAAAGTGCATTGACGATTAATAAGTGAGATGGGGACATGTGCTTTTGATTCCAAACAATTTCATTTTGTTTTTCCAAATACACCACAGCAACATAGCCACATCATTTCTATCCTCAATCGATCCATTCGCCCAAACTTTGTGTAAACAAGATAGAAAAGACATAGGAACCGAGCTCGCAGAAATTGACACAAACTCCAACATCTTTTGGCAAAAGAGCGGTGAAAAAATATATGGGCCAATGTCTCAGAATCCAAATTGCAAACAGGACATAGAATTGGTACTTGCACATGTCTTGAAATCAGACTTTCTTTGGTAGGCAAAATATTATGAATAGCTCTCCAAACCAAGTTCTTAACCTTAGCCGAATTCTCAAATTCCACAAAGACTTCCTTTGAAAAAGGCGATCAAAATTTGCTCGAGCAATGCAGATGGTCACATAGCAATTTGTATCTTTGATTTTCTTGTATAAATTCCCCTCTTACAACCAAGCCAATACCAGCAATCACCTGAATTCCCTACACTAAGGGGAATACTCAAAATCAGCTTTTGATCCCTTTCATTAAAGATGTCTTTAATCAGATCCTCATCCCATTTCAGCAAATTCATGTGCATCAAATTTCTAACTACGGCCTGACTCATATGCAAAGGAGGAGAGGAAACAAATGCATCTTTATCTGGGAGCCAAGGATCACCACAGACTGAAATCTGAGAGCCATCTCCAACTTTCAGTCTACAATTTTTTGCCACCAAATCTCTAGCAGCAAGTATACTCCTCCAAACATAGCTAGGATTAGACCTTATTTTAGCCCTCAATAACACAGATGATGGAAAGTACCGAGACTTAAGCAACCTTGCCACAAGCGAATTAGGATTTGTAAGCAATCTCCAAATCTGTTTTCCAAGCAAAGCCAAATTAAATTCGTGCAATTTTTTGAAACTAAGACCTCCTTGACTCTTGTGAATACATAGCTTATCCCATGAATACCAATTAATACCTCGAGAAGAATTATCACCTTTACCCCACCAAAACGAGTTCATCATTCTTTCCAACTCGAAACACAAATCAAGCGGGAGTAAGAAAATGCTCATGGCATAAATAGGCATGGCATGTGCTACCGTTTTCAGTAAAATTTCCTTACCAGCCCTAGAAAGTAATTTCCTTCTCCAACCTTGAAGCCTGCTCCAAACCTTTTCTTTAATGAAACCGAAGATCTCTTTTTTATTTCGACCAACCAAATAAGGAAGTCCTAAATAAGAACCATGGTTCACTATCAGAGAGACATTCAAAAGAGTACAAATCTGGTGAATCTCCTCATCACCAGTATTTCTACTAAACGAAATAGAAGATTTCTGAAAAATCACCAATTGCCCCGAAGCTTGAGCATACAAATCAAGGCACATTTGAATTCTAGAACATTCAACACGATTAGCACGGAAAAATAGAAAGCTATCATCCGCAAAAAACAAGTGGGATATACTCGGTGCATTTCTAGCAATTCGACATCCATGAATCCAACCCCTTCTTTCATAATTTTGAATAATAGTTGAAAGACCCTCAGCACACAAAATGGAAAGGTAAGGCGATAAAGGGTCGCCTTGTCTTAAATCCCGTTCCGGAACAAAAACTTCGGATTCAAAATCTCCATGGATAATTCTATATCTCACCGTCATAACACAAAGCATGATAAGCTGAGCCCATCTAGAATGAAAGCCCATCTTCAACAGAATAGCCTTAAGATACGTCCATTCAATGCGATCATAGGCCTTGCTCATATCAATTTTTTGAGCCGCCACGCCATGTTTGCCTTGTCTCTTACGTTTAAGAAAATGATTAATCTCAAAAGCAACCACAATGTTATCAAAAATCAGCCGCTTGGGAACAAAAGCGCTTTGAAATTCAGAAATAACTCCAGGAAGGACCTTCTTCAAACGATTTGCTAAAACTTTTGAGATAATCTTATAAACCACATTACACAAGGCAATAGGTCTTAAATCAGCTACAACCTCCGGATTACTCTTTTTCGGGATGAGAACAACATTGGTATCATTAAACCCCACTGGGAATGAACAAGAGTTAATAAAATGAAGACATGAAGAAATAACTTCCGAACCTGTGATATCCCAAAACCTTTGAAAAAATGTCGGATTCATTCCGTCTGGACCCGGGGACTTATCTAGATGCATAGCAAATAAAGCTTCTTTAATCTCAACTTCTGTAAAATTTTCCAACAACTCTTCATTCTGGCTTTCAGAAATTCGGGATTCAACACAGTCAATAATGGGACTGCAATTGCATCCTGATGAGGAAAAAATATTGACGAAATGATTGATGATGTGTTGTCCCAATCCTTCCTCCCGATTCAGCCGACGACCAGCACCATCCTTAAGTTGAGAGATTGAATTATGTCGATTTCTCGTCGACGCCACCGTATGAAAATATTTTGAGTTTGAATCCCCTCCCTTGAGCCAAAAAAGCTTGGCTCGCTGCTTCCAGAAATCCTCTTGTTGCGCCAATAGGAGATTATATTGTTGCTGAGCTCTCTGAAATTCTTGTACTGAGTAAGAATCACGACCACCCCGAAATAGACGCATTTTTTGTTTAGCTTCTCTGATTCTGTTAAAGAAAGAGTTACGTAGAGCTTCACCCCACTGAAATAAATCATTACCACAATGTGCAATTCTACCAATCAAATTTCCAAAATCTCCCTTATTCCAACCTTCAGTCACAATATCTTTAAGATTTTTTTCTCGTAACCAGTTGTTCTCGAATCTAAATTTTCGCACACGTTTTATGTGATATTGTTTACCCAACTCCATAAATATAGGAGAATGATCAGATATTATCGCTTCTAGATTCCAAATTTTACTGTTAGGAAACAAAGAAATCCAGTTTTGATTAGCTAGTCCCCTGTCCAATCGCTCTTCCACCCACTGAGGCGTGCCTCTTCCTCGTTCCCATGTAAATTGATAACCGATAAAACCTAAATCCAACAGGCCACAGTCGTCAATAGCAGCTCGAAAACCAGTTAGAAGCCCAGGAGGATGACTCACAACACCCCTTTTTTTTCCGACGAAGATAAAAGGTCATTAAAATCACCAACGCAACACCAAGGGAGAGTAGATTGTTGAGCTAAGAGTCTTAGGAAATCCCATGACTGACGTCGTCTTGTCCTCTCCGGGAAACCATAGAAACCAGTAATCCTAAACCTCGAAAGATTCTCGATACAAACGATAATATCAATATGGTTTGATGAGAAGCTCAACAATTCTGCCATATTTTGTTTTTTCCAGAACAATGCGAGACCGCCACTGTGACCCGAACTACTAACACCAAATAGTCCTTCATAACCCATCTTAATACGAATCTCTCCAATTTATTTTTATGAAGCATCGTTTCCATAAGAAATATAAAAGCAGGCCTTTTCAGTTGGACTAAGTCCAATAAAACTTGAACTGTTCGTGGGTTGCCAAGCCCACGATAGTTCCAACTGAGGGTACTCATAATCCCCGGTGGGCCTGGAGACCAGAGCCCACCGCTTTCAAGTTTTTTTGGTTCTTACCCAATTCGACAATAGCCAAAGATGAATCACAAGACTGAGGATCAAAAGCCATTTTTCCAGAATCCTTCAAAGAAACTGTATCAGTTCTTTTCCTTTTATTATTCAATTTAAATTCTTCCTTATCTTTACCCGTTGAGGAAGAAGTTATGGCAAAATTTAAATTAGACATATTAACCAATTCTTGTCCAATCTTAACCGTATCTGCAGAGTCAATAACTCCCTCAACAATAACTGCTCCTTCTTTCACTCTGCTAACTCCAACACATGTATTAACCTCCGGACGGTTATTCCCCTGATTGGTAGATGATCCTTCCGATGAGTAACCGTCATTAACTCCCTGTTGCTGACCGGATTTTGCCGCCGGAAAAGGAGAACGCAGCCATTGCATACCAATAGTATTTTGGTTCTTTCGAGAAGAGGCCCTCAGCCATGAACCATACGCCCTCTCCTCCGATTGTTCATTAAAAAGCTTCTCACAAAACTTTTCCGAATGTCCAAGCAAACCACAGAAGAAACAAAAGGTTGGAAGGCGTTCATATTTAAAATTAAGCCACACCCATTCACCATCTGGTTTTTTGAGCTTCATACGCCTTTTTAGCGGAGATCGGACATCAAAAGTGACCCTAATTCTCATGTATGTTTGCCAGACACCACTAAAACTATGTTGGTCAGTATCCAGGAAATTTCCAATAAAATTCCCAACAATCTTTCCCACCTTCTCTGTCATGAAACCAAATGGCACGTCATAAACTTGTACCCACAATTCCGTATTAAGCAATGGGATTTTTGAAGGTTGTTCTCCAACGTTCAGCTTTTAGTAAGAAGAAGAGCATTGTCAAACGTCCATGGACCATTGGATTGAACACGTGCAATATCTAACTCATGAAAGAACTGGAATAAAAAAAGATTAGGGCCTAATTCTTTGATAAAAACTCCTTTTACTGGACGCCAAATCACAGCAAGGGTGTTCTTCATAGCCAAAAAGTTTATTTGACGCTCTATTAAGAAGCGACCAACCAAACAGAACCGAAATTCTTCCGATTGTCCGGCCTCCTCAGTCTCATCAATACAAACACCACTCTCTTCCTCCTCCTTGAGTTGCATGCGACAACAAAGATCATCAATTGAGGGGTGATATTCAGACATGGTTAACAAAGTCACAGTAAAAAAACAAAAACTATAGGTAAACGTCAGAATCCAACTTTCCTTGTTAGAAAACAAGACAAAACCAGAAACTTGTCATAAAAACGTAAGCACATTCCACATCAGGTACCAAAGGTTTCACAAAGTTATATAGAGAGAGATTTCTTCACTTATTGTTGTAATTCACTTTAAAGATATATGTTAATGGGTAGGTACAAACTTAGAAGTTATACTTGTATATAAGTGTAGCTGATATTAAAAAATTTAAACAGGCCTCAACTTCGTGTTTAATTTTCAACCCACCCTATTTATATTTTTGATTTTATCATATACATATATTTCTAAAAAAATTATCCCTTAAAATTATTGTTCTTCTAGCGTGGTCGTCTTGAATTTTAATAACTTTGCTCCAAATCTCCAATTATTGTCTTTACTATCCAATTATCTCGTTACTAGAAAATTTAGTGAAGAGAAAAAGAAGAACATATACTTTCAAAGAAAGTGAAAAACCCTAGCGATCTTCTCCTTCTACATCTTCTTCCTCCCTTTGTTCTCCCATCCTCCACAGGAGATATGGGTGTAACCAGGATTTCCAATTTTCGACCAGTATGGTCATAAACGTTTTATGTTTCGCATGGTGGTTGTCCAAGCAAAGTTTTAAAAAATAGAAAATAAAAATATTGCAATAAAAAAACAAATCGGAAGGTCGTACCTTACAACAATTCTTTACATGTTTTCATACTTTGAGGACGCTTTACAACGACTTCCAGTATGGTTGGGAGCACTTATGTAAAAGTCCACTTTGAAAATGGACTTCTTAGCAAGTGACTTTTCAATAAGTCTCCAATTCTGACTTCTCTATAATGGGATTTTTTTTCAGAAGTGTCTTATCCAAAAGTCTATTCTGAATTATCCACTAAATAATTATTATTATAGAAAATAGACTTTAAAATCCAAAAGTCTATTTAAAAAGTACACTCAATAAAGTTATTCATTATCAAGTTTGGAACATATATATCTCTATATACAAATAAGTCAGTCTTTCATTCACTCATATACCTTAATTGGGTCAGGTGATTCTTATTTCTTTGGGCCAGGACAATAGGTTTATTAGCCTTTTTAATTTTAACTCATTCTTTTAATAGCTAGACCTTAGGTTGAATTTTCAGTGCAGTCTAGCACAAATTTAATAGGGCCATTCGGAGATCCACTGCGATTCGCCAATCACACTTGTCCTCAGGTGGCTACACCACTGGTGGAGGATGAATGAAGTGATTTTATGTTTTAAATTTCCTTTTATGAATAAATAAGCTTGTCCCTATATGTGATTTTTGTTTGTCCTCAATAGGTGGCAAAGACGAATGCATTAACCATGTGTATGGGGACCACGTGCCCCATTCTTTTTCATTCTTTACTTTTTTTAGTATTTTAGTTTTTAAAATATTTTTTTAAAGGCTATATAGTAATTGGGTCTAAATAACAATGGGGTTATGTTTACATAGTCAACTTTCAGTTTTTTATGTTAGAAAATAAATTTTAAGAATGTATTAGTCATTGTGTGAAACTTGAGATTGTGTTTGCATAAACGAATGAAAATTAGATTATATATGCTCATAAATGAAAAATTATTTAGTTGAGTAGTTCTAAGAGAGTTCTAAATACGAAAGTATATGATAAAAATAAAGTTATATTTGTTTGTATGTATTTGAGTATCAACAATTAAAAAAATTGATAGTGGTGGGGTCTATTTTTAATATTTAATTTTTATATATGATATTATATTTGTAAGATTCATAGATAGTGAGTCTCATTAAATTGATATAGTTTAAATTTAGTAAATGTTAAGTAGATGTAAGTGTTAGTACATAATGGTCTCACTAGTGTAATTTGAATCAAAAGATGTGAATAGTCCTTGACAAGTGTTAGCAGTTAGATTAGAGATGTGTGTATGGTTGAGAAATTGAAATTATAGACTTGAAATATTATTTTATGTGAAAAATAGGAAGAGAAATTTGTGATTTCCAATGGATTTTTTTTCAAACAAACACGATTCTTTTGTTTATAAATAGTATAAAAATCAAAACAGAAACTTGGGAAAAAATAGGGTAAAAGTGTCCCCGTTGCAAATAATTTCTGGATTCGTCATGCTAGGTGGCTTTTGTTTTATTTTAATAAATTTGTCCATATTTGTGTGTTTTTGTTAAGAAAATTTAGATGTGACATTACTTTATTCGCAGAAGCGATAATTTTCTACGTCTTCTTAAAGAGAGTTTTTCTTTTTTTTTTTTATCAACTTAAAGAGAGTTTTGAGTAATCAAAAACTAAACACATGCATCAACAATTTCTTGTGACCAAATTAACCTTTTTCTTTTTCCTTTTTTCTCCTTTTGTTCTTTTAAGGAAAGTCTTGTGACCAAATTAATTCAATCACATCCAAACGGTTAGGCTATGTTTGGTTAGCTTCCCCCAATCACCCACTTCCCCCAATCATTTCCCCCAATCACCAACCAAACATATATTACGTTTCCCGATGCATTTCTCTACTAATACACACATTTCCCAATACATCACATCAAACTCTCTTCCCTCAATTACTCCCCAAAAACTTCCCCCAATCACTCTCAATCACTAAACAAACATACCCTTACAGATTCTCTAAAGGTCGAAATTCGCACCTAAGAAGGGTATTACCGTAATTGCACAAAGTGAGGACCACTTCTCCTTTCCTATTAATTTTCAAGAGGATATTTTATTTATATTATTATAATTTATTTCACCTATATAAAATTTAGAAAAAAGATATCATATTATAATATTTATTCAATATATTTTATATGGCGTTTGGTTTCTTCTCCAACGCTACTTCTGCGGAGTTTTCTGTTATATATTCATCTCTGTGTTAATCCAATTCTCTATTTCTCTCTCCATCTCTCTTTCCCTTGTTTTCAACGATACCTGTCTTGTTACTGCATTCTTTGATCCGAATATCCAATTTTCTCTATCTATACACGCAGACGCAGATATATATTTCTCTCTCTAGATCTTCTCTCTTTCATTCATGGCGTGTTACTTTTCGTATAAGGTGAGTTCACTTCGCCGCTAGGTTTTTCGATTTTATTAGCAATTCTTGGGAAGTTAAAGAGTTTTGTGCGGATATGGCATAAAATTATCACTTATTGTTGAATGGTCTGATATCCTGTAATTTGAAATTTGCACCGTGCCTTAATGGTGGAAATACTGGTTTGTTTGTTTTCGTTTTATTTTTTTCCTTTGAGTTGATCGTGTTGGCTAGTGCTGTATGTGTTTTTTTTCACTTGATTTTTTTTACTGAACTATTTGCTAATTTGGTGTTAATATTTTCTAACGTGTTTTACTCTTTCTTTCTTCCTTTAGCGTTTGCGATTGAAAAACTTGTTTGGATTTCAGATTTTGTGAATTCAATTATTTTAATGAGGTGATTATTCCATGGTTCGTTTTCCGATGAAATTTCTCGAGGAATTCATTTGATTCTTCAAATTGTAATTTTAGTTTCTTCTGTAATTTCTCACAAAATATATTACCTGGAAATTTGGGACTTTCTTTATTCTTTAATTGTGAATTTTTTTTAAATATTACTAGCGATTTAAAGTTGTTATTTATATGCTTTTGGTTAGGATCATTATTTCCTTTTTATTTTTTAACAGCAAGGATCATTATTTCTAGTGAGGGGTAACTTTGCATCTGAAGTTGTAGTATGTGATATCTATATACAGTTTTCTTGTATTAATTTTACTACAAAAACAACAAAACTAATAATAATTACACTTATTGTTATTATTATTATCATTATCATTATCATTAATATTATTATTATTAGTTTCAACTTTCAATGTTCCCTCAGGAGATGAGATCTTCTAGTTCTACACCTTAATTTGGGCAGAAATTGACTGATACAGATAATGGCTGAACATTTCTCAAGGCTATAACTAATATCTGACCTTTATTGTTGGTCTTTAGTTGATTTCAGATTTTTGTATGTTTTCCCTAATGTCAGGTGTATTTTTTTATTTTCATTCTTAAATTTTGAACCATTTGTTTTAGCATGCAACATTAAAATGTTGATTCGATTGCTTATTAGTTAAAATTTTTGACAGATGGATGAAATTTGAGGTTCATGCATAGTTTCTTGCTGATGAATGCAGAAATTTGGACATCCGTTGCTGTAGTTTTTGTAGCAAGGAGGTTTTAAGAGAAGACGGTGGCTGTTTTTAGATGATAACCACTGCTTGCAGCTAGTAGAGGCTGCATATAAGCATGTTGATATCATTTTGGTTGATATTCAATCATTCTTACAATGAAAAGCCAGCACTTTACTACATATTGTATTACTTGGCGGACATAAGCACAAATGTGTACATACAACTAGTTGAAGAACACTGTTTAAACAGTGTAGAAACCTCTTTAAAGAGGTTAGGCCTCCATTGAATTAACATTGACCATCCAAATTTTGTGAATCAAAGAATGGAAAGGTGAGTCTTTTTCCTACTATTCATCTCAATACGGCTACAATAACTTTCTTCTGGCGATCTGTGAGCTTTACAAAGCCATTTTTTTGTCCTTCCAGATATAAACTTTTGAACGAGCTTGGCGATGGAACTTGCGGTAGTGTATATAAAGCCGTAAATATTGAAACATCTGAGATTGTGAGCAATATTTATTCTCCTTCATTCTGCTCTATTTCCTTGTGAAGTTCTACATACTGTAGAAAATGTTACACAAGAAGCCGTTTATCTTAACATATTTTATCTGTTCCAGGTTGCAGTCAAGAAAATGAAGAGGAAGTTCTATTACTGGGAGGAGTGTGTGAACCTACGAGAAGTAAAAGTATGCGAGTCAATTCGTTGTTGCTTTTCACTTAAAGCGGATAAACATGAAAAATCTTGAAGGTTGCATGTGGAGGCACTTGTATATATTTTAGCTAACAGTTTTGTTCCTCGTATGTGCAGTCCCTTCGCAGATTAAACCATCCTAATGTCATCAAGTTGTTGGAGATTGTCAGACAAAACAATGAGCTTTTCTTCATTTTTGAGTACATGGTATAGATCTGATTGCATGTACTTCTTTGCAAACTATTTTTCTGTTTATGACATGCGATTTTTATACTTTTTTATGATAGAAATTATACCTTTGACAGCTTATTTATTCATTGTTGAAAATCTCATTAAACATAACTTAGAGCATACAACTGATGATCTCTTGTTCTACAGTGGTGCACACATATATTCAAATAATGTAGTTTTTTTAGTATCTTTTTATTTTGATTTAGTTTTCATTTTTTGTTCTGACAAGTTTCTGCTTTTTTTCATTTTCCTTCCTTCTGTTGAAAATTGCATCTTTATAGACAAACATGGGGTGATAGCTGTATAATGAACTTTTGATTGGTGACGTTTATCTAATGGTGTCTCACACTATTCTGTACACAGCAATTTGCATGCTAAATTTCTAATTGGATTTTTAATAATAAGAAAAATCTTGAATGCGAAACTAAGTATTGAGATTAAACCTAAGAAATTGTGCTAATTAAAATTGAACTGAATTAAGTATTCATCTTTGTTTGCCAGTTTTGATAGTTCTTACCTATTTATGCACTTCCTGCAGACTCCTTTAAGATTGTTAAAAGCTAATTGGAAGATTTAAAACACAAAGTTAATTAAGTCCAAATTAGTTGATATACTTGAAAATGGAAAAATGACAGAATATTCCGAAATTGGATGTGGCTGGTGAAGAAATGAGGATAAAAAGTGAGAGAAAGGACAACTTGCATTTGAAGTGATTGTTATCAGTTTCTAGATCTGGGAGATTTACGTTACTGATACTTTTAAGACTTCATTTGGAAATTTACTGTAGTGATAAAAAAGACATATGGTACATCATGGCAATCATTATGAATGCTTTAGTCTGGAGAGGGAAAGGTTTGAATTTTAACATCTGTGGAGGTATTCCTTCCTTTCAGATGATCGTCTATACTATGTCAAGTACAATATTATTTTGTAGAAGCAGATATCGAAGGTTACATTCGTGAAAAATGCTATAGTATGAAAAACTGCTCCCAAATGTATTCAGGGCTTCTTTTGTATGTTAGTACTTTCTTGGCATAACATAATTAATTGGCTGTGTCTTGATATGATTTTAAACTTGAATTAATAATGTCCCAAATGAGAATTTTTTGTTACCTTCTTGAACGTGGGCTTCGTTTCCAGGAACATAACTTATACCAAATAATGAAAGATCAGCAAAGATCTTTTTCAGAACAAGAGATTCGAGCCTTGATGTCTCAGGTGCTGCAAGGACTTGCACACGTGCATAAAAACGGATATTTTCATCGGGATCTTAAACCTGGTATTGATTTATTAAGGTTTCTGCATTGTATGGATTGACATACTTTTGTGAAGGAAATAATGTTTTAGAGCTAATTCGCTGACATCTTTCTACCTCCAGAGAATTTACTGGTGACGAATAACACAATAAAGATTGCTGACTTTGGACTAGCTAGAGAATTGTCATCTACGCCTCCTTTTACGGACTATGTTTCTACTCGCTGGTGCGACATCTTCGTCAACACTAATGTGCCTTCTCTTGTTTGTTTAATGGTTTAGATCAGTCTTAATGTAAACCTTACACATGTTTTGCGTTTTCTGGAAAGGTATCGAGCTCCGGAGGTATTGTTGCAATCTGCATCTTATACCCCTGCCATTGGTATGCACAAGGCTGTTACTCACGCACACTTCCTATCTTTCTATTACATGAAATTTTGGAAACTGCTATGTTCTGTTTTTCTTCTTGATTGTTGGTTTATGTTCTTGGTGGGTTCTTCTGGGAACTTGGGTTTAGTGTGCCATCCTCAACAATATTTGAAATAAGTGTTACTTACTAGACTAGATAATTTTTGGTGCTCCAAGTTGTCATGGATCTGTGATTTATATGCTTCCTTAAGAAGATATTTTAGACTCTTTGTTTATTGTCTCGTTCCATTCTTTTAACTGATAACTCATCGGATCATAAATTCCTACAGATATGTGGGCAGTTGGTGCTATACTGGCTGAGCTTTTCACCTCGTGCCCAATTTTTCCTGGGGAAAGGCAAGCTCATGATCTAGTGTCTGAATATGTGTGGGTGTGTGTCCAATAACATTATTAGTTTTCGAATATTTATGTTTTTTAATTTTTCTGTATCTATGGGATTATTATATATGTGAGACACCCAGTCCAGTCAAACGACTTTGTGAGTGAAGTACATGGATATGTGTTCCTTATATAACATGTGAATCTTGTTCGATGCATGAGCAGTGAAATTGATCAGTTGTACAAGATATGCTGTGTACTGGGACGGCCTGACTGGAATACCTTTCCTGAGGCTACAAACATTTCTCGATTAGTTGATATTACTTATTCAGATGTGAGATCCCTTTAACTTTGGCGTTATAGGCGATCGCTCTTTCAGATTATTTTCTTGCATCTTTCACTGATTTGGATGTCAATCTTGTTGATAGATCATGCCTGCTAATCTTTCTGATATTATTCCAAACGCAAGCTTGGAAGCAATTGACTTGATCAAGGTAACTTTAATCCCTCTGATGGTTCTTACTGGGGATTTACTTTGGCAAATGGCTGTTGTAAGTACCCTAAATATAATATATTTTCAATCATTTCAGCAACTCTGTTCCTGGGATCCATTGAAGAGGCCAACTGCAGATCAATGCTTACAGCATCCTTTTTTCCATGTAATATGCCTCACAGGTTTATATAAGCTTAGACAATTGTTGCATAGGTACTAACTTCTCCCTATGATTAGGTTTCCACATGGGTTCCTCGTCCGCCAGCAGATACACTTCAACTAAGTCTAGGTATCTCTAGTTGGTATTGGCATACTCTCACCAATGTAGGCTTCGGTGATATATTCTTACCTTTTGACATGTGTAGGATCAGAACCTAATCTTGAGCTGAACCTGTGGGACTTTGGCACTTCAACAGATGATTGTTTCCTTGGCCTGACGTTGGCAGTAAAACCTAGTGCTCCAAGCTTGGGTAAAATTTGTGTTCCAGTGCTTTCTTTTCATTTATTCTGTGCTCCAAACATATAGGAGTATAAGCCCCCATGTTATAATACATAACTGACATAATGAGAAAAATAACTTGTAAAATTGGTGAGAATTTTACTAAGTACCACATGCACTAATGGAGATTAGACGAAATCATAGCTGTGATATAGGTGTATCAAGACCTCATCAACAATGTAACTGCCTTTTGAATGTCATATAACGAATTCAGTGTATTGGGAAAAAGAAAATAAGAAGAATCTACATGTGGTAGGAAACGTGAATTATCTGACACTATGCTTTCCAATTGCATATAATATAGCAGAAACTTTTTTCATGCCAAAATATCATTTTCCATAAAAGGTATGGGGTCTTTTCTTATGTTCAATGTGATTGTGTTGTTACAAAGTATATATTTTCAAAAGTTCGTATGAGACTTTATTACTTGTTTTCCTATTCTTTGTGGTCCAAATTTGTAGACATCTAACTCCGTATAGTTTTAGTTGTTAAGACAATAGATTCCTACCGAGGTTCTTCCAGAAATGATATCATTTGCCATATGAGACTAATTTATCTGGATATAAAGTAACAATCAAGAGGTCATTTTCCTGGCAATTCTCTTGATTAACTCATTCAAATGCAGACACTGCCATTATTAGATTCCTATATTTGTTAATTCTTTCAGGCTGTAGAGTTAGTTGATCTTTACCTGATATTCCTGTTTCACGTTGTCATTCTACTTTCATGAATGTTTTTAGTTGTTGCCTTTCTGAATTTTTTCATTTTTCTGATGAGCAACTTTACTACTTGTAGAGATGGCCCAGAAAAATCAAGGTGCCAAAGAGGTAAGTTTCATGTTTTCACGTACTTCTGTTTCTGTTAATAAGACTTAAGGGACCTTGGTAAAAATTTCTGTTTATGAAAGTTTGTAACCTTGTGCAGGATGTGATGATCTGCCCTGGTTTTATTGACCATTCACAACAATCAGGTAATATTTGTCTTTTGCTCTGTATTAATTATTAATTATTTAGAGTCCAAGTCCTTCAGAGTTCAGCCTTTTAAGGAATTATAAATAATTATAACTATAATATAATTATAATATAATAATAATTGTAATTGTATGCTCATTGCTCACTGCTGCTTTTCAGTTTTCTGGTCGCTATTTCCCTCAAATCACCATGTAAGAACTACATCAGTGGAGCCTTCCCTATCACTATCTTTCAGGTAAGTCACACATGGTTATCTGTAAGTATGATTAGCGGTGATATCGTTGCATATGTTAATTACTATAAACCAGTTGGAGTGAAGGGGGGATGGATGGAGGGAATATTCGGCTGAATTGAGTTTCAAAATCTTTTTGTGCCATCTTTTTCCTCTCCATGCCATGTCTACAATGGGCTTTCAGTTTCTGATGTAGTGTACGTTATTTTTCCATTTATTTTTAATTTTTGTTTTCCCCCTTGTTATTCTCTATGGTGGTAAAATATCTGCTTGATTTTCTCTTATTCAATCATTTAAAGAGGTCAAGCTTATGAATTTTTTTCTGGCTCAAGCTTAGGCTTGCATTAAAATTTGACTCCGAGCTTTTTAATTTAGTCTAAGCTCGAGTTGAATGTAGAAATAATTTGAGCTTTGCCATTATACCATGAAGCCTATTCAAGCTCGAGGGCAACTATACAAAAAACAATTTATGCTATGCTACTTGAAGTAGTGTAAATAATTAATATTGGTTATTATAATAGAATTATGTTATGTTTGTTAAAAATTTCTTGTTATAGCAGTATCATATAAAATTAAAATATAATCGTGTATTGTGAGATTTATTGAATTAAAATATAATCTAAAATTGTTTTAATATAAATTTGTTATCATCATTATCATTGTTCTTAAGAAGAATAAAGGTATTATTACTATTACCACTATGCTTATTGGTAGAATGATAGTATAATTTAAAATAAGTTAAAGAATATAAAAGTAAGATGCGAGTATTTGAGCACTTGTATTTTAGTCGAGCTAGGAGCTCGACTGAGCTTCACTTGAGCCGACTTGTGAAGCTCGCAAGCTGGCTTGGTTTTCTGCTCCTCCCTTCTCCCACTTCTGAAAGGATAAATACCGCGCATGCACACACAAAATAGAGAAGAATGTAAAAAAAGCTGGAACATAAATATAATTATGCATACTTACTATATGTTTGTTGGAGTGCAGATAATTGAGTTTTTGATGAGCTTATTTATCATTCTTTTGCACCTTTTTTTTTCTGTACCATTGCAGTTCAGTTCCAAATGCGTCAATTGGAGGTCCACAATCAGCAGCGTTTGCCATGGCATCATTTCAGTCCAATATTTTAGACGGTCCATTACTGGCGACATCCTCCCCCTTCCCGCAGGGTCATTTTCTCTGAGATATACGTGTTTTTTTGGAGTATGCTCATACGACAAGAATTTCATAGTATGCAGTTGTAGTTTATAACTTCTTCTTTGTCCATAGTCCATACAGTTATTTACTTGTAAAGAATTTCACTTTTTGCTGGTAATCCCCCAAACGGGACACTGTTTTCAGGTCAATCATTGAATACCAAAATGATGTACCTCCGCTTGCAGGATATCAAATGATGTCTTTGCTCTAGTTATTTTGAGTTTGATATTAAATGATGTAATTTTCTGGGGAAAATAATATTCACATGATTGATATCTATCTTCTCTTTATAGTGACTCCCATTGAAGCGAATTTTCTGCATGACGAAAACACAAAGTTGAGTTACTGTGTGTTTACGAATTACTGATCCAAACTATATCCACGTGGTAACTGCCAAACTTAACCATTGTTTGTTGCATTTTTGGATAGTCTATTTCCAACAGAAATAACAAAATTTCCAAATAAGCATAGATATTAATATAAACTAAGTCAGAGTACAGTTGCACCGAAATCAGAAAGAAATACAATCTGACGTCTTAATCATTCTTACTTTCCTAAGCCCAGCAATTACATCATAAAATGTTTGGAAACTTGTCCATTACAAAATAAAATTAAATTGTCTTAAATAGATCGCCAAATACAACAGAGAAACTAGTCCATAGCTTCAAGATCATCGCCGCCGTTGTCCTGATGCGGGTCCTCATCCTCTGGTTGTGAAAACAGGGCGGAGTGAGAGAAAAATTCTCAGTGGGTGGGTGCGAGTGTGTAAGTGTGGCGTACAGTTGTGCAGGAAAATTAATTCATGGAAATTTATGCATGATTCGTGCATGTTTCATTATCATACATTTAATAATTAAAGTAATTTACGAATTTAAGTAAGTTGGAACGGTCAGATAGCAGTCAAACAGAAGTGGTTACACACGAAGATGTGACGTCAACCAATATTAGTTCAAAGGGTTGCGCACGAAAATGTGACGCCTACCGACTAGCCTTATACAGCGGAGACGTGTCGATCAAACATCGGCTCCTTGACAGATCACCTTATCCCTCTAATGGATAGGGCTGGAGCCAGTATCCCAAAAGGCACGCCGCCTCTACAGTGGGGCCAGCTAAGCCCGAAGATCGTCATAATCATGATTATACCCATTCTACCACCAATCGCCCATCAGACTCTCCTATCCGACTCGAGGTTGGGATTTGAACGATGGAGGTCGGTACGGAATTGCAGCCGAGCTAACCCATCTCATATGCGACTTATCCATTCCACAAATACATTCAGAAGTTTTCTCAAATAAGTGATTTATAACAAGTAAGATAGAAAAACCGGAGTGATCTTAGTCACACTGTGTCCGGTATTGAGTTAGCTAAGTTCAAATTTGCGGTCTAGTTATCGGGTGGATAATCTAGCCGGAAACGATATTTGGTTCGATATATATATATATATATATATATATATAAGTCTGTATTGAAATATTACATATTACTCGGGCGAGGAAGTCGCCCTATTGTTGGTGTATTTATTCGGGCAAGAAAGCCTGGATTAATAACTTGGATAATAATTAAAATATAACTTTCGTTGAATAATTATAAAAACTAGTGTTACACCGTGCCATGCACGGTGAGTGTTATATTGGGCCTCTGTAATTGGATTTTGTTGAACAATAAAGAGTTTGTTGTGTCTAACCATTGGATTTATGTTAAAAAAGTAATATTAATAAAATATAAACATGTAAACTAAAATTCATACAAATTATTAAAATTAAAGCACTATATAAAAAAATTACAAATTTTGAAAGACTTCTTTGTACACAACATTCATTGTTTGCTTGTTGTTTGATTCTTCGTCACCACAAACTAATATTTTTAAACCCTTGCAATTGGTGACTCTGGAAACAGCAACATATAATTGGTCATGGTTGAATACTGGATTCTGCAAAAACAGGCCGACATTGGAGAGAGATTGGCCTTGACTCTTATTTATAGTCATTGCATAGTTATTGCATACGATACAATAAGAGGGAACTGCCTTCGTTGAAACTTGAATGGAATCCTGAGGTCCGATGGTGTCAATGTCATTCGTGGAATCAACACCTGATGACCTGCATTTGTTCCGGTGAGAATTTTAGCTTCGAGTACATGTTTGGCGAGCCTTGTAATAACCAATCTAGTGTCGTTACATAGTCCAATGAAATGGTCCATGTTCCTCAGGGCGTCTGCATAGGCCTTCAAATGCAATTCATGATTAGGAATAACATCTTATCCCGTTCAAAAATTCTGGTGTGTGCAGATCGTGCAATAAGTCAACATTAGCATCGGATTTGCACGTGCTATCGGAGCTCAAATACGTCTGGCCCTCGTAAGAATTTAAAGACGTCATATACTGATTTATGGACTCAATAACATCAAGGGTCTGTGCCAGTATAGCCCCTTCTTTCAAGTAAGTCGGATCATCAACGGTGTCTCTAAACATCGGATAAATACTTTCAACAATAGTTGCACTTGGATCAGCAGAAGATTGTAGCACGATATCTTCAGGTATATCAATAGTTGCACAACCATCATTCGATCTTCCGATTGTTCCGTCTCCAATGCTTGCAATCCATTCAGAAAATTGCACCAAATCTGCATAATCATCGGTTCCACCTAAGCTTTGAAGGCGCATGTTCTTAGAAGTTTTAAAGCGTGCAATCCTTCCACCAATACGATGAATTAATTGTTGCATTTACAATAATCGACTTCCCTTAGGTAACAAGATCTGTCATCTCAAGTCTCCACCAAACACAACAGCTTTTCCCTCCAAACACTATATTTTCCTTCAACGGGTTGTCTATTTTTAAAAGAGCTCGCATAAAGTTTCATCAAGTGCTTCAAAACTTGTGAATCATCGGTTTCGTCCCGCATTATAAGCTTAGAACGAATAATCAACTCAACGATTGATATTGCATGTTGAGTCTTGATTTGGGTTTAAGGGAATAACAAATCGCGAATTTTGATCCGCCACGACAACAAAAGAGATGCTATGCCTTCGATGAAACGTTTAGTACAATTTCTCCTTTTGATATCAACGCGTCGAAGATAAAGCCCTCCACAAAAATGTCTTGCATGTACCTCCATATCCGTAGACAAAGAACATGCCACCCTTATCGTATGCCACTACATGCATTATTTTCGAGTAAACAGTACGTTGTTCATCGTTTAGCTTGGAAAGCAGATTTCGGTGCTCAACCAATAGCACCTTACGATCGGAGCGCAAATCGTCGTATATCATCTGTTTCGGTGGTTTTCAAGATTGTCAACATCCGGAAATGGCATCGAATCAAAATTGCGTAGACTCTTTAACGACTCCTTAACAAATTTTCAATTTCCACTAAGGCAAGATTCTTGATTTGGTTCTCACTCAATACGGATCTATGAAGAAGAAGAAAAATAATAAATTTCATAAAAAAATGATTAAATTTCATAAAAAGAGGAGTATCATTCAAATTTATAAACAATGAAAAAATCGCCAAAAACAAATGACGTAAGATATAAAATAGAATATATCAATACCTTGATATTTAGAAGTCTTCGATTATATAAAATATCATCCAAAAGCAACTCCCAACACTTCTCCCACCTTGCCTGCCCCTTCTGCTCAAAGAATCCAATGACAACAATGATGCAAACAGACTTCTTAGGGTCTCGGAAATGATTGACTCGCTTTAATGATGGCGTCAATATATTCTCTAAACGGACCAAGAGAGTAGCAAGCTTCGCGATAGGAAGAGTGTTGAACACCGTTGACCTTCTTGTAGTCGTCGTGACACGTAGCCCCTCGGACCACGTTAATGAGACACCTCAAATAGTACATATCCCCACAACCAGGAGGGACATAAAAAACACGCCCTATTGATTTTCCAATCTTCCTCGACACCCACTTTCTAAGATCTGCTTTCCAAACGAATTTAGTTGGAGCTTCGGCGTAAGTCAACTCCTAGCTTGAGGATATATTTTATTGGCTTCAATCCAAGCTAAAAGCATGCTTTCTTTGACCAATCTTTCTTGTAACATCATCTATTCTTTCGAATCGGAGAAAATAACATCTGCTCAATCTGGAGGGTATTTATATTTGATTTCAAAACCAAGTAAGCTCCATCTTTGCCTCACACGACGAAATGTATCTACAATCGTAAAACATACTAACTTCATCAACATTTTCCGGATTCTTCATCATTCTTTGCTTTCGTATAAAAGATGCAAGATCCGATCATGTCCTTTATTCACATACTTGAACAAATATTTTATGGATCGGGATGGTTACACCACTACATACATTAATGTGCGCTCCGTATTTCAAAGAAGAATCGACGATTATGCGGACAACATATTTGTTATCAAAGGAACAATTGTTCGCCATTATTTCTTCGTCTATAACACGGATACCCTTCTTCATCAATAGTAGTTGCATCCACAAACCTTTTTGGGAAATGCTTAGTGCAGCGTCCCTCAGCCATACAAGGAGAGCTTTTTCTAACATCTCCACATGGACCATGAATCATGTGGTCTCGCACCACAACATAATAATACGGATCAACGCCCTCAAATCAGGTATTTTCCGATATAATCCGATCTATATCATTTGCGGTTGGATACTTGTCTTCTTTAGATAGAAAAAGCAATATGTGTGCATGAGGCAAAGTCGAAATTTATCGTGTATATAATCGCAACGTCAAAATGAAGAAAAATTAAGTGAAAAGTAAGAAACCAAAATAAAATATCACATAGAAATAAAATAGTTGAGAAGAATTATAACCTGCTATCACATTGCCAAACATTTTTTTTTCTGTCGAAGATCTTTTATCAAACAATCCAATTTTGATTTGAAGATTCTGCAGACAATGTCGGGTCGGTCCTCGGGACTAAGATTCTTCTTATCAAGAAATCAAACAATCTCCGGCCACTTCGGATTGCAAGTGAATGTTATAAACACATCCGGATAGCCCGCCCACCAACATATAGCCATTGCATCTTGATAGTTCTGTATCATATATCGAGCGCCTCCACTGAAAGTGGAAGGTAATATGATCAGTTTTCCATGGCTACTTGGATCTATATCTCCATTCAACAAAGCATCCGTTAGACCCTTATATATATCACATCGCAACTTCTTTTGGTTCAACCTAATATACTTCAAGCGGACCGACTCAACCATCATATAAGCATCGACAACAAATTGTTGAAATAATCTTCGTGATGACAAAATAGTAGAAGCATCTTGTTCCCTGTCGTGCAATCTGTAAGCGAAAAATTCTCGAACACTTAACGCTTTCTCGATTAATTTTCTTGATATTCAAAAACGGTATGTCTTCTCTGAAACCGTCTTCACCAAAAGCTAACAATAACGGATACTGCAAAGCTAAGTAGGATGCATTCAATTCGTTGATATGTTTCAGAACTCTAGATTTAGTTTCAACTATAATATCCCGATCTCCTAAAGCCTGAACAAAATCTCCAACAATAAGTGCAACAACTTCGAACTCATAGGCATATTGTATCTCCGAGCATCCGAACCGCTTCCGAAGACACAATCTCACGTTAGAATCAACATGTTGTCTAATCTTCTCTTTGGCCATTCTAAAGGTCTTGACTAAAACGTTATTCTCATCCAAAGATTCTCTTGAGGTCACTCACGATAACGTGCAAATTATTATTTTCACTTCCTTGCCTAAAAATTAAAACATATATTAAAAAATATCATTATGATGTATGTAAAGAAATATCAATTAATAAATAATTTAATTAAATGCTCAATACCTTGAATTTAATCGGTTTGATATTTCATTTTTCGTATCATATACATTTGTGCGAATTTTGGTGTTGAACCATCGGACGACAATAAACTTCCAATGAGATGATAATTTGTCCATGCATTCGAAAATAGGAGGACCACAAACCTTTGTTTATATCCTTGTCTATCTTGCCTCCCATAAAAGTAAAACAGAACATATTATTGTATGATCTTATGTTGTCTTGAAAGAGCTTAGATTTATTTCCATCTCCGAATAATAAATCTTGAAGCACATTAGGCGGTTGTTTAACGGGAGGTAGTTCAATAATGCCATTGCCGCAACACAACGAATAAGGCTTGTTTTTGGAGAATGGGAGAGCCTCTCTTCGTACCAAAACAAAGCTCCACAAAATTCACATTTGTATGTTGGATCACCCATATCCCAATAATCTAAAAAATATAACATAAACTTTGTTAAAAACTTATATAAAAACATTAATTGAATAACATAGATACCAATAATCAAGAGAAAACACACAAACCATTTGCAGAGAAGGTATCTGTTTCTTCCACTTCAACATGACCCTAATTAGTAAAACTATTTATGCCAATAGAAGTGTCATTTGCTCCGGCAACAGTTACAGTGGACTCATCTGTTGTGAGATCAATAATTGTTTCAGAATTTGAGTTCCTCGTAGAAGATGTCCCAAATGCTTGATCTTTGATTACGGTTCGATTTTCACCACTACTTCCATAGTGTGTTCCCATGCTGCAAACTGAATGCATCACATTGGAAAAAAAAAGTTAGACATAAACATAAGCATCTTTAGTAGTTTAATTCATTTAGAAAACATTAAAAAAAATAATAATAATATTTTGTAAAAGGGGATGCTTGATAGTGAGTAGATATTTCTGCTCGATGAACCCTCTATATTAAATGCTACAGAAACTCTTGAAAAAGGCTTTTGCGGTTTTTCGTGATTTTCTTGAAAAACAATTATTAGAACAGAAACAAATCAAAATAATGATTACCTACAAAAATAATTACAATCTGTATTTAATTGAGAGCATAAATAATTGTTTTCATCAAAAGTATATGAACATTTAACAAAGTTAATATATTAATAAAATTCGGATGTAATGAAATCAGCGGGGTCTTTGGACAATGAATACACTTTTTCTCTTGATGAGCCGTTCAATTCAAATCTCGCACAATTTTGGAGATATACTTTGATTTCTCGCAAAAAATCAGAAAAAATTAAGAAATGAACATGCGATGTTAATAAATAATTTTTTTATATATAAGATTAGTAATAAAATTATTTTTGCCTACTATCATTTGCATCAATACGTAAAATGATAGTACTTATAAAAACCAAAAATAAATTTTCTAAACTAATTTTTTTATAATGGATGATTTTGTATACTAAAATATTACATTTATTTTATTTTAGATTTTGTGAAAATACATTATTTTTATGTACAATATAAATCTATATATACATAAAAAGTCATATTTAATTTAATAAATACATAATTTACTCCAAAATTTTATACAATAATAATTAAATATTTTTTAGATTGAAATGTACAAATACAGTTACATCTATAAAATAATTATTTATACTATTTATTTATCGTAAAAATACATTATTAATCAAATTATAATTTCTTAATTTAATAATGATTAAGTCATCAATTTCTCGAAAATATATTTTATTATATATAAATGTATACCTATATCTATATATAAAAGAATACGTATTTTATACATTTTAATCTATATATACATACCAACTAATATTTAATTTTAAATACGTAATTTAAAGAAAAACTATGGATTTCATCATTTATATATAATGTTTATATATATATTATTAAATATAATAATAATTTGTACTTTTAGTGGATATATATATAAATATAGATTTCTTATTAATAAAAATAAAAAAAACATTTATAATTGTAGTATGTATAAAAATTAGTAATTTAACATGAATATATTTAAATATTTAAATTTATTATAATTGTAAGAATTAGTAACTAATAATTTATTTTATCTTATATATAGAATCATCTGAAAATTATTAACAAATGTTTAGTTAATCTAATTTACTTAATTAAAACTATGTAACACAAATCTAATTAACACAAGTAAATTATTAAAACTATGTAATAAATTATTGTTTTATAGAGAAGGCCCATTACATATATTAATCATCCAACAATACACGTGGCCCATTACATAACACTTATTGGCCCAATCTTATCAGCAAACAAAAAAAAAATTCAGAGAAAATACGTGTCCAAATTGTGTGTTGAATGAATTGAGTGCACACGATTTCGACACATGTGACGGATGTGTGGTGTAGATTAATTCTAATACAACCAAGGCTAAATATGTCATTTCGTAAATTAGGGCATCAATTATGTCCCCCCCAATCCGATCCTCAAACCATTTCTCTCATTCTCTCATTTCTCTCTCTCTCTCTCTCTCTCTCTCTCTCTCTCTCTCTCAAATTGCTTCCATTTTCTTCTCTAAAAACCCTAAGAGAAGCCCTAACACCACCTCACACCCTATCTGAATCGGTCCATATCTCTCATTCTCTCATTCTATGATTCTCTCGACTCTGGGTCTCACTCTCGAAAATGGATACCATTTTTCGGTCAAAACCCTAAGATAATGTTCTGGGTTTTCTCCTACCCAGAAAAAATGGTTTTTTTTTGAGTTGTGTAACTCTATGTTGTAATATATTTTAAAAATTCTGAGCAAATGACTCCTTCATTTCCCTGTTTTTTAGGCTTTTCTTCAACCAAATTTTTTTTTCCTCAAAAACTCCCATTAATAATTTTTTCCTTGTTATTTGTGTTTAATAAAAAGGGTTTGTAAACCTAATTTCTTGCTTATTCTACTGATTTCATATTTTTTAGTTTAAATTATTATTTTTTTCGATTTCGATATTTTTTGGTCTTGTCACTAATTTATGGTGATGGAGTAGAATCTGATGTCGAACGTATATTTAAAATAAAAAAAAATTAAAAAATCATATAGATCTGCTATTTAATAATAGCAACATTTTTTTAAATCTGGGTTTTCACTAGCTTTCAAACCGATTAGGCTGTATGCAGTGCTCAGTGATGATTTTCCATATCTGGTTTGTGCCGAAAAAAAATTATTTAATATTCTATATCTAAAAATATTAATTTTTTTTTCAAGATTCGAGTCCATTTTTTCAGATCTGAAACACAAAACGTGCGGATCTGAACATTTTACGAAAAGATAAGTTTCATTCTGATTTTTTTTTTATTTTCTTTTTTGAATATTTATATTCTGTAAATAATTTTTTTTAATATTATAGGTTAATAAATCCCGAAATAGTCCAGATCGAGAAGATTATACTCTAAAAATAAGGTAAAATATTAAGATATTTTTTTAATTTCATTTTTAAATTTTCATATGTGTATAGACTTTTGAAATGTTTAAAAGAAGGTAAATTTTTTCGTTAATAATTTAGTTTGTTATTTATATTGAGCGATGTTTTTTTAACAGGTTGTTGGATAATGATCGTTGTATGTTGTATGGAAAAAGGTTCTGACAACAGAAGGGCTGAAAAAAGATAAGTGGTATCCCATTTGTAATTTTGTTTTAAATTTTTTATTGTTTAACTTTCTGATGAGAAAAGATAAGTAGTATGCTAATATACAATATGAACAAATAATTAGTTTTAATTAATTGATAAATTTGTGGCTATTTTTTTAACTGTTAATCAAAGAAAAGCTGTATATGTGATAGTTCCATTGTTTGATGTTTAATACAAATTATTTCATTAACTTTTTATATTATTGTTTGTTAAACTGATCCATCAATACAAATAGCATAAGAATAGTTGTTTTTGTGGTTTTATCAATTGAGTGATGTTACAGCTTATTTAATATGATTGCATATGTGAACCTGCATTATGTAATACGATTGATAAATTTTTTTTCTCAGGTTATGGTTGTGCAAACTTGTAAGGATAACTGAAAGCACATTTGGGAGCAAGTGTTAAAAAAGATAAGTTCATGGTACATTTTTGGCATTTTTTTTAATACAGATTAGTATGTTTAGTTAATGTATTTTTATTTATTTCAGGCACTCCTGAACTTAAATACTATAATACATGAGCATTGTGACAAATCCAGAAACAGATAAGTACTGAAAACCACTAACTCCTACTTTACATTATATGTCCTATTTTTTAAAAAATTGAAAATACCGTTTGATGTATTTTCATTCCTTCTTTGTTGTTTCCCCAAAACCGTATGTCCTTTGAGCTGCCTCATGTTCTGTAGTTTAATTTAGTTTTCTTATTGCCTTAGCCTGTCTGTGTTTTTGGTGGTGTTCGGTTTGAAGATTTTTTGAAATTTAAATGAACATCATGCCATCTATATATACTGATCCTAAAACTGACTCCTTTTTTTTTATAAAGATACAGCTTGAGATAGAAAATCTTTTAAATTGTTGATGATTTTTTTTTATTCTTTTACCATATATATATGACGTTGAAAATAACATATAATCAATTAAATACATTTATAATGTAAATGGAAATAAAATATCTTGTTGCCATGTATGATGTCGAATTTATTGCTATGCATTTCTTTATCTTATGTTGAAATTATGAATGATTTTTTTTAACTGCAATCATAATTGTCTTGTTAGATTTAGATGATTTTTGTGGGTATTTTTATTATTCTGGTGCTGTGTATATTGTATTTGTATTTGTATAGAAAATTAACTGTAGTGAAGACTCTAAGCTAACAAAGCCTCTTGACCCTACACCTTGAGTGTAGTGGAATCCTGATGGTGCTGGGGTCTTCACTAAGCAAATTTTGTATGATTTTTTTTTTACAAGTACCTACTTGTTTGTATCATTTTATGTCAATCAAGATGCACATGTAATTCAGTTTATTTTCGACAAACACTGTTTCAGCAATATAAAAAGATTCATTTAAAAGTAATATATTGTATTATTGCAAAATTGAAAAAAACAAACTTGAATTAAGTAATCCCATTAAGCAAACAACCAAAACTAAAACCTAAACTACTAAAATTTTTCAAAGGAATATTAAAACCAAACAAAATTCAAAAGTTAATAAAAAAAACACTTAAAACCAATTAGCTTCATGCTAAGCCCAAAAAAACCTTCCAAATTTCTATTCTTCTTTTTCGTTCTCTTGCTTGATAATGCTCTTCAGCTTTTTGCAATTGCTTGACGATGAGAATTCCTCTAGCAAGGAACGCTTAGTACCAGAAGCTTCGTTTCCTTTGCTTGTTTTTTTAACACTTGGGGTGTTAACCTCATCTTCTGAAGAATTATCCTATAAAAAATTATTAAACTTAATTAATTAATATAATAAATACAACAAAGTCATTCTGTAACTTTATAAATCAAATTTCATATACATTGATATTTATAAATTTAAATTAAAAATTAAATACCTTCAATTGTGCTGAATCATCTGCTTGCATTTTCAAAAAGAAATCCGACTCCTACAAAAATAGATTTAGTTTAGTGTAATCTCATAAATTACAAATACCTTCAAGGCAATTTTCTATTTACCTGACTTTCAAAAACAGAACATCCATATTTCGAGATTAAGGCAGGATCATCTGTCAGTTTCACAACTGCGAATGCCCCTGTGTAGTTTCGAAGTTGCTCTGATTTAATTTGCACTTTGAACAGTATTTTTTTCTCAAGTATGGAGCAGATTTCCTCAGGGATTTCATCTGTGTTTTGTTTCTTAAAAAAACAATCATAAAAAATATTTGATTAATGTAGATGATAAATTTAAATAATTAATAAATTATAACCTAAAGTACCAAAAATTGTTAAAACAATTTTTTTACCTCCATGCACTCCTCCCTCAAAACGGTGCACAGTTTTCCTATAAGAGTTTCCCAATCCCTGTCCCAACACAGAAGAGACGAACATGCGGTCTCATCCACTGTTTGGAATTGGATTTTTACCTAAAAATTCCAGTTTCATGGTGGCTGTCACATTTGGCACAATACAACTGTTCACCTGCTTCTTCTAATTTCTTCAGGCACCTTACTGCACGAAAGATGCCACCACTCTCTTATAAAAGACACAATCTTTGCACAAACCCAGAAACTTCCGGCCTATAATTTAAAAATATGTTAAAAATTGAATAGAAAAACAACAAATATAAGATTAATAAAATAATTTTTTATAATCTGAAAATTTGCAATATATCCCTTGTGTACAATTGATCCAAAGTTCTAAATGAAGAATTTTCAGACTCTAAATCCTCTACTATTGTGCGAGCCGACGACGCTGTCACATAGCTTATCGACCTTGTTTGGGTGCTTGTTTCAGGCAACCTAAAAAAATACAAATTGTTATATGGAAATAAACACAAATTTTCCAGAAAAATAGAAAAAAATAAGAACAAAAAATTATTACCTTTGTTTAAACTCACTTATTTCCTCAAAATTTGCATCAACAATCATCTTTGTTACATGAAAGGAATTTGTCACCTTTACCTGATCTGAAAAATCCAAATTTACTGTTAAGATAAGAAAGATAAAAAAATCACATTTATTTTTAATAATTCTTAATTATGTACAGTTGTTAAAATTATTACCTCTATAAACCTTGGTCGGACACATTTGAAGTATAATTACTATGGGTTCTAAACCTTGGGTCATGTAGATGTTTGAGGATCAAATCAACATAATCCTCCCATAATGTGCAGCTTACACGGTTATTGCTGCAAAATAAAATTATCCAAATTGTTATTTCAATATTTAGATGTTAAAAGTTTTGCAGCAATTTTTAAATTTAAATTACTCCAAATCTTCTAGCGTAAGCTCGATAAATCTGGTCATCTTTCCTCCAAATTCTTTCTTCTGAGCTGACTGCATAGATACAACCCTTCCAATGACATCTGGTATTTTTTTGCCAAATCTGTTTATGAAATACAAAATTATGTAATAATTACATGTCAACTGTAAAATAATAAATTTTAAAAAATCATACCAAATAGCAATGTCTCATCAACAGTTGAGACATTTGACAATTCAGAGAATTCTTAAAATTAAACATGAAACGTGGGAATGAATTACCAAACATTTCGAAAATATTAGTTCTTCCATGAAAAATATTTTGTGCTTTGTTGTTGTTGCTTTGTACTTGTCCGTCTGGTTAGCCACAATGAATTCACGTTGTGTAAACATGTCCTTCTTTCAATATTTTCTTGAATTGATCAATCTGAAAACGACGAACTGTCCCTTGGATACGATCTCCCTACACAATTTAAATTATATGAATAAATATTGAATTATAAAATCATAAATCAATTGCATGTATAGATTACCTGAATATCGTGGATGACACATTCTAAACTTTGTATTTGGGTCTTATCATTGTATGTGGGCTTTTCATACAACCGAACCAAACGCATCTTCACCACCCATTGAGTTTTGGTCATGTTTAAATCACGAATAAGAGTAATCATGGGTGCCATTAATTTTGAAAGGATTTTGATAGTATCTCACAAAAAGTTTTTCAAGTTCTCGGATTTATAAGGATGACTTTTGAATGCGTAGAATGAATATTGAAACTGAACCACATATTTATAGGTGAGCAATGACATTAATTATGGCAAAATTGGATTTTTATTGAAAAATAATAAATCTAAATTTTCTATTTTATTATAGCAAGTTTTCTTATCAAATTGATTAAATTACAATTTAGTTATTTTTCGAATTGTAAATGGAAAGTCAATGATTATTGTTACAAATCTTTTCTTGTTTAAATTTATTTCTTGTCCAACAATTCAGAAGATTTTATTCTTTTAATTATGGTACTTTTGTTACTGTAATCGCAAAATATATTGGAATGTTAATTAGATTATCAATTAGCAATTACCAATTTAATTTTGTTGCCTTACTTATTTTGCTTGCGCCACAATTAAACAGATTGCCACAATTAATCAGATTTAAAATTTATGCCTTTAATAATATTTATTTTGCTTGCGCCACAATCAAAAGATTTTGATTGCAATTACCATCTATAGTAAACATTAAATTTCTGCAATCAAAAAATAAAGAAAGTAAACACGTTTTTTATATAGAAACTTTACATTGTTACCTTGATTACCGTAGTAAAGGAATAAATAAGGAAGGTTAAAAACTCAATTTTGCTGCAACAATCAACGGCGATATTTATATTTATAATTGATCATACCATAATTACAAAAATCTGACTCATAAAGTTGCTGACAGCCAAAAATTAAAACGCTTTTTTTTATTTTACCAAAGGAAACGTGTTACACATATTTAGAAAGAGCATTTGAGTGGGAAAAAAATTTAGTAAAAGATTTATATATATATATAAGTAAAAGCTTTGTTTATATATATATATATATAGATAGATTATATCTTAATATAATATCAACCCTATATACTAAACGAAAAAACAAATTGCCACGTCTTCTCATGAGCAATTTGGTGCACGTGTCAACACATTATTATTCAAAATCCATGTGTCACCTTCATGCTTTGCCATGTGGCACACCATGCCATCACCTTATTTTTCCAATTATAAATTGATTTACTATATCAATTTATCATCAACTTAATAATTAAATTTTCTATTTCCGTATATAACTACTAAAATCCAATCAAACATTTAATCGACAAATTAAATAATTCCAAAAATCAAGGATACAAAATTAGGAAGTTATTTTTTAGTTTGCAAATTAATTCGTATTTAAATATTAATTATTATGATACAAAAACCAAGGAAATAATTTCAATTGTTTTCTCTAATACTTATTATACTTTTAACTGTGATTTAAATCATTTACGGGTATATAACAATTATATGATAATTTTTTTAAACATGTCAAGGATTTATTATTTTTACCATAAAAATCCAATCAAACATTTAATCGACAAATTAATTAATTCTAAAAATCAAGGATATAAAATTAGGAAGTTATTTTTGAGTTTACAAATTAATTCTTATTTAAATATTAATTTTTGTGATACAAAAACCAAGGATATAATTTCAATTATTTTCTCTAATACTTATTATACTTTTAACTGTGATTTAAATCATTTACGGGTATATAACAATTATATTATAATTTTTTTTAAGCATGTCAATGATTCATTATTTTTACCAGAACTAATTTATTAGCTTTTGTGCAAAAGCAAACTACGACCAAGTATTTGAAATTAGCACAAACAAATAATTTTATAGAGATTTTTTCCTTTTCAAAAAAAAACATTCAACGATTGAAATTGTACTCTTTCAACCATTTAAAACTAATATGGCTTGAAAATTCGTTGTTATGACGAGGATGTTACACTTTCAAATAGAACAAATAATGTAGTTTACAAAGAAGTTTTTTAGAATTTGAAGTGAACGATTGTATGGAACTCTTCTAAATTTCGAATTTCTTTTTTATATTTTTAATTATTATTTTGGATCTCTTATAACTATCAGAATTTGTGACACAAATATTTTTTTTGACAAATCCGTGTAACACACGTGTGTTTTTCTAGTAAGTAAACTAAATTGGAAAATATAAATTTCTAGGTCCTTAGTGATTTTATTTTAAATAAATATCCTTTTACTAAGAGAGGTATTTTCTTATCGGATTTTAAAACTTCAATAAGTTTTGATCCCGTACTCAAAAAGAGGTAGGTCAGTTCCTAAATTTTCCAAAGATTCCAAAGGGTTATATTTTCAGACTCTTGGGGTCAGATTTTCTAAAATTGAAGATTAGTCTTTAATTTTCTAAAAACTACGTTTTCCGACCCGATATTTTAAAAATAGGTATCTCTTAAACCGGGATGGGTTTTAATGTGATTCATAGCTTAAAATTTTACTTAGGACAGTATTATTTTGAGGTAAAAATAGTTCTGAAAATTTCGCAGGTTACCCCATTTTCAAAAATTATATTTTTGGCCCAAAAGTGATTTTGTTGTTAAGGACTCGTTTCAAGTCCGATTTTTATGAAATTTGATCTAAGGGTCCAAAATGTTATTATAATAAGTAAGTAAAATTTTTGGGGCACAGTGGCTGTCCTATTTTAAAAAATTACAGTGTGGTCCCTTAAGTTCTTAAAATTATCATTTTAGTGTCAAGTTAGTCTTTTATTGCATTTACTCTACCCGAAGGGTCTCCAAATTTTTGAGTCACTTAATATATGATATTTACAGTGTTTTAAGGTCCAAATTTTTGAATATTCAAGGAGGTCCTTCGCAGTTTTATTATTACGTTTTGGCCTTATATTTTACAATAATTGCAAAAATAGCCAAGTTCGGATTTTCTCTACTAAATCACAAGTCCATAATTATTGTCATAATTCATCAATTGTGTAGACTTTTTATGTGGACTTTAGCATCAATTATATGGACTTTAGCATATGTACTTTTCACATGTCAATAGTAGTGGAGGAAATTGCCAAAATCATGTGATTAAATAGTTGTCAAATTTTGCCTATAAATTGTTGAAGTTCAATTCAATAAAATACACCGAAATACATTTATATCTCTTCTACTTTTGCTTATTGTTCTAATTTACATCTTTCTCAATATAAATTTGTAATATCATAATACAAAATAGAAATAATTTATAACACGTTATCAGCACGATTAAGAAAAAGTTTGTATGTTTCAAGTTTGAATTTATTTGTACTAATTTATTTTATTTCTTTTGTAGAAAAATGGCCGGTATCGAAAAGCAAAAATTCCAGATCCTTGATACTACTGACGATAATTATTTATCATGGTATCTGGATGTTAAATTGCACTTTTAGGGTCAAGATCTGGCTAAAACATTAAAGCATGTGAAAATCGAAGAGGCCCAATATAAAAGATGAGGAAAATACAATGATATTTATACGCCATCATCTATCTGATGATTTAAAAAATGAATATATACAAATTGAAAGACCTTCTGAACTCTGTCAAAAGCTCAAAGATAGATTTGATCACACAAGAACTGTGATATTCCCGCAGGCACAATATGATTGTCAACAACTGAGGTTGCATGACTTCAAGTCCGTGGCCGACTATACTTCGACATTATTCAAAATTGAGCCCCGACTGGCTCTTTGGGGGACAAAATTATATGAATATGATAAATTAGAGAAAACATTCTCCACTATGCATAAATCGAATATTGTGCTCCAACAATAATATAGACAACGACAATTTAAGATATATTCTGAATTAATTTTGGTTCTTCTCACGGCTGAGGAAACAAATGAATTGTTGTTGAGAAATCACAATTTGTGACCTTCTCGGTCTAATGCAGTGCTGAAGCACATGATAACTCCAGTAGAGGAGGGGGCCGATTTAGAGGTTGTGAGTATAAACCCGGGCATGGTGGCCGCAGGGGTCGAGGTTGTGGTGGTCTATATCAAAATACTCACAGGTATGACCGTGGCGGTCGTAATTACTATAATCAAGATCATTATTATTATTCCTGCCAAAATGATTATATGGTCAAACAGTGGTATCAAAATCAGTCAAATCGTGATAAAGGAAAATGCCTATGAAAAGAAATGGTGGTAATCTTTGTAACATATGTGGTATGACAGGACGTTGGGCCAAAATATGTCAAACTTCCCAACACTTGGTAAATCTATACCAGGAATCAAAGAAAAATGAAGTCAAGAGTGTTCAAACACATGCCATTGAAGCAGTAGAGCCACTTACTACTAATTAAGGCTACACATCTGAAATTATAAACGATCAAAATCCTGTCTAGGACTAGAAATCACTAATAAAATAGATTTTCTTGAGGATTGTGAAGCACAAGGTGCCAACTGGATAAAATAAAATTAGATTCAATTATTGTATTCTATTTCTCTCGGATGGTATATTCCCGAGATTAAGTTTATTGTACCCATGTTTGTACCTTTTTCCGGAGGATATATTCCCGGTTTTAAGTTCTTAATGTGAAATAATAAATCTATTTGTGTCTAATATTTCAATCATAAAACATTAGTAAATTTCTACCAAATCATTCAAAATATTTATATTCAGATTTTTCTCCTCCAACGGCTATATTAAACGACTATGAACAATAACTTTTATCTATAAATTTACCAAATATTTCATTCAACAAATTCACACATATTCTCTCATCCTTCTAAATCTTCACATATCTTTCATTCCAAAAAATAGTTAACTTAATTGTAGTATTTCTCATTACAATGGTCTTCATTTACACTATCCTGCTTTTTATTGGAGAATATCCTCCAACATATTTTTGTCTTATGATTGAGCTTCTTATCTTCACAATCCTTCTTATGTTAGCCGTAGCAATTTATTTTAGCACGTTGTAATAATTAGATGATTATGTACGTCTATGTTGTCGAATAAAATCGTTTATATTTAAACCTTTGTTGTGCATTGATGTTGTTATTTAGTTGTTTTACATTTTAATGAAATAATTTTTGATAATCATATAATATTAATGTAATAATAATTATATCATGTACACATGGGAAACACCGAGAAACGAGAATATTGTCTACTTGATAGTGCAACAATACACTCAATATTAACAAATAAAGTATATTTCTCGAGTGTGAAATTGTGTAAGGCACAAGTTACAACTATATTTAGTCCGGTTGAGATTATTGATGGCTCTGGAAATGCAACAGTAGTGTTGCATAATGGTACAATCTTGCATATTGAGAATGCATTATTATCTAATAGATCAAAAAGAAATCTATTGAGTTTTAAGGATGTACGTGATAATAGCTATCACTTGAAGACACTAAATGAACATAATAAAGAGTGTCTATGTATCACATCCTATAAAATGAAAAAAAGGATTATCCATGAGAAATTTGAAGCACCAGCTTCTGGATTGTATTGTGTCCAAATTAAAACTTTTGAATCCTACGCCACCATGTCTTGGAAGCTGGCGAATCCTGATATATTTGGGTTATGACATGATCGCCTAGGACGCCCAGTAACAACTAGGATGCGTAGGATTATTGAACACACTAATGGACATCCATTAAAAAGCACGGAGATGCTAATGTCCAAAGATTATTTCTGTGAATCGTGTTCACATGGAAAATTTATTACTAAACCTTCTGTGGAAAAGGTTAGTTTTGAATCACCGTCATTTTTACAACGTATTCATGGTGATATTTGTGGACCAATACATCCCACAAGTGGACCATTTAGTCACACATATGTCTATTATCTACTAGAAATATTGCATTTGCTCGATTATTAGCGGAAATTATTAAACTCCAAGCACATTTTCCTGATTATCCCATCAAGAATATAAGAATGGATAAAGCCGGAGAATTTACATCAAAAGGTTTTGATTAATATTGTGCAGCACTGGGAATTAATGTTGAACACCCAGTAGCACATGTTCATACTCAAAATGGATTGGCAAAATCCCTTATTGAACGAGTTCAAATCATTGCTCGTACATTATTAATGAGATCAAAAATCACTAATGCATCATGGGGTCATGCAGTATTACATACATCAACACTCATTAGATTACGCCCCACTACTTATCATATACACTCCACAATTCAATTAACTCTTGGTTTTGAGCCAAATATTTTGACCCTACGCACTTTTGAGTGTGTTGTTCAGGTGCCGATTCCACCACCTCAAAGGACAAAAAAGGGTCCACAACATAGACTTAGTATAAATGTTGGATTTGATTCTCCGTCAATTAGGGGTGGCTAAATGGAATCGAAACCAGATTCCAAACTGGAACCAAAATCATGATCAACAAGTCTCAGAACCGTTGACTGGTCAACAGTTTCAAAATTGGAACCATGTAGGCCGGTTCCGGTTCCTTGGTCTTAAAAACCGTGGAACCGAACCATCGGTTTCAAGGTTCAAACCCATGATTTTTATATTTATTTGGTAAAATATGCTAGAAGAAATGTTAAATATTTATTATGATATTTTATATTCATAGCCACATGAGGCACATTTTAAACCAAATGTTATAAGCAAACTACGTGAACTTAGATTCCTATATACTCTAATAGTATTTATAGACAGTTTAATATTATTATTAATATTAAGTACACAACTCAATTGAATATTAAGTCCAAGTTTATTTCTTTCTTTTCTTTTTTTTTCGTGATTGAAATTGATAAACCATTTAAAAAATCAAAAACTATGAAAATATAAAAAAATAGTTCCGGGAACCGTGTAGGAACCGAGTTCCAAACTGGAACCGGAACCGTGAGCCAATGGTTCCGGTTTCTCCAAAATGAGGAATCGGAACCGACATTTTTGGAATCAGAACCAGTGGTTCCAGAACCGTGGCCACCTCTACCGTCAATTATTCGGTATTTGGAACCAGTGACAGGATATTATTTACCACTAGATTTGCGGATTGTCATTTTAATGAGACAACATTTCCATCAACGGGAAAGGATAAATATATTTCAGATAAACAAAAACCAATTGAGAGCATCTCCTGGAATGAACAAAGCTTATCCCATTTAGACCCACGTACTTCTGAATGTGAAAGTGAGGTGAATAGAATCATTCATTTAAAAAATATTGCTAATAGGCTTCCTAATGCATTTACGATGTTAGCAAAGTCACAAAGTCTCATATTCCGACTGCAAATGCTCCAGCCAGGATTATTGTTCCAGATGAAAATAAGAAAATGAATGATGATATCCCACGGCAAAAATATGGTAGACCTACTGGCTCAAAATATACTATTCCTCGAAAAAGAAAGGGAAAATGGATACTAATGAGCATGCTCCAGACAAATCTATAGAACCTAATATCTCAGAAAATGTACATATAAAAAATTCTGATAGCACCGAGAATCCCATGAGCTATAGTAATGAAATATGACATCGAAATGAAATAATTATTGATGATAATTTTGGGTTCTCGGTTGCTCAAAAAATCATAAATGATGATTATGATTGTGAACCAGTTCTATAATGGAATGTCGTCAAAGGCCTGATTGGCCTATGTGGGAAGAAGCAATAAAATCTGAGTTAGTTTTCCTAGAAAAACGTAAGGTATTTGGACAAATTACTCGAACTCCAAATAATGTAAAGATCATTGGGTACAAGTGGGTATTTGTTCGAAAGAGAAATGAGAAAAACGAAGTTGTGAGATATAAAACCCGACTTGTGGCTCAAGGATTCTCCCAGAGACCTGAATACTTTATGATGAAACATATTTACCTGTGATGGATACAATCACGTTTCGTTTCTTATCAGTATGGTTGTCCACGAGAATTTAGACACGCGTCTAATGGATGTAGTGACGACATATTTATATGGTTCACTGGACTCTGATATTTATATAAAAATTCTAGATGGATATAAAATGCCAAAATCTGATACTTCCCGTGAATTATACTCGATCAAATTGCAAAGATCGTTGATGGATTAAAGCAATTCGATCGCATGTGATATCATAGGCTTAATGAATACCTTTCTAAGTAAGGTTACAAAAATAATACCATTTACCCATGTGTTTTTATTAAAAGATCATATACTGGATCCACTATCATTATTGTATATGTCGATGACATGAATTTGATTGGCACCCATGAAGATTTATCCAATGTTGTTGAATATATAAAGAAAGAGTTTGAGGTTAAAGATCTTGGAAAAACTAAACTTTATCTTGGTATTTAGTTAGAGCATAAAGATAACGGGATACTTGTCCACCAATCTGCTTACACTAAACGGATACTCAAGCGATTTAACATAGACAAGGCACATCCTTTGAGTACCCCTATAGTTGTACGCAGTTTAGATCCAGAGAAAGATCCATTCCGACCAAAAGAATCTGATGATGAGATTTTAGGTCCTAAACTGTCTTACCTTAATGTTATTGGAGCATTAATGTATCTAGCATAATGTACTCGACCTGATATTTCTTTTGTAGTAAATCTACTTGCAAGATACAGTTCTGAGCCCACTCCAAGACACTGGAATGGTATTAAACATATTTTTTGATATCTGAGTGGCACTATAGATTTGGAGTTATTCTACTCCAAGTAATCCACTAACTCTGGGTTAGTTGGTTATGCTGATGCTAGATATAGATCCGATCCGCACAAAGCTCGATCCTGGCGGTTACTTATTTTGCTATAACAAAGATAACTATATCTTGGCGATCTACCAAACAAACATTAGTTGCTACTTCTTCCAATCACTCAGAAATCATTGCTCTTCATGAAGCTGGCAAAGAGTGTGTTTGGTCAAGATTAATTATTGCTCATATATGAAATATTTGTCAGCTGAAACCAGTTATAGACAATCCTACTATTATTTATGAGGATAATGCAGCATGCATAGCACAAGTAAGAGGTAGTTACATAAAATGTGATAGGACCAGACATATTTCACCAAAGTTTTTCCACACAAATGAACTCCAGAAAAATGGAGCGGTAGATGTTCAGTAGATTTGATCATGTCACAAACTTGCCGATTTATTTACAAAATTCTTGTCGACATCTACATTCGAAAAATTAGTTTTCGGCATTGGAATGAGAAAAGTTAATACGAAGAAAGATTGATGGATCAATTATATGCGGTGATATTCTTCGTTCGGGGAGCAAATATATTGTGCGTTGTACTCTTTTTCCCTTTTGCCTGGTTTTTATCCCATTAGGTTTTTTAGCTTAAGGTTTTTAACGAGGCACCTTATGCACAAGTTATGGATTTGAGAATGTACTGTTTTTCCCTTATGACCGATTTTTTTCCCACAGGGTTTTTTCGGCTTGAAGTTTTTAACATGACATACCCATCCAACTTCCTCCAGTGCTACGTCTAAGGGGAAGTGTTGTGATTATTCTTCAATTGTGTAGACTTTTTATGTGGACTTTAACATCAATTATATGGACTTTAGCACAAGTACTTTTCACATGTCAATAGTAGTGGAGGAATTTGCCAAAATCATGTGATTGAATAGTTGTCAAATTTTGCCTATAAATTGTTGAAGTTCAATTCAATGAAACACACCGAAATACATTTATATCTCTTCTACTTTTGCTTATTGTTCTAATTTACATCTTTCTCAATTTATATTTGTATTATCATAATACAAAATAGAAATAATTTATAACAAGAATATATATAACATATAAAAATAAATTTTGCACATTTCTAACTCTTTTTTTGACATGCATAATAATAAGACAATATTTTACTATCCTTTGCAAGTAAATCATACTCATTTTTTTGAAAAATCTTTAGAATATAATACTAGAAATTCATAAAAAATTCGTACGTAATACTAAGTCATATAAGCATGCTTTTTATGCAAGGAAAAAAGGAGAGATTTATAAAAGATTTTCACCCACCTCTTTGTTTTGGTAGTTGGGTGGTCTAGGTCCTTTCTCCTCTTTGCTATCCCCCTTGAGGTCTCAAAATTCTTATGGCAGCCCCTAGATGGAGAGTTTGGTGTCAAAAGATGAAAGAAAATGGAGAGAAGAAAAGAAATAAAAAGGAGTTCTAGTCTAGGGTTCTTACCTTGTGACTTGCTTCTTGAAACTCCTTCTAAACCACAACTCCAAGCCTTGTGCTCTAAAATTTTCGATACCTATCCCTCGAATTTCTAGATTTTTCGGTGCTTGTAAGTTGAGAGAGTGTCGTGTCTCTTTTATTTTTTTAAAGTGTTTAAGTGTAGAAGAAGATGAAAAAGAAGAGTTGTGTGTTTTCTTTTGTTGTGAAATGGATAAGTGCATAGGAAGAAGTAATATATAGGATAAAAATGGAGTCTTCCTTCACCCCTTAGCCACCCTTGCCCCCTCCCCCCTCTCTTACTAGACTCTCAAGTGAAATTTTGGAAGCTTGCAATTTTGGGGGCTCATGCTTGCATGGGAAAGGTAAGAGTTGTTCTGGGGAGGTGAGACCAACTTGCATGCCTTGAAATGAATAGGACAAAAAAGGATGATGGCTTGCTTTCCCCCCGACCGTCCACTCTCATCCTTCTCCTTCCAATTTATTATTATTATTATTATTATTATTTTTATAATATAGTGATAATTGAATCATATTATCATATCTCCAATCTTTCTTATCATTTCTCTTATAGTTTAGTTCCCTTATATAAACCATACTTTATATCTATTTCACCTATAGATAAGTTACTTTAAAACTCTATAGCTGGGTTTTTAATAAAATTCTAAGGTACAAGTTAATGGAATTATATGCTTAGGAAATAACTAGTAATTAGCAATTAGTAATTAAATAAAATACAATAAAAGAAAAATTAAGTAGTTAGATACTAAGAAATTCAAAATCAAGGCCACATTTTATTAATAACATATCGTGATACTTAGCCACGTAGTACATCATCCGAAAACGTTACAAGTTCGAATTAAAATCTAAGTAAAAATCGGGGCCTCACATGTTGGCAGTGACGACTTCGGTTTTGGAAGTGGTGGCGGTGTCCGTGACGGTGGTGCAGATGGTGACGGGAGGGTGTGCCTCCTTTGCTTTTTTTAGTTTGAGATTCTCATTTAGTTTTGTCCTCCCTTGGTAGAGGTTGTAGTCTCTCTGTGTGGAGTTTGGAGTCTCTTTGTTAGAGGGTTGTCATTTGTTGGCTTCATTTGCCATTTTGAATCTGTCGGGGTTGAATGGTGAAATAAATCAATCTAATATGTCGAGATCAACTTGAAAAAGCTAGAAATGACACATTCTACTCTGATTAATAAAAACGATTCACAAATATTTATCATAAGAATACGGTTTAGAAGTTTCAACTTTTAGCAGCCACACGCGTACCGTTGCTAAAAACTTTAAGCCAACATTCTCGACACCCCTCATTATGATCAACATTTGGTACATATTGTCCGAAATTTGACTAATTATTTAAATGGATCTCATCTGAAATTATGATACTTTTTTGGCTTACCTTAATTTTTTCTTCTGGTAAATTGGTATAGTTTCCTTTAACTGTTCACAACTAATTTTGAATTAATAGAATTTGAAGCATGAAGAGTCATTTAAAATAATGTAGTTATTGAATCGGAAAAGGTGGGAAGATGAAAAATCATGCATATATTGATGAAAATTATAAGATTTTGAGTGTAAAATTGATTATTTAATGGTGGTAGAATGTTTTCATTGAAATTTTATTAGATGAAACATGTTTGAAATATGTTTGAAATAACCTTGAAACAATAACATAAAATATCCGGAAATTTTGTCGGGAGCATAAAAATGTCCAATAAAAAGTGCGGGAGCGTAAAAAGTCCAGAAAAAGTGCAAAAGCATAAAAGATGTCATTTTTCCGGAATATGAGGCAAATGTATCCTTAACCCTTTTTGAAGTGAGACAACAACCTAGGGTGCAATTGAATATGCTTTCATTTTGAAAATTTTCATTTTGCTAGAGAATAATGGTAAAAAAATTTAAAAGAAAAAAGATAATTTTTGAGAGTGTGATTGGACGTGAGATGAGAAAGTAATGATGAAAGTTGATGTGATTTAAAACTAGTAAAATAATAATTTGATATAATTGGTAGTTAGAGTGCATAGTGAAATTTGTTGGATAATGTATATTAATAATTAGCTTTTTGTAAAAAAAAAATGTGTAGATGTGATTGGTAAGAGAAAAAATGAGAAAATGTAAAAGTGAGAGAATGATATATTTTCTAAAAATTTTCATAAATAATCGCATGTTTGGTCAAAAAAAATTTCTAGTGGAACGAAAATGAAATCTCTTCCACATCCAATCGCAGCCCTACATTCTAGGAGGTTTGATCCCAAGCCCAAAGCCCTTTTATTCGCGCAGCTAATTTGCCTGGCTCTATTTGGGCTTAGACCAACACCAAAATTCTTTTTATGCAGAATATTTATATTTTGGTCTCACCGTATAAAATGTGACACTAGCTAAGTTATAAGCTGATGGATAAGGTTTGACTACTTAGTCAATTATATTATATGAAAAAAATACCTATACTTCTCTTCTCACTTTTCAATTTTTTAAGAGAATCTAAAACATGTTTAAAATCCAATAAATGAACATTATATCTTGACAGACATTTACAATAATTCAATAAGCACCAAAAGTGAAATTCGTGTCAAAACTATGATTGACATCCATCTAAATTACACCCAATATTTCCAACACATTGTCAAAACGTGTAATGAGCACACAATTCCTGCTATTAATTAAAATTAATTTCACTATGTTTGTCAAAAAAAATCACTATGAAGGAATTCATTCAATTTAGCATAACTAACAGAATGTGACCATAACAATGTGTGTATATGTCTAACTTAAAAAAAAAAAAAAAAATTTTGCTGAGACGTATCTGAAAAAGTTATTTGTGTCAATGTCAAACATGTTCCATAACCACCCTTATGTTCCATGTGAATATGCATCGTTATAGCTATCAACTTAAACTTCAGTCATCAAGAATTTAATGTTCGCTTGAGACGAGAAAATTCAACTCTTAACATAAAAAAGTGTCTTACTACACAAGGTTAATGGATTTCTAATACGGCAAAGGGTTATAAACACTAGCTATAATCCTTTAACAATTTAGAAGTTTAGAGCCCGTAAGTGTAATCAATAATCTTTTCCAAAGAAAAAAATTTTAATCAATAAATACATGCAATTTGACATGTTTAAGAAGTAAGAACCACAATTTCTTATATATATATTATATATATATATATATATATATTTAATGAGTTGGGAAGAGGGGAAGGGGATAAATCTAAGAAAAACTGAAAGACTCAAATTCGAACTCTAATCAAATACCTTTACAAAAGGTGAGCGACAACACCTGAGCTGTAAGGCTATTGGTGAACACAATTTCTATATATTATCTCATGATAATTAATCTAACATTTTATACATAAAATTAGAAAGTGAAAGTCGAACTAATATAAGTAAATATGTATATATATATATATATTGATGTGCCTGAACTGATTGGCCACCAAAAATCTCCTCAATAGCTTAGAACCTTTCGAACAGTAGCTAGCATCGGGGATCCCAAAGTAGACACTCTGATGCTCAAATCAGACAAGATCCCTGAATATAGAGAATATATTAAGAAAATATATTGTAATGAGAGTAATAATGATTGAATACCTTAAACCAGATCTGAGTACTTGTGTTTAAACCTGATAAATTCGTATCATAATAGGTTTTGGATTCCTACCATGATAAGGGCGTATCTCGATATTTTTAGGGATGTCGATATATCAAATATCCACATTCCGTACTTAGAAGATTCAACAAATCTAGGGTTGCTTCACATAATCCCTAATTTCGTGGATGCTGAGGTCTGACTAAGTTCAGACTTGACTCGGCGTCCGAGCTACATCACTCCAAGAGCCCAATAGGTCAGCTCCACATGTATATGATGGAACTATCGAATGAGCTAGCCCAACATACTTAATGCCATATCATATATATGTTGATTACAAAATATATTGGTTACAATAGGAAAACCTTCACAACGGCTAAATTACAAGCTGAAAAAATAGAACTATGTTATTACAAATCGGATCGCTTGAAACAGAACTTAAATCGGATCGAAAGCCGAGTCGAGATTAAATCTATGTCCGCAAGATAATTACATCCCGGCTAGTGCTCACGGTTCGATGTATTGCCCCCAAAGATAAAATAGCTTCGTCTTCTGTGTAGTAATACCACTAACATAGAAGCACCTTCGAACTAAAAATGTGTTAAAGATCAAGTTCTTTGAACTTTAAGTGCGAGAATGCGCGTAAATATTGTTTTGTGAGGTATGAGTATTGCTATTGATTTTCTGTGTAAGAAATCTGCAATGCACAACAATAGATTTATAGCCAACCAGCACCTGCAGGAGATAACACTAAGTAGGGCATTAAATCAGATGTAACATCCCAGGTGTTATATCCTACTACTGCATAACAAACAAGTAGTGGGCTATCTTCAGGTGACCACTACTGCAAGAGTTACCAGCTCTAGTCACACGAATCTGGACACCTACAACTCTAGTCACACCAAGCCAATTTTCGAGTGGCAAAACTATAGTGGACCTGGACTCGGGCCCAAGGCCCAGACGTGTGGCCACTTGTGATCATCCACTTGTGTTATAATATATCCAACTAATAACACCTTCTAGTATTTATACTAGGATAAACTATATATGACGTGTGGCCACTTGTGATCATCCACTTGTGTTATAATATATCCAACTAATAACACCTTCTAGTATTTATACTAGGATAAACTATGATTTATATTATATGTGGGACAAGGCTAAAGCCTTTCAACTCCCTTTACACAATGCCCATTAATGTGGCCAACTTCGTGTATTAATTTCTCAATCACCAAATTTGGTTTTAAGAAATAAAAAATGCCACAAATATATACTTGGAATGTAGATTAATAATTTATAATTTAATTCCTCTAGACTTAAATACTTAACCACTAAAATATTGGTCAAAATTGGGTCGACGCCCACTTTATCAAAATCAAATTTGCAACTACCCCCCACATAAGTGAAAATTAATGCATGTATGAATGTAGACACGTAAACTAGTCCTCAAGGGACAATATCCTATCCGAAAAGGTAGCTTGTGGCTTTGAACCTTCTATGATGGTTATTTTACTTTGTGGACTTTAAGCCCATGTTTCTAGCAGTTTACTCAATTGATCTTGATTCATCCCTTTTATTAAAGGGTCTGCCAAATTGTCTTTTAACTTCACGTAGTCAATTGATATTACACCATTTGAGATCAATTGTCTTACAAGACTATGTCTCCGACGAATATGTCGAGACTCACCATTATACATATTACTTGGTGCCCTTCCAATAGCCGCTTGACTATCACAATGAATCATTTCGGAAGGCACATGCTTTTTCCAGCATGGAATATTTTTCAAAAAGTTTCGAAGCCACTCTGCTTCTTCACCAACTTTATTCAAAGCTATAAATTCAAGTTCCATGGTGGATCGAGCTATACAAGTTTGCTTCATGGACTTCCATGATAACGCACCACCTCCAATGGTGAGAGGAGAGGAATAACCAATCGATGAAAACCCGAAGCTAGAGCACACACAAGGCACAAGGTAATCTTCCCTGGCTGGTACCAATAGATAGAGCGACAGGTCTTGGAATCGGGCTAGGAGCTGCTATTGAAAAAGCCATTTCCGTAACGTGTAAGTAGGCCCAAAAGACAGCTTTCCTTTACCACATATTGATCAAATGGTGGACGCCTCCCGGAAACTCGCAGAGTCAATAGAAATAAGTGAAATGGTTTCGAGAGCATTCCGCCTCCAGTCCACATCTTTTACATATACATATACGAAAGAGACTGTTAAGGAAAATACTAGACTCTCACCCATCGCGGAGCACTTTCTCACTGATTTAGTATGTATCCACTAGTGGAATAAGAATCTTTCGAATCCGAAATTCAACTAGCATTACTATACCCTTCAAGTACAGCTGGATATCTTGAGTAGTATAACCCATAATCTTGGGTATACTTCAAGTTTTTTAACACCCTGGTCAATGCTTTCCAATGCTCAGACTTGGATTGCTCGTGAATCTACTCAACTTGTTTACAGGATAGGCTAAGTCTTGACGAGTACAGTTCATGATGTACATCATACTGCCTATTATACGTGTGTTTGAGACATTGGTTCTGCTTTATTAGCACTTAAATCAATGGGCGTCTTTGATGGTGAACCATCAAAAGCATTGCATTTCTTGAACACTTTCTCCACATAGTGGGATTGTGACAAGACAATTCCATCAGAGTTCTGCTGATTTTGATCCCTAGGATTACATCAGCAGTCCTTATATCCTTCATGTAAAAGTTCCTTTTTAACATTCTTTTTGTATCCATGATAGAATCATGACTACTGCCCATGATTAGTAGATCATCTACATATAGACAAACTATGACAAACGCTTCTGATGTCCCTTTGACATACTGTTAGGAAATTTATTTGTTAGATTTTGATGATATCATGTAAAACTTAGACTAGGAAGTTGGCACCCCATTTTCCTTGTAATTCTATAATGTAATAGATAGGACTGGAAGAGCTGAGTTATGTCAGCTAAGTCAAGATTACAAGAAGACAACTGCGGACAGAATGAAGACTCTGTTGTGTGTCAGCTGAGTATGGCCACGAAGGAAGTCAATGACTCGACTGAAGAAGAGTCAGCTGAGGAACAACTGTGAGAAGTGTCAGTCAAGTCAACTCAAGAAGCCAAGTCTATCAGTTAGAGTGATAGTTGAGTTAATCTCATGATTGAAGCAAACTCAAGTCACATGGGGTAAAGGCATCAGTCAACTAAGACAACTGACTCAGATCCGTTGGAATAAAAGTCAAGAATATTACTCGATATAGTAATATGTCAAGCTGACATGTCTAAAAGTGTTTCGCCCAAAATTGTGCAAAAGTAACGAGGCAATGGGAAACACTGCACTTTGTGTGAGAACCTGCAAAACTGAAATGTCATTTAATACGAGGAAAGGTCAACATCACAAAGGCTGCAGACCAAGATAAGATAAGCCAACGAACACAAAGTGACATTTGAAACTAGCCTATCTCTTCAATGGACAAATTTTTAAATGTGCACTATAAAAGGCTGAAGAAGCAATTGAGAAAAGGTTACGAATGTCACAGACTTTCTGAGCAATAATCAAGCAATTAACTTGCAAGTTCTCAAAGCTTATCAAGAAATTCCTCAAGCCTGAAACTCGAAAAAACTCGATCCAACACAAGCTGTGAAGGAGAGATAACGTCAATCTGTTGAAGAGAAAAACATTTGTAAATCAAAGGGGTCTACTTTTCAAGTTAGAATTGCAGAAAGGTTCAAGGTCAAACCAAGTATCAAGTTTTTTGGAGGGCTTCGTGATCAAATCCAAGAACTTAAGAAGTGAGCTCTAGTAGCCAGGCAGTTGCCTCGTGAAGAAGCTGAGTCACAAGAGAAGCCACTGTGTGATCAAGGTTGTCTCCAGACTCATAACCGCTTTGTAAAATAATATGTTACTTAGTGGATTCCTCCAGGAGTTGGAGAAGAGAAGACTAGAAGAATTACCCCATCTCCAAACCTCTATAAAAATACTTGTGTCATTTACTTTCAGTATTTACTTTCCTGCATTTCTATTTTATATTTGCTGTTAGTTTATATTTGCTATCCAATTGATAAATAACTAAGTGCTAAAATCAAGTGTTATAAACAAGCTTAAAACAAATCAAAGGGTGTTAAGTCTTCCGCTGTTAAAAACCAAATAAGCCAAGTTAAGTAGTTGACTTAAGCAGTCGAGTTATACTATCAACAACTCTATCGAGTATGTTGAGTAGGTAACTTAGTTGAATAGCCAACTTAGTTGTCCCCCAAGGACACAACTGATTTGAGTCAACTCTGTTGAACTATTTAAGAAGACTAAAATCGAAAATTTGGTAAGGTTTATTCAACCCCCATCCCCATTCTAAACCTTACTCCACGTCCCTTGGGACCTACAAGTGGTATCAGAGCGGTTGGTTCATGGAGCCTTCCACACTGGTTACTGAACTAGATCTCTATCTTTTCAAAAGGTTTTTAAACACTTGTGTTTTCAAAGTCTTTCATTTTTCAAGCAAAGTTATTATCATGGAAGCAAATCTAACTCGCTTTCCTATGTTCACCTTAGAGGAGTTTGATGACTGGAAAATCCTTATGCAGGCTCATCTATCAGCATTACATGATGAAATGTGGCTAGTGATAGAGGACGGGACATTGGAAATTTACAAAGTCAACACTGCTGTAAGAGTTGCACCTGCAGCTGAAGGAGAAGTTGCTGAAGAAAGACCAGTCATGGTTGAAAAACCAAGAGTGAATAGACAAATAAAGATAGAAAGAGATATAACCTGGACAATGTGGCCAAGGATATACTCTACAAAACGTTGGACAAAGCCATGTTCAACAAAGTCAAGTCTTGCAAATCTGCAAAAGAAAATTGGGATAAGCTGACCTTAATTTGTGAAGGATCAGAACAAATTAAAGAAAACAAATTAATTGTTGTTGTTCAAAAAATTGAAAATTTTAAAATGTTTGAAGGTGAAAATCTGGATCAACTGGATGCCAGATTTACTGAGATAACAAATGAGCTTTCAGCTCTTGGGAAAGAATATACACAGAAGGAATGTGTATGAAGATTTTAAGAGCTCTCCCAGCTAAATTTGAAATGAAGGTCATGACTCTGAGGCATTCAATGGACCTCTCAAGAGCATCTAACTATGAGCTATTCTCAGACCTCAAAGCCTATGAGTTTGAGCTAAGAAGAAAAGAGCAGGAGGAAACAGATGTGCCCAAGACAGCTGAATTGTTGGCCAGTGATGGGAAAAGAGCTGAGCCAAAGGAAGCCATAGACCAGGAGGAGATTGCCCTGATGGTTAAGAGATTCAACAAGTTCATCAATAAGAACTATAAAAAAAACAAGGGTGAAACCTCCAGAAGACATTCAGCACCTTCCAAGGCAAGGAAACACAGGCCTCCCAAGAGAGTTGAGCATCAAATAGCTGATTATCAGAGAGTTGATAATCAAAGAAGAGACAGAGCTAATCAAATAGCTGAGAACCTGTGTTGGAATTGCAGACAACCAGGACATTTTGCAGTTGATTATTCCTATCCACCAGTCGACAAGTATAGGAATGAAGAAGAAAGAAAAGTCTTCAGGGAAAGAAGACAGGAAAAGAAGAAAGCCATATTGGCTTTTGAGACTGCTGAGCCAGCCAAGTGCAAAGAGACAACACACTCAGATAGTAGTAAACAGACTACTCAAGTGATTCTGAGGAAGAGGCTATGTTCTGCCTCATAGCCAAAGAACAAGATCAAGAAGATGAGGTACACTCTAACTCATCTCATTCTGATTCAAGTTATAGTGACTGTGATACACACACTTCATCACCCATAGATCTTTATGATTTATTAGGAAAAATGATGAAAGATTTTGATCACATTAAAATCTCTCACACACTCTTAAATGAGGAAAACAGCCAGCTTAAAAGCCAAAACTCACAGCTGATTAAAGAGCTGAGTACTCTGAGTCACATAGCTGATAAGAACACAAAGCTTCAGGCTGAGAATGCCAAGATCATAGCAGAGTTAGCTGCTACAGAAAAGAGGGGAAAAGATCTTAAAAATGTGATTGCCTCATTTACAAAAGCATCCAAATCATTGGATAAATGTATTATGAGTCAAAAGGAATGTGGAGACAAGATAGGCATGGGATTTAATTCTTTTGTGCATAGTCAAACTCCAAGAGTGATTTTGGAAAAGGGATCTTCAAGCAATGAAGCATTCCAAAAACACCAAATCACCAAATGATGCACCCACATTCACTCCAAAGCACAATCACAGTCATACTGGCCTTGGTTATAAAGGGAAAGGAAAGAAGCCAGTTGAGTATGCTGAAGGGACAACTAAGAAGAAATCCAGACAGGTTTCTCAGCAGACTCCAAACAGAAAATACTCTGTGAGAAGCAAATAGAGCTACCAAAAACCCTAGAAATTTCATCAGAGAAATACATATGATGGGAATGGTAGAAACTATCCAAACCAAGTTTATTGGAATAATGTGAAACATCAGCAAAGACCTGTGGAATACAAGCATAAATGGAAAAGACCTAAACCTCAGCAAAGGTCATTCCAAAGGCAAAGAAACTATTATCAGCACACATATGCACCCAAGCACTACACTCAGAAATACCACAACTACCCCAAGAAAGTAATTGCTAAAACACACACACATGCATACAGACAAAAAGACAGTTGTATGATCCTAAAACCCCCAAGCAATTTGCTAATGTGCACTATGATTATGGCACTGATAGATGGCAACCTCTTAGAGTGAGATCATCTGGCTATAGGTTGGTTGGAACATCTTACAGCACTAACCCTCCAGGACCCAGACAAGTATGGGTACTTAAAAACAGATTTCCTTGATTGTAGGTTCAAGGAACAGTTGAGTGCCAAGGAACTTGGTACATGGATAGTAGTTGTTCCAGACATATGACAGAAAACATGAAAAATTTGTCAAGATTCAAAGAGATCATAGGTGCAAAAGTTATATTTGGAGGAAATGAAGCTTCAGGGGAGATCGAAGGCACATGATCCATCAAGAAAAATGGATTGGAGATCACAGATGTTGCTTATGTTGAAGGCCTCAACTTCAACCTGCTAAGTATCAGCCAACTCTGTGACAAGGGCTACAATGTAGGATTCAACATGGGAGTTTTCCAGATCAAAAATGTTAAATCCAATGAAATAGTGCTGCAAGGTACAAGGTAGAAGAATATGTATGTGGTAGATTGGTCTACTGCTACACCAAGCACATGTCTGCTAGCAAAGAGCACAATCGAATCAAGTTGGTTATGACACAAGAAGCTGAGTCACCTGAATTTCAAAATAATCAACAAGCTTGCAAGGAGTCATCTTGTAGAAGGATTTCCTGACTCAGTGTACAAGAAAGAAAGTATATGTGATGCATGCCAGATGGGAAAACAAATCAAATCATCATTCAAGGATAAGCCAAGTTCTTCTTCAACAAGGATATTGCATCTGTTGCATATGGATTTATTTGGTCCAGTTGAGCCAGCTAGCATCAGTGGAAAGAAATACACCTTAGTGGTGGTGGATGATTATTCAAGATATACATGGAAATTTTCTTGTGTAAAAAGAAGGAAACACTGCAGAAGTTACCTTAGCTGATGAGAAGAGTTAAAAGTGAGAAGAATCAAACCATTATAAAAATAAGATCAGACAGGGGAACTGAGTTTGTTAATGGAATTATAACTCAGTATTGTGTTGAAAATGGTATTGCTCATGAATTATCTGCATCACGGACTCCACAGCAGAATGGAGTAGCTGAAAGAAGGAACAAAACTCTTAAGGAAACTGCAAGGACCATGTAAGCTGAAGCTGGATTGCCTAAGAGATTTTGGGCTGAAGCCATAAATACAACATGATATACTCAAAATAGAGGCATGATTAATAAGCAATTGATCAAGACTCCCTATGAGATTTAGACAGGGATAAAGCCAAATGTTGGATATTTCAAGATATTTGGATGTAAATGTTTCATCCATAATAATGGCAAAGATAATTTGAAGGCTTTTGATGCTAAAGCTGATGAAGGTATCTTTTTAGGACACTCAGCTGAGAGTAAAGCCTATAGAGTCCTGAACAAGAAGACTATGGTCACAGAAGAGTCTGTCCATGTTGTTTTTGATGAACCTAATGTGAATGCAGAAGACATTGATGAGTTAGCTGATAAGCTGAATCAACCAACTATGCAAAAGAGTCCTTATGTTGAAGTTGAAGTAAGAGCACTCAATCCTGATGAAGATGAGATAGCTGAATCTCAAAAACAGCTGGAAAGTCTACAACTGAATGAAGATGAAAGAGTTGTTCAAGACAACTTAGCTGCAAGACGGTTGAATCCAGCAGACTTACTCCAACCTGATGTGAGATGGCTGAGAGACCATCCACCAGAGTTAGTCATTGGAGATGTTAGAGATGGCATAAGAACCAGATCCAGAGCACATCATGAAGCTATGTTCACTTGTTTTAGTTCCCAAATAGAGCCTAAAGATGTGTATCAAGCATTGGAAGACACACATTGGATTCAGGCTATGCAAGAAGAGCTGAATCAGTTTGAAAGTAGCAAAGTATGGGAATTAGTTCAAAGGCCAACCCACCAAAATGCTATTGGTACTAATTGGGTTTTCAAAAACAAGATGAATGAGGAAGGATTTGTTGTAAGAAACAAAGCAAGATTGGTAGCCAAAGGGTATTGCCAAGAAGAAGGTATAGATTTTGATGAAACATTTGCTCATGTTGACAGATTGGAAGCAATTAAGATGTTTCTTGGTTATGATGCACACGAGAACTTCATTGTATATTAAATGGATGTGAATAATGCATTTCTTAATGGACTGTTAGAAGAAGAAGTCTATGTTGAACAACCTCCAGGTTTTGAGCAGAAAACTATTGGAGATAAAGTCAACAAGCTCAAGAAAGCATTATATGAATTGAAACAAGCACCAAAAGCATGGTATGATACATTGTCTCAATTTCTAACTAATAATGGATTCACCAAAGGCAAGGTTGATAGAACACTCTTTAGGATTCAAGATGGAGAGAGTACACTTTTTGTTCAAATATATGTGGATGACATCATTTTTGGTTCCACAAACAAAGAGCTGTGTGACAAGTTCTCAAACCTCATGCAAGGCAAATTTGAGATGAGCATGATGGGAGAGCTGACTTTCTTCTTAGGACTTCAAGTCAAGCAATTGAAGGATGGAACCTTCATAATTCAAACCAAATATACCAGAGATTTGACGAAGAAATTTGGTATGGAAGAGAAGTTTTCTGAGAAAATTCCTATTAATACATCAGTCAAGATGGACATGGATGTAGATGGCAAAGTTGTTGATCAAACTAGATATAGAGCTCTCATTGGATCTTTGTTTTATCTAAAGAAGAGCCGATATCACCTTTGCAGTAGGTGTATGCACAAGATTTCAATCTGCACCAAAAGAGAGCCATATGACTGCCGCTAAGAGAATCCTAAGGTATTTGAAGGGATGCCAGGAAGTCGGCTTATGGTATCCAAAGGAAGGGGGATTCAAGCTGGGAGGATACTCGACTCGACTATCTTTGGATGTAGAGTTGACGGGGAAGAGTACTTGGTACATGTCAAATGCTTGAAATAGATTGGTTTCTTGGTTCAAAGAAGAAACAAAATTCAAATAGCTACATCCACAGCTGAAGCAGTACATAGCTGTGGGAAGCTGTTGTGCCCAAGTCTTATGGATGAGACAACAACTAAGAGATTATGATATTGAAGAAAAAAGTGATTCCAATTATGTGTGATAACACTAGTGCTATTGCAATCACTCAGAATTCGGTGTTGCATTCAAGAACAAAGCACATTGATGTTAGATATCATTTTATAAGAGATCATGTTGAAAAGAAAGACATCACTTTGGAATATATCTCAACTGATAAGCAGTTAGCTGACATATTCACAAAGCCATTATGTGAATCAAAGTTTGAAGAGCTCAAGAATGAGTTAGGGTTAATTGAGCTGAGTTAGTATACTCAGAAGACTCAATCAGCAGAGAAAGAAAATGAGAAAATGGAAAATAAGCAAGTTTCACCTTTCAGCCTAGTGAAACAGCCAGTCGGGAAGACGGTTGTATCGAGTTAGCTGACAGCTGAGTATTATGGGAAGAGAGAAGCAGAGTTGAGTCACTTTGGAAGTAAGCTGAATCATTTATGAGCTAAGTGACAAAAATGCAGTCGTTTTAATTGAGCGGGAATATTTTTAAGGATGACGTCAACATAATTATGGCTGTCAGTACAAAAGCTGCACAGTAAATCATATGATTGGATATAATGTGGGGAAATTAATGCGGTTTTGAAGGCTTAATCTTGACCGTTGATTTTGATCAAAATTTTCAAATTCCAAAACCCATCCTTTCACATCCCATATAAATGAAATTTCATTTTCTCTCTCATCACACAAACTTACTCGTCTTCAGCAAGAAAGCTTATTCTCTCTGCAACTAAGTTCGAAGCCCTAGTTCTCCAAGTTCAAGTTTCCCAAGTTTTAACCGGTTGAAAGTTCTAGAAATGGCAGCAAATCACGATTTCGCATTGTTATCTGAGAAGATCCACACCGGAGCGTACAAGGTGTTGATGGTACCCTATTGAAGAAGATAGCTGAAAAACTGGAAACGTCCGATCTGAAGGACTTTTTGTCGATGCAGTTCACGCACACTTACATGGAAGAAGTGGCTATGTTTTACGTGAATGCAGAGGTGCACGATGATGAAATCCGTTCATCTGTCCACATCAAGGCCATCAAAATAAGTGCAAAAGACCTTGTTGAGCTCTGTTTCCTACCTACTGAAGGGATGAAAGACATCCCTGAGAAGGATGTCAACTTGGCTGCAGCTTGGAAGGAAGTTGCCAAGCCGGAGTATGCTGCTAAAGCTGTGTATACAACTAAGAAGGACTTCCTGAAGGAAGATTACCATAAGTTGATGGACATTGTGTCCAAATGCATTGATATGAAGTTTGGGAGTTTCAATCACCTGTCCAAGACTAAGATTATTGTGATGGCTGCTATCATGCAAGATAAGAAGGTGAACTGGGTTGAGTTTGTCTTCAGCCGAGTGTGCCAGAACGTGATCAACCGATCCTACAAGGAAGATGGGACCTTTGGATGTTCGTTGGGATATGGTTTGGTCATTGGCCATTTGATGGAGGTGAAGGGGATCGCACTGCGCCATGGAAAGTTGTTCCATGCCAACAAGAGGATGTTCAAGGCAAACCTCTCTGGTGCGCAGAAGAAAGCCCATGCAAGAAAGGCGGCTACAAGTGAGGGGGAATCAGCTGACCCTACTGAAGACACAGCTGAGAGACCTCCCCAGCTCTCTCCCCGAAGTTGATATCTAAGAAGAGAGCTACTACATCTAAGCCTGCCCCTGCCCCAGCATCCAAGTCGAAGAAGGCACCTTCCCCCGCAGCCAAACCCAAAGCTCCTGCCCATGCAGCCGATGCACATGCCCAAGTAGCCCAAGCCCCTACCCCCGCAGCCGAGACTGAGGAAGAACCCCGTATTTCTTCACCAGTTGTGAAGAAGAAGCGCACTGCCAAGTCAAGGAAGGTAGCTGCTAAAGCTTCTATTGAAATACAGACCTTCACTATTGTAGAGCCTACTGGAATGGAACCAGAGATTCCATTGGTTGCCACTAAGAGAAGAAGGTTGTTCAAGAAGTATGGATCCGAGAAAATAGCCGAGTCTGGTACTCAGCCGCAGAAGCCAAGTGAGACTACTGATGCTCAAGAAGAGCAATCTCAAGAAAGAGTAATTGAGCCTGAGAAGACTGCTGATGCTGATCAGCAGAGTATCGAAGACCCAGTTGTGCGGGAAACAGCTGCGGAGAAAGAAACAACTAAGACAACCGAGCCCATGAAAGAACAAGTTGTCTCAACCCCTCAGACAGATGCAATTGAGTCTGAGGAGGAGCAATCCCCATTTGCCCATATTCAAGAGACTGGAGAAGAAGAAGATGATGATGATCTCATAATGTATTCTCCAGTCTACCCAGACATTCAGCGCAGACTAAGGGAATGGAGGGCGTGGAAGCTGGATTATTCAAGGCAACAGTTTGCTCACCCTGAATTTATTGAGGAGGAGGAAGAGTTGCTCAGATTCCTTTGACACGCAACTGTCCAATTTGCTCTGAATGAAGAGAGTTGTATGGAAATCCTTTGACTCAATAAGGAGGAAGAGATGGAGAAAGCTGAGGAGCAAGCCAGAGCCTTGGATAAATCCAAGATGTGTGTGCACACAGGGACACATGAGCATCTCTATGAGTCCACTGATAGAGATAATGAAGATATGAATCCAGCTGCTGCAGTAGAGAAGTTCGAGATGCAGCAGGCTATCAGAGAATCAAAAGTTATGCACGAGATGAATCTCCAAGAAGGACCAGGAGAGTCCTCCAAAGTCTCTCCTAGGACTGATCCTTTGGGAGTGGCGCAGTAGATTGCAACATTTATTGCAGCGACCACGTCCCCCGTGCACTCAACTGATGGCTCTCAGGGACATGGCGATGAAGCTGGGACTTTGGGCCCCCAAGCCAAGCTTAACCCTGAAGAAGGTGTTAAGACACATGCCCTTACGGCTGATCACTCAGAGAGAACAACAGTTGTGTCTCAGGAGAAGAGTGACCTCACTGTCATTCACTCAGCTGGTGCGCTAGCTGAGGGGGAAACTCTCTCCACCACAGCAAGGTCGGAGAATGCTGTGGGAGACCAAATATTGCAGTTTGGAGGCAAGGAGAGAAGATTAAAGAACAGCAGAGTGACGTTAACAATGCTCGGACAGTTGAGTTTGTCTCAACTGAGATGTCAACTGCTATGCAGGCCAATGAAGCTGCTGCTGCAGCTAAGGCAAAGGATGGAGAGACCCTAGGAGTTGAGACTTTGGGTCATGAAAGTGAAATCTAAGGATTTGAGACTCTGAAGGATGCCAACGTCGAAGACCCTAAGACAGATGCATCTGTCGAAGGGATTGTAGAAGACCCTAAGACATCTGAGAGGGATTGGTGAAGGCCCAACAGCGGTTGAGACTGCTGGGGGTAAAGAAGGCCTACGGGAGGTTGAGACTTCCCTAGGTAAAGAGCAATGTGAACAAAATATTCCTCAACTTGAAGGTGTTGTTGCAAAAGAGGAGATCAGTGCCCTTCATGATTCCCAAGAGAATATAGACACATCATTTTTGGGATCAGAGGATGAAGCCGAGTCCGCACACCCTTAAAATTCTTCATTGGACAAGGCTGAGGATGTTCTCAAATCTTGGAGTAGTGTCAGTGATAAGATAGCTCCAATGAGATTCAATTTCGATGATGAGCCATCACCTAAGGCCTCATCATTTTTCGCTGACGCTGATGAGACAGCTGAGGACCAAGTAACTGAATTGGATAAACCCACTGAGACCAAAGAAGCTATTAAGACAGCTGAGGCTCAGTCAGCTGAGCAAACACAATCAACTGCTCTAACTGGAATAGAGTCAGCTGCGCAGGCTTCCACAACTGCTGCAGTAACGACTTCAACAACTCCGTCGCAGGCTTTCACAGCTGTGACATCTACCGATGACGTTGCCGTAGCCGAGTGATCACGAAAATCTTACCGCAAGCGTACGGTGTCAAGTTTTAGTATAGAGTTTTGAAAGTAGGGTTATCGTCTCCACAGGGATTGTTATCGAATTTTATACTAAGTACTATAATTAAAATAGCTTAATTCTATCTAGAAATCGGAAAGAGATGGATTTTTATTAAACTAAAAATAAACTAAAAATAAGCAACTAATTGGTTCAGACAATTAATCAAACACTTAGAAGATGAATTCTAGAGGGTTGATTTCACCTAGTTATCCCCTATGTTTTCAATCCAGTTTATTAATCACAAGTTATCAATCTATAAGCCAATATTCCTACCGTTTATCACTTCCTCTCTCGAGTGCCAAGTGATTCTAGGTTCTAATTTCTGATTTCGATATCTCTATAAAAATCATAAATTAAACCCTAATACGCTCAATGAATATTCTATCACAGGCTTCAGAAGATTCATAAATCTCTCGATTCTATGAACCCTAGGTTGTGCTATTCTATGGCCAGGCGTTCAATTACCTCTCTCGAGCGTCAAATCAAACACGCCAAACAATCTAAACTATTGATCAGATAATCCAGATGCAATCAAATCAAATAGCACAAATAGATTAATAAACATGCGAATTTCATAAACTGGAAATCAAAACATAGGTTCAAACGTAAGTTACATCAAACCCCTAGAAAGATGGGTTTAGCTCATAATGAATGTATAAAAATTCGTAAAGAAGTAATTATACATCTCAAGAAACCGACAAAGAAAAACAAAGAAATAATTGAGAAGAAAAGAGAAGGAATTCTCTCTGTGTCCAGACGAGAAGTGCCTCCAATTGCCGTCCCGAACCCTAGCTCTGAGTCTCTTGCCTTGCGTTGTGCTCAAAATAATGTCCGACCTCTTTTTTGTACGCCTCCTTGGTTTATTTATCAGTCAAAACCCTCGAATTCGCGTAAAAAATGGCCCAAAAATATAAGCCCAGTTTCAGCCCAGACCGCGCGGGCTGGGCGCTGAAGACGCGCACTGCAGCGCAGGTATTGGTGCGCTGCAGCGTGCCCATTGCGCCTGATTGCTGCACGTCGCTGGAGCCCTGCTGCTGCTGCATATTTGAGTTGGCGCGCTGCAGCCCTTCATCCCTGGCACTGCAGCGCGGCTGAGGATGTTCTCATGCTGCACACCGGGCACTGCAGCCCTTACTCCTGGGCACCGCGCGCCACCGAAATTCAGCCCCGTCATGCGTTTCGACCCCTTGCACAAGGGGGTGGGGTTTTAGCGCTGCGGCGCTCGATCATGCTCAATATTTCTCCATTTTTCCACTTCTAAAATGCGATCTTCACAGTCCAAACACGTTTTTCATCGTTTTTAATCAATTTTGGCTTCCAAGATTAGTCCCGACTCATGAACGACAACTAACTACAAGAATTCGACTCAGCCGACACTAAACTACCCGAAAACAACGCAAAATCCTAGTCTAGAGCACTCAATACATTGGTATAAAACAAACTAAACAAATACCCCCAAACTTAGACGTTTGCTTGTCCTCAAGCAATTACAGACTCTAAAAAAATGACAAACATGAAGGAAACAAAAAAAGAAGATGACTGACTCAACAAACCAACTGCGAAACTTCACAACCAAACTCATTCGTCAAATTTCGTTTTACTATCAATCAAACACGTATTTTCACAATGTGATCATGAAGGTGGAATGTTCATGCCAACTCAGTTTTCATTATCCAGATAGACTCACGCAATCAAGTGTTTTCAAAATGATCCACTTTTTGAATATAGAGATGAGATGCTTACCGGACTCCATAGACTTGTCTTTCACACTAATCTCCACTAATGTAGGCTAATGTAACACAAGGATCAATAGGACTTTTAAAGCTTGTAATGTGGGCTTAGGGTGAGGTAGGAAAATATGGGATTAAGTGGCTCAAATCACCCAAACACACAATTATCACTTCGAATCAATTAGCAACTACCCTTCACTTTTTGACATCCCCAATGTTTATGAACTTTCCCGTTGATTTCTTTCTCTTTTTTTTCACATTTTTTTTTCGAACCCCCAAACTTATTCTTTTGCATACATGGGGTTTATATTTTCTTTTCTCGGGCAACTTCATTCAATTAAATACATACCCTTCTCATCATACCCTCCTCAACTTCCAATATTTTTCTATACTTTGTGTGTATGAGTGATGGGTAATTAGGATATTCACATTTAGGCTCTGGGTATTAGATTGGTTGCCAAAGAAACGAGTTTATAAGGCTCAAAGGGGGACACTAGGGAAAATATAATACAAAGGTAGGCATTTTAGGCTCTGGCTTGTTCAAAGATGGCCTAAATCACTTTCTCAATGTTACTTTGCCTAGGATTTCGCCTTGACTAGTGATCAGACAAGTTCTAGAATCCGGCAGGATCATAAAGGAAACACTCAATCGCATAATTCATCCCCAAATAAATCAACAAAGTTAAGCACATAGATGGAATTAATGGAAAGAAGATTAAATCACAGTTCAACACATGCTCTCTTGACCATTCAACTTATATTCAACAAATTCACTCAGTCATGCAGTTTCACAGTTTTACAAACGACCCGACTCGACTCTAGACTCTTTTTTTCATTTTTTTTGACTCAAGACTCGACTCGAAGAATAAAAACAGACTGCACCCCCCCCAAACTTAAAACGACATTGTCCCCAATGGAGAGGTGGGAAAAAGGACTTTCCTGGTAGCCGAGGAGCGAAGGCTCCTTACGTCATGTGGTACTACTACGTGTAGGAGGTGTCTCGTACAAGCTCACAATGCATCCTAGTGCACAAGCCCGTGGTGTTGTATGCCTCCGAGGTGTGGTCTTGTTCTTCCCATTCGCCATAGTCCGGTCCCTCTTTGGTTTCGCATTTTTGTAACCTAGCAAGGTAAACAAGAAAGCAAAACTCGTGGAACCAAGGAATTCGATTATGGGTGAGAAATCGAAAATCAAAGCCCATACATAATCCACCCAAGTAGAAAATATAATGCCATGTCAAAAACATAAGCATAGAAATGCAAGATAGCACTAAACAATTTGAAACTATCATTGGGGCATTTTATCAAACACCTCATAAGCATGAATTTGGGCAAAGATAGTGAATGCAATGGATAACTCAAATCAATCCCAAAAATCAGCGCCAAGCCTAAATCTATCATGAACAACCAATCCACAATCCACAAATCAACAACAATTATCCTAGCACTACTACAATCCAATCACACCAAAAATCACAAGATGGGGAAAACCATGGGGTGGGGTTTGGAATTTGCAAACTTACCAAATAGTGAATGGATGAGATGAATATGGTGTGTGTGGTGTTATAATGCTCCTTTGTGAAGATGGGGTGGGATATGTGGGAGTTGCACCAATAAGAGGGGTGGGGTATGATGCAACTTACTACTCCTAAAAATGCAAAAAAAATTCAGAAAAAACAAAAACAACTACTAAACTATACTAAAACTAAGAAAGCAATAAAAGGGGCTTGGGTTGCCTCCCAAGAAGCGCTAAGTTTACAGTCTTCAGCCAGACTATGTCAGATTATCCTCAAGTTGGGGCTCCAATAGGCATGTTGTCCACATTTCCATTAGAAACTTCCCAACCTCCAATGTCTTCAGTTATATTCCCAACCATCTGCTTACCATCATTTGATTCAAATTTTAGCCTATTGGTTGGATGGATGATGAATACAACTTTCTCTTGATTTACCCACAATGTTAGCTCCCCCGTTTCTACATCGATCAAAGCCCGTGTTGTAGCTAAAAACGGTCGCCCAAAGATTATGGGTACTTTCTTGTCCTCGTTCACGTCCAACACTACAAAATCCACAGGAAAAATAAATTTATTAATTCTTACCAATACGTCTTCAATGATTCCCCACGGATAGGTGATGGATCGATCAGCGAACTACAAAGTGATATTGGACAGCTTCACCTCCCCGAGCCCAAACTTCGTCACATCAGCAAGAGATATCAGATTCACATTGGACCCAAGATCACAAAGTGGTTTCTCAAAGAGAACTCCTCCAATAGTACAAGGAATAGTGAAACTCCCTGGATCCTTCATTTTCTGAGGTAGTTTACTCTGGACTATTGCACTACACTCATCTGTCAAATAGACAGTCTCAAAATCTTCCAACTTCATTTTCTTGGATTCCACTGGTTTCGCATAAATAGGTGATTCTTCGGGAGCAGGCTGAATTTTTGCTTCCTTTTCCGCGTAAATTGCATTGCAGTGCTCTCTCGGATTAACCTCTGTATCACTTGGGAACTTTCCTTTCTGCTGCAATGAATTCACGGTTGTAGCCAACTGATCCATTTGTGTCTCGATCGACCTAATATGCGTCTCCATTATGCTCATCTTAGTATTCAGACTTTCAATCTGGGCCTCACTCCTATTCATTCAATTCCTGGTCTCTCCGATGAATGAGCCGAGCATATCCTCAAGCGACTGCTTCTTTTCACCTCCGAGTGCATTGGAACTAGATGGGTTTGGATAACCCGAAGATGGATTCAATACGTTCCTGTTGTTTCTATAAGAGAGATTCTCATGATTGCGAAGTCCCGGGTGGTAGTGAGTTGGTAATGAATTACCTCGGTTATTAAAATCCCGGTTATTCACATAATTTACTAGCTCGGCCTCATGAGTGGCGGCTGCGTGAACGGCAGCGGGTGGGAGTGCGACTTGCTGTGGTGTGTTGCCAGTATTCATGATTGCTAATTGCTTTGTCAGACTCGAGATTTGAGCTGCCAAAGCTGACATTGTATCCAGCTCAAGAACACCAGCAACTGGCTTCGGTGTTGATCTCTCGGAAAGCCATTGATAGCTGTTTGTGGTCATTTCTTCAAGTAGAAGTAAGGCCTCAGTCGGTGTTTTAGCCATCAATGTACCTCCTGATGCCGCATCTAGTATCGTCCTCGTATGCCCATTCAGCCCGTAGAAAATCAACCCTCCGGTCCGCATAACCATGTTTGTGGGCATCTCCGCAACAGATCTTTAAATCGCTCCCAAGCTTCGTATAACGGCTCAAAATCAATCTGTTGGAACTGGGCTATCTTGCTCTTTAGTTGGAGTGTCTTGCTGGAAGGGAAAAAATTTGCTAAGAATTTTTGAATCAGATCATCCCAGCTCGTAATCTCCCAGGGGCGAACGTTTGTAACCACTGCCTGGCCTTATCACGGAGTGAAAACGGGAAAAGCCTCAATCTAATAGCCTCATCAGTCACACCATTCATCTTGATGGTGTCGCAAATTTCCAAGAATGTGGCCAGATGTGTATTCGGATCATCTACTGGACTCCCCCCAAACTGATTCTATTGAACCATGCTTATGAGGCCCGGTTTCAATTCGAAATTATTTGCATTAATGGTGGGCACACACCGAGTAGTTTCTGGTTCCGCGCGTAAAGTAATCCCGGATTGCCTTTTCTGGTGCCTCAAGCTGTGGTGGCACATTCACAACCCGATTTCTATTATTCCCATCATCCCCACCTTCTGCCATTGCTCGATTCTCTGCTCGCTTTGCTGCTCGGATTGCTCGAAGTGTCCTTTTAATCTCTGGATCAAAAGGAAGCAAATTAATATCTTTAGAATCTCGCATAAACAGACAAGTCAAATGAGAAAAACAAAATTATAATTCCTAAACTAGTCTAGATTAGGATTAAGACTACATGGTAATAGTATTAGTTTAAAATAGGATAAAACAATCCCCGTCAACGACGCCAAAAACTTGAGACGATGTCAAGTTTTAGTATAGGTTTTGAAAGTAGGGTTATCGTCTCCACAGGGATTGTTATCGAATTTTATACTAAGTACTATAATTAAAATAGCTTAATTATATCTAGAAATCGGAAAGAGATGGATTTTTATTAAACTAAAAATAAACTAAAAATAAGCAACTAATTGGTTCAGACAATTAATCAAACACTTAGAAGATGAATTCTAGAGGGTTGATTTCATCTAGTTATCCCCTATGTTTTCAATCCAGTTTATTAATCACAAGTTATCAATCTATAAGCCAATATTCTTACCGTTTATCACTTCCTCTCTCGAGTGCCAAGTGATTCTAGGTTCCAATTTCTGATTTCGATATCTCTATAAAAATCATAAATTAAACCCTAATACGCTCAATGAATATTCTATCACAGGCTTCAGAAGATTCATAAATCTCTCGATTCTATGAAACCCTAGGTTGTGCTATTCTATGGCCAGGCGTTCAATTACCTCTCTCGAGCGTCAAATCAAACACGCCAAACAATCTAAACTATTGATCAGATAATCCAGATGCAATCAAATCAAATAGCACAAATAGATTAATAAACATGCGAATTTCATAAACTGGAAATCAAAACATAGGTTCAAACGTAAGTTACATCAATCCCCTAGAAAGATGGGTTTAGCTCATAATGAATGTATAAAAATTCGTAAAGAAGTAATTATACATCTCAAGAAATCGACAAAGAAAAACAAAGAAAGAATTGAGAAGAAAAGAGAAGGAATTCTCTCTGTGTCCAGACGAGAAGTGCCTCCAATTGCCGTCCCGAACCCTAGCTCTGAGTCTCTTGCCTTGCGTTGTGCTCAAAAATAATGTCCGACCTCTTTTTCGTACGCCTCCTTGGTTTATTTATTAGTCGAAACCCTCGAATTCGCGTCAAAAATGGCCCAAAAATATAAGCCCAGTTTCAGCCCGGACCAAGGGCTTTGGAAGACGAAGACGTATTTTGCATTGCAGTATTGGCGCTACTGTAGCGCCCATTGCGCCTGATTGTTGCACGTCGTTGGCGCCCGCCGCCTTTTTGCATATTTGAGTTGGCGGCTGCAGCCTTCTTCATCGCATCGCAGCCATGGGCCGCTTGAGATGTTCTCATGCTGCACACCGGGCGCTGCAACCCTTACTCCTGGGCGCTGCAGTGCCCACTGAAATTCAGCCCCTGTACCGTTTTCGACCCCCGCGCTGCGGCGCGGGGCTTTTGGCGCTGCGGCGCTCGATTATGCTCAAAATTTCTCGGTTTTTCCACTTCTAAAATGCGATCTTCACAGTCCAAACACTTTTTTCATCGTTTTAAATCAATTTCGGCTTCCAAGATTAGTCCCGACTCACGAACGACAACTAACTACAAGAATTCGACTCAACCGACACTAAACTACCAAAAAACAACACAAAATCCTAGTCTAGAGCACTCAATACATTGGTGTAAAACCAACTTAACACCGAGGCACAAAGAGCTGGTTCTATGTATCAAGAACAAGGGAAGGCTCCCCAGGAAGCAGACTCGGAGATTCTATTCGTTTGTGATGATGTCGAATTGCCAGATTTGGGAGCTGAATCTGCCAGAGACCAAAAGAAGTATTTCGTGCAAGAAGAGCCCGTCATTCCCACTGATACGAGTGTACCAATGGACTTCGATTTTGATGCAGAGTGGCCAGCAGCCGAGTCAGCCTCAACAGCAGAGTTCCGTAAAGACTTCAAGACAATCTGTGAAGAGATTGAGAAGATGGAACGCCACCAGGCATCTCTGGATCTTAGACTGGACAATCGGGATGCAACCCTCACAGCTGACTTGAGAGGGATTATCGTTAGAAAAAGGGAATGCACTGCACAGCAGACATCCATGCGATCTGAGTAGGTCCGTCACTTCAAGGCCTTATTTGCAAATATGTTACTGTGGAGTGCGGACACCTCGACGTATCAGAAGAGAATGAAGGAATACATGGTCAGGATGGAATATTCACACAAGTTGGATATGGAGCTGCTTAAGCATCATCACCAGTCTGAGATTAAACGCCTAGAGAACAACATGAATGACAAGTTCAACCTTCTCATAGTTGAAATGAAACTGGTGATAGCTGAGTCGAAGGCTGCTCGGTCTGAGTTTCAAAAAGCCCACTCAGCAGCAGACTCAAAGCAGGACTCTACCATCAGCCGACTGGATTTTCTCCTGAGTGGATTATTTCCTAGGATACCTCTCTCCTTTGGTGATGATGCCAAAAAGGGGGAAGATGAGGCCCTTAAGGGATTGAAGGAAGAAGTGAAGAAAGGATATGACAAAGCTGAGGGGGAATGAAGTTCCAAAAATATTCCTTTGAAATTTATGTATGTTGAAACCCCGCAGCTAGGTGAAGTCACAGCTTCTATTCTCAGCAAACTACCCAAGAACCTACCCATTGAAAGAGCTGAGGCGGCCATGAAAGATAAAAGAAAGGCCATCGAAGCTGCATTCGATGAAGTAGCTGAGAAGCAGACAACTCGCATTGAAGAAATCATGAAGCAATATGGTGGTCCTCCAGCCGGAAAGGACTATGCTACAATCAAGCCCCCGAAAGACATTACTATGCCTGATGCTGGATCTGAGCCCAGATCTCTAGAGGCGTTTCAAACTCTAGAAGCAGAAGGTTACTTTCAAGGGATGACTCTGCCTCAAGCCTGGGACTTGTATTGAGAGAAGGGATTGGATTTGTGTCAATCAGCTGATAAGCAGCAGACTTCCAATAGTCACTCGGCTGGAAAGTCCAAGGCTCTAGTACAGTATACTCCCAGAGGAAGGGGAGTTGAGTTAGGAAGGGGACGACATGGTGGCAGTGGAAGAGGTTCTCAACCATGGCCAAGACCAAAAGATGTTATGCATGTTGATCCACATAAGAAAGGGATCACATACTGGGCTGGACATGACCATCTTATATTGAGGTTGCACGCAAGAACACTGAAGCTCTTAGAAGGCAAGAAGCTGAGAATGAGAGAACTGCTCGTGAATGGGAAGAAAGGCAGAAGAGGGATGACCCTGCTGCTAGGTGAGCGTATGAGAAAAAAAAGAAAGATCAAGAGGAGAAGAAGAGAAAGAGAGCTGATGATGACAGGAAGAGGGCTGAAGATAAAAAGAGAAGAAGGAAGCAGCAAAGGCTTTGAAGTGTGTTGTGAACCCCTTCGTGTATTTTGTGTAAATACATAAATGTAAGTCTTTTGTAAAAGCTCTGTGAATTCCACTGTAAAATTCATTCTCTATGTATCTTAGCTTAGATATACGTTGTATTGTCATACTTGTATAAAGCTCTGATGCTCATTGTAAACAACTTTGTAAAGGACAAGAATGATATGATCAATAAAATGATTATTCATAAGCATACATTCTTTGTTACTGCACTGCTTGTATTTTTCTTGTTTACTTATGTTGTATGTTTTAAGTTTTGGCATCATCAAAAAGGGCGAAATTGTTAGGAAATTTATTTGTTAGATTTTGATGATACCATGTAAAACCTAGACTAGGAAGTTGGCACCTCATTTTCCTTGTAATTCTATAATGTAATAGATAGGACTTGAAGAGCTCAGTTAAGTCAGCTAAGTCAAGATTACAAGAAGACAACTGCGGACTGAATGAAGACTCTGATGTGTGTCAGCTGAGTATGGCCATGAAGGAAATCAAGGACTCGACTGAAGGAGAGTCAGTTGAGGAACAGTTGTGAGAAGTGTCAGTCAAGTCAACTCAAGAAGCCAAGTCTATCAGTAGAGTGACAGTTGAGTCAATCTCATGATTGAAGCAGACTCAAGTCACCTGGGGTAAATGCAGCAGTCAAGTGAAGACAACTGACTTAGATCCGTTGGAATAAAAGTCAAGAATATTACTCGATATAGTAATATGTCAAGCTGCCAGGTCTGAAAGTGTTTGGCCTAGAATTCTGCAAAAGGAACGAGCCAATGGGAAACACTGCACTTTGTGTCAGAACCTGCAAAGCTGAAATGCCAATTAATACGATGAAAGGTCAACATCACAAAGGATGCAGACCAAGACAAGATAAGCCAACGAACACAAAGTGACATTTGAAACTAGCATATCTCTTCAACGGACAAATTTCAAATGTGCACTATAAAAGGCTGAGGAAGTTATTGAGAAAAGGTTAAGAATGTCACAGACTTTTTAAGAAATATTCAAGCAATTAACCTGCAAGTTCTCAAAGTTTATCAAGAAATTCCTCAAGCTTCAAACTCGAAGAAACTCGATCCAACACAAGCTGTGAAGGAGAGATAACTTCAATCTGTTGAAGAGAAAAACATTTGAAAATCAAAGGGGTCTACTTTCCAAGTTAGGATTGTAGAAAGGTTCAAGGTTGAACCAAGTATCAAGTTTGTTGGAGGGCTTCGTGATCAAATCCAAGAACTTGAGAAGTGAGTCATAGTAGCTGTGCAAATTTTTGCCTCGTAAAGAAGCTGAGTCGCAAGAGAAGCCAGTTGTGTGATCAAGGCTGTCACCAGACTGATAATCGCTTTGTAAACTGATCTGTTACTTAGTTGATTCCTCCAGGAGTTGGAGAAGAGAGGACTAGAAGAATTACCCCATCTCCAAACCTCTATAAAAATACTTGTGTCATTTACTTTCAGCATTTAGTTTCCTGCATATCTATTTTATATATGTTGTTAGTTTATATTTGTTATCCAACTGATAAATAACTAAGTGCTAAAATCAAGTGTTATAAACAAGCTTAAAACAAATCAAAGGGTGTTAAGTCTTCCGCTGTTAAAAACCAAATCAGCCAAGTTAAGTAATTAGCTTAAGCAGCCGAGTTATACTATCACCAGCTCTATCGAGTCTGTTGAGTGGGTAACTTAGCTGAATAGCCAACTTAGCTTCCCCCTAAGGACACAGTTGTTTTGAGTCAACTCTATTGAACTATTTAAAAGGACTAAAATCAAAAATTTAGTAAGGTTTGTTCAAACCCCCCTTCTAAACCTTACTCCACACCCCTTGGGACCTACATATACGCATTTATCACACTCGTTGATTTAAATCCATTTGACAACATTGTATTGTCAAATTTAAGATCTCATTGTTTTGGTGTTTGTTTCAGTCCATATAATGATCTTATTAACTTGCAAACCTTGTTTTCTTGACTGGGTGCAACGAACTCTTCAAGTTGTTCCATGTATATTTCTGCATATATTTCTCCATTCAGAAATATTGTCTTATCATCCATCTGATGAATCTCAATATTATATAGAACATCAATTGCGAGAAGCACCTGAATAGATGAAATTCTTGTTACTGGAGAATATGTGTCAAAGAAATCATACCCTTCTTTTTGTTTAAAGCCTTTAGCCACAAGACATGCTTTATTCTTATCAATAGTTTAGTTTGCTTTATACTTTTTTCTTTAGGATCCACTTACATCGTAAAGGTTTATGTCCAGCAGGGAGATCAACTAACTCTCACGTATGGTTTTTCATAATGGACTCGATTTCACTATTGATAGCTTCTTGCCAGAACGGAGCATCTGGACTACTTAGAGCCTCTTCAATCGAGTTTGGCTCACCTTCTAACATAAATGTTCTGAAATTGGGCCCAAAAGACTTAGTTGTCTTAGACCTCTTACTGCACCTCGGTTCTTTTGTTAGTATTCACTTATACCTTTTCTCTACAAGGGTAGACATAGTCAAAGAATATAGTGTTCCTTGATTCGATTATGGTACCTTCAGTCATTTTTGGATTTATGACTTATGTATCATAAACTGACACGCACTGCTTTGGTATGCATATCTTTCAAAGACACAATCAACTGTCTTTGGTCCAACTTTAACTTGTTTTGGATTAGGTATTGCTACTTTAGCCAAATACCCCAACACTTTAAGGTATTTATAAGAAGGTGTTGGAAAATTTACTGTTTAAGATTTTGATGAATGCCATGTAAAACTTAGACTAGAAAGTTGGCACCCCATTTTCTTTGTAATGTGTATTGTAAGAGATATGGTTGTACTAGCTGAGTCAAGTCAGCTACGCCTGAACATACAAGAAGTCAACTGAAGGCTGGGATGAAGACTCCGCTGTGAAGCAGCTGAGTATAGCAAGGAAAAGAAGATAAGAACTCGATTGAAAGTGTAGAAGCTATGATACAGCTGTATTAAGTGTCAGTCAAGTCAACTCAAGAAGCCAAGTCTCAAGTTGAAGTGACAGGAGATGAGTCATCCATGATTGGGAGCCGACTCAAGTCAGGGGGGAAGTTAAGGAGAGCAGTCAAGTCAAGAAAATCGAAAAGAATCCGTTACGTAAGTCAAGAATATTACCTAAACAAGTAATACTTCCATGCCGCCATGTCTTAAAGTGCTTAGTCCCGAAGCGTGCAAAAGGAATAAACCAATGGGAAGCATGCACCTTGTGTCGACTCAAAAGTCGAATGTTCATTTAATACGAGGAAATGTCAAGATCAAGGACTGCAACAAGACAAGCCAACGAATACAGTGACTTTTAAAATCAACCTATCTCTTCAACGGGCAGATTTTTGAAAGTTCACTATAAAAGGCTGAGGAATCACTTTGAGAGAAGGTTACCTGAACCACGAACACTCAAGCTATTATTCAAGTCCGTAACCTCGCAAAAATATTCTCAAGTTATTCAAGCAAATCCTCAAGCCTAAATTTGAAGGAAATCAATCCAACACCAAGCTGTGAAGGAAAGACAACTTCAAACTGTTGAAGAGGAAACTTTTGAAGAATCAAAAGGGGTATACATTCCAAGGAGGACTGTAGAAAGGGTTCAAGGTCGAGTCAGTCTCAAGTTATTGGAGGGCTTCGTGATCAAATCCAAGAAGCTTGAGCAAGTGAGTGAGTAGCAAAGCGCAAACGCCTGTGAAAAAAGCCGAGTCGGACGAGAAGCCAACCTGTGTGACCAAGGCATCTCCGATCGAGTCCCAAAGGATCAAGTCAGCTGTGTGATCAAGACTTGCATCTGGACTGATAACCACTTTGTACTCTGATCAATACTTAGTGGATTCCTCCAGGAGTTGGAGAAGAGAGGATTAGAATAATTACCCCATCTTCGAACCTCTATAAAATTTATTGTGTCATTTACATTTCACCATTTACTCACTGCATATTATTTAATATCTGCTGATAATTTGCTATCCAATTGATATTTAACAAAGTGCTAAAACCAAGTGTTAAAACATATTTAAACCACATTCAAGGGTGTTAAGTCTTCCGCTGAAAATCTCATCACAGTCGAGTTAAGTATTAGACTAAACAGCTGAGTTATTCTATCAACAGCTCAGTTGAGTCTGTTGAGTAGCTAACTCTGTTGATTAACTAACTTAGCTGTCCATCAAGGACATAGCGGTGAAATTAACTCTGAACTAATTTAAAAGGACTAAATCGAAAAGTTGGTAAGGTTTATTCAACCCCCCCTCTAAACCTTACTCGCACCCCTTGGGACCTACAAAAGGTTTATGGTTTTTCCACAACTCGTAAGGAGTCTTATTTTTCCCTTAAGTGGTATTTTATTCAATATGTGGTTGGATGTAAAACAGCTCCCCCCACATATTCTGGGGTAATCCGGAACTTATCAACATGACATTCATCGTCTCTTTTAGAGTCCAATTTTTGCGTTCAGTAACACTGTTTGACTATGGTGAATATAGAACCGTTGTTTGATGAATTATGCTCGATTGGGTACATAATCCTTTAAACGGTGTAACATATTCGCCACATGTATCACTTCGAATTATTTTAATCTGATTGCCAAATTGATTTTCAACTTTATTTTTATAATTTTTAAAAGCTTTTAGAGCTTCATCTTTACTTCTTAACAAGTATAAGTAGCAAAACCTTGTGTAATCATCAGTAAACGTGATGAAATATTTTTTACCACCTTTAGTTTGCATAAATTTTATATCACACACATCGGTGTGTATCAATTTTAAAGATGAAGTCCCCTTTTCAACATAATGAAACAGTAATTCAGCTATTTTAGCTTCAACACAAACTTCAAATTTTCTTTGTGAGTTTACTTCTGGTAAATTAATTATTTCTAAATTTACCAATATTTTGTTAGCATTAATATTTACATGTCCTAATCTAATATACCATAGATTATAAACGGAAGAAGATTCATTCTTATTCATATTCTCACCAAAGCGGCCTACAATCATTACATTCATTTTGAGAAGTCCTTTGTCTAGATTACCCCTACCAAGGAACTGTCCAAATTTGCCAAGTACAATTTTTTCGGACTGAAAAAACTAGCCTAAACCCATGGTTGACCATCAATGAACTCGAAACCAGATTCTTTCGGATGTCTGGGACATGCAACACATCCTTCAACTTCAATTCCTTGCCCGAAATAAGCTTTAGCACCACTATACCTACGCCAGCAACATTAGAAGAGGCGTGATTTCCCATATAGAGCTTTCTTCTGGTCGATGGGATGGGAAGAGAATGCATCCCGATCATAACAGACATGGCAAGTGGCAGCGGTATCTACAAACTATTCTTTCGGGTTCTCCCCCAGATTGACTTCAAACACTACTGTCGACATGTCAACGTCGGTCAGTTCCCTTTGTTCAACCTCACTTACTATGGTTTGGTTTTCTTTTTCTTTGGCTGAAAATAGTCTTTTTCTACATGGTGTGGTTTGCCACAATTGTAGCAAGTTCCTGGAACTTTCCAACTGCCGATTTCTTGCCTTTATCGTTTGCTTTTTATTCAAATTACTTGATGAACCGTGCTCTATCAAGTTGGTTTTCGACTCCATAGGGATAACCCTGGACTTAGAGTCAATCCTCCTCTGTCTTCCTCAATTCTGAGCTTGACAATAAGATCCTCTAGTCTCATCTCATTTCGATTATGTTTAAGATAGTTCTTAAAATCCCTCCAACTTGGGGGTAACTTCTCAATCAAGGCGGCCACTTGGAATGCCTCCTGCAGGCCATTCCCTTGGCAGAGATTTCATGTAGGATCAACTGGAACTTCTGAACTTGTTCCATCACGCTTTTAGAATCAACCATCACAAAATCCAAGAACTTACCGATAACAAATCTCTTTGTGCCAGCATCCTCGGTTTTGTACTTTTTCTCCAAAGATTCCCACAATTCTTTGGAGGATTTCATAGCATAGTACACACTATATAGTGCATCACAAAGTCCGTTCAGGACATAGTTACGACACATGAAATCTCCCTGGCCCCATGCATCAAACGCAACACAATTTTCAGCATTCGTTTCGTTTTCAGACACCACAGGAGCATCCTCAGTCAGGTACTTTGCCAAGCTTAGGGTCGTCAGGTAGCCACCACATGATCGTCCTCAGTTAGGTATTTCGCCAAGCTTAGGGTCGTCAGGTAAAACAACATTTCTTGCTACCACCTCTTGAAATTGAAACCCATGAATTTTTGGGTTTTTAGCTTGAGCAGGAGGGGTGACCGGAGTTCTGCTTGTGCTCGCCATCGTAAAGTACAATAATAGTCTTACGATTATTGATTACAAAGTAATGGTAATAACAGGAAAGCCTTCACAATGGCTAAATTACAAACTGAAAAAACAGAACTATGTTATTACAAACGGAATTGCTTGAAACAGGAACTTTAGAAACTGGACTGGAAAGTCGAGTCAAGATTAAATCTCTATCCGCAAGATAATTACATCTCAACTAGTGCTCATGGTTTGACGTATTGCCCCTAAAGATAATACGACTTCGTCTTATGTGTAGTAGCACCACTAACGTACAGAAGCACCTTCGAACTGAAAATGTGTTGAAGACTGGTTGCTGGACTTTAAGTGCATAATACAGAAATATTGCTTTGTGAGGTATGAGTATTGCTATTGTTTTTCTGTGTAAGAAATCTACAATGCACAACAATGGATTTATAGCCAACCAATACCTGCAGGAGATAACACTAAGTAATGGGCATTATACCAGATGTAACATCCCAGGTGTTACATCCCACTACTGCATAACAGACAAGTAATGGGCTATAATCAGGTGACCACTACTGCAGAAGTTACTAACTCCAACAGTCACACGAATCTGGACACCTGCATTTTCCAGATTCATTGGGCTCGAATAGTCCAACAGTCACTTGAATCTGGGCCAAACCCATTTTTGAGTGGCAAAATTATAGTGAACCTGGACCCGGGCCCAAAGCCCAGGCCCAGGCTGTGCCGGGCGGGCACGCGCGTGCGCTCGTGTGGCCCACTTGTGATCATTCACTTATGTTATAGTATATCCAACTAATAACACATTCTAGTATTTATACTAGGATAAAATATGCTTTATATTATATGTGGGACAAGGCTAAAGCCTTTCAACTTCCTTTACATAATGCCCATTCGTATGGCCAACTTCGTGTATTAATTTCTCACTCATCGAAACTCATTTTTGAAAAATAAAAAAAACTACGAACATCTACTCAGAACGTAGATTAATAATTTACAATTTAATTTCTCCAGAATTAAATACTTAGCCAACGAAAATTTGGTCAAAGTCGGGTCGACTCCCACTTTATCAAAACAAAATTTGCAACAATATATATATACATGTGGGGATTGGTTCAAATGAGACCACATTCCTGAGGTGAGACAGGATGCACTAATCCTATCTATTCATTTGTTTTTCTTTAGTGGCTGTGATTTTATGACTTTGTATACCTTTTTCCATTTATCATTCTAGGGACTGTGTTGATGTTATTCCTGTTCCCTGTCTCCCTTTTGGCTCTTCTGAGGGGAAGAGGCCGAGGACGGAGCCTGGTGATACTTCTTCCAGGACCATCAGTCCCCAAGTTATTTTTTCTGGTGGAGTGAACCGTCGTGAGGGGATCCAGTCATTTTAATTCATTAAGGGTGGAATGATCATTTTATTATCCAACGATTTTTTTGGTACCCTTTAACTTTATGAAACGTTTTTTGTAAAGTGAGATTGTAAATACCTTATTTTTTGGCGTTATTTTAGGAGACAATTTTTGTTTCCAAATATTTTTCAATTATTTCGAAATCCAGCATAGTTAGAGTTCTTTTACTGCTTAGATAGCCATTAGATAATGCATATTTAGTTACTTTTTGTTGCACTGTTTATGACACTATGACATAGTTGAGTATAATGTATTGCATATTTAGCTTTTAAACAATGCATAGATAGCTTCTAGATAATGAATAGTTAGTTGGTTTTTGTTGCAATATTGTTTACAAGAAAAATGCTCAACAACAACACCCCAAAGACAACGGATTTTAGCTAAATCGTTTTTCGCAAGACAACTTCTACAACGATTTAGTTAATTCTAAATCGTTGAATGTTTATGATTTTTTGTTAACGATAATTTGCATATTTAGTTTTTTTACAAGAGATAACTTTTGAGCGTTATCGATTAGTCTTTTTTTTTTTTGTTAACATAGTTTTAAACTATCGACAATGTTTTTGCAATCCGTTGTCAATTATATAATCTTTTTCAAAGACAATACTTATTCATCCTTTTCAATGGTTGGTTACAGTTTTAAGAATTTGTTGTTAATTAGTTCATTTTTTTCTTCTTAAAGACAACAATTTTCAACAATTATAATGGTGGAGTTTCTTCGCAATTGATTATTGTTTCATGACATGAATCAGCTTTTGATTTTGGCGTTGTTTCATGTCTTATTTATTATTTTATTAATGGTATAACTAGCAATTTTAGTTAGTTTATCAATTTTATTTTAAACTTTAGCATAATTCCAAAATATGGAAGTTAAGTTTTTATTTTGTTATCAATTTTTTTATCTCATGGTATAAGTATCACTTTTAGTTAAATTATCAATTTTATTTTAAACTTTAGCATATAATCTAAAAGTGTTGGGAGTTGTAAATAATTTTTTATTAAATTTTTATTTTATTTTATCAAGCTTTTAGCAACTTAAATATAAATCTAAAAATATAACTAGTAATTTTAAAGTTAGACATTTTTATTTAGACTTAAACATAAATATCAATAAATAATCAGCATCTCTTTATTGAGATTAATCCATTACCCAATGCTAAAATAAATATCCATAAAACTAGCAACTTTAAGCTTTTGAGTATTAACAACTTGCATATTTAAGTAAATATTAGTAATTAAGATTTTACATATTTTATTTGATATTTAATTTAACAAGTAAATAAATATCTTAAAATTATAAATTTACATTACAAATAATTTCGGTGGATTGATCTATTCTTGGATTATATCCAAATTTTGACGTATAAGAGTAAAAACTTGCAAAAATTTGAAGACTTAAGTATGTATGAAGGGTACCAATTGCCAAATAAAAGAACCCACATTATATAATCTCACTCCCTATGGGATTGATTCTTCTTTTGTTTAACACGTTTCTCTCTCCTCTTCACTCTTTATAAATAGGGCCCTTTCTCCATTCTGCAATCTCTCTTCCCTTTTGGGGTTTCCTGAGAGGCGGCCCCTTTCTGAGAAAAAATAAACCCACTTCACGATTTGAAATCCTTCAAGGATCTGAGGACAAACGGAAAACACTCACTTGGAGAACCCACAAATAGATTTTAGTAATTTGTATATTCATATATCTATTATATATATTCTATATCCACGGACATACAATTTACAGACATAGAGAGGTAGGGAAAGAGAGAATGCCTTGTTCAGATTTCTCTTTTCCTGTTCTTTCATGATCTTCTCTGTTTGTTTTACAATGTATCTGCTTGCTTTTGAAAACAAGTGTGAAAGAACTTTGGAAATTTGGTTTCTTGAATCCTTTTTACTTCAATTTGGTTTATCACAAGTTATCATGCGTGTCGCCGCCTATCCAGAGTTGCTCTTGCGGCTTTTTTTTTATTTAAAAAAAGAAATTGTTTTTGTTTTCGGATAAAGGGTCTTATAAGTTTCTGTTTCTTGAATTTGAAAGATTTAAACAATTTTATATTTTTTGTTCCCTGTGCTGTTGTTGGGTTTGCTTCGTTTTGTGTGGATCATCATCATAGTGTTCAGTTTTTGATCCACTGGAATAAGGCCTGATTTCCATTCCCGAAACTTCAAGATTATAATGGATGCTAATTTGTCAGTTTGATTTTAAACATTATTATGTGTGTAGCTCCATTTTCCTGGACACTTGATTGACATGTAGGGGCTTTGTAAATTGAGATAGTATTCAGGAGTTAGAAACTGAAGCATGAACAGTCATATTGTCTCCACTTTAAATTATACGGTGCTTGTTGGCTGTGCTGATTTTCAGTTGTTGATAGTTACATTGTACAGGATCCTTAATCAGATTTCTGGATGATGGACAGGTGTTTGATGCATTTATAGTATGTTAGAGTTGGTTGAAGTTTAGATAGATATCTCATAAGTTGATCGTCGAACATGGGCAAAACTTTTGTGGATGTGAAAGATTGATTAATACTGCCAGTATGCGTGGGAGTTCATTACAGTGGTTCCTTTAGTGTCTGTGTTTTCTTGTTTCCAAATTCAAGTATAAAGACGAATGAGCATTGATGAACTTTGAAAAACTATGACAGTGTGAGAGTGAAAATGGGTCAATGCTGGGGCTGGAAATGAATGCAAAGACATGGTGCATGGACAGCATAATTGTTTCTGGTTGGTTCCTTTATTGGGAAATTCGGCCAAAACATAGTGAACCTTTACTTGGTAGAGAGTTCAACGTCTCTTTGATTTTTGATCAAGTGCAATGTCTCGTTGTTTTCGTTTCCACCACCTGGATATGAGAAGAAGGCTAGACCTGATGACGCAAACTTGATTATAAAGGTTTGTGCTTCACACAAAGGATCTAACCAACTGGCAGCTATTTCTGAAATTTTCTTTTAGGCTTCATTTGGATTGACTGATTTGAAGATAAGGATTTCTAATTCTGGATAACAAATTCATTGAGTTTGTTTGGATAAGCTTATGATACGATGGATTTCAAGTCCTTGAGCTTTTATTTTAAGCTAATTTTTGAGTAATTGTGGTGGATTTCATATCCATCTGATATGAAGTGATTCAAAATTCTTCTCTCAAATCCAAATGTTTCAATTCAAATGTGACCTTGATTTCTACTTTCACATACAGTTGTATCATTGTTATACTGATGAAGTTTTTAATCATTTACAATATCTGCCTTCCTAGTGTATAATAGTGACAATCATTTACTTAAATCTTTATTTCACTTTCACTGTGGTGGTTTGATGCTGTCGTGATTTTGCAAAAATAGTTTCTTTCTCCTTGATTGCTATTTTTTACTCGCACTAACTCTTAAAATCCTAGGTGAACCACAAAATGTATTTATCAATAGCTTCTGATATGAATCTTGATCAGGAATTATAGTTCTCTTGCAATTTAAGTGCATTTTCTTGAATGCATTAATCCTTCGGTCAGTTGTCTACACTAAATCTTCAATGACCAAATATTTAGAATGGCATATTGTAGTGTATGCTATACGAGTCTGGTAAGTGCCTATGAAGCTTTAGTTTGATGGCTATATGTTAGAAAGGCTTGGATGACCAATTGTGGATACATAAGAAAGTTCACCTAGTAGTGTTATATGTACCTTTAAGCTATTCATTTGTTGATGATTGTTATTGAACGAGTTCCGAGAAATTTTAGTTGGTTTATGCCATTCTTCCATAATCCTCTAAGTTGCTGGTGATGTTGATCTATGTGATAAAAGCTCCCAAGTTTTTCCTAATGAAATCTGTTTAGGTTCTAAAGATCATTTTTTTAGTGTGTGTGCTGGTTGGTTCAGGGATGGGGGTCTCAATATTGAATTCCTTATTTGGAGTTATAAGCAGCAGCGTTCAACTTTATGTTAGTGTCATCTTTTTTATGTATCTGCTTAATGTGTAACAATTAACATGTATCAAATTTTCTCTTCATTTTTATCTCATCTTAGATGCATAATGTTACAAACTCTATATCAGAAAAAGCACAAGGATAAGAAGGATAAAGACAAGAAAGAAACAAGTGAGCGAAAGGATAAAGAGAGAACTGAAGGTAAACAAAAAGAGGATAAAGACCGAAAGAAAAAGAAGCACAGAGACAAGAAGGATAAGAAGAAAGATAAACACAAGTCCTCAGAAGAAAAAAAGACTCTTGGGCCCTTGGAGAATCAGAACGGCGAGAAGCTTGGTCCAGATAACAAATCAGGTGGTGATGGAGTCCAAGATTACAAAATTTTGGTCGAAATGGGAAAAAGAGTTCGAAATGATGATGGGGCAACAAATAACCATACAGTTCAGAAAATCACACTTGTGGAACAAAGAAAGGCCAACTTGCCGATGGAGGAAAACAGTGATGGCATTTTGGATAAAGCACATAACAATATCAAGGAAAATAGAGAGCAAAACAGGATGGTTAATGGACAAAGTCTCAGAGTTGATTCAAATGGCTTGGAAAATGGTTGGGTTGCAAATTTTTCTGGAGAGAAACAAATTAAGGTCGAGAAGAAAAAGGAGGGAAAAGAAAAGAATGAACTCAGAAAAATCGTTTGCGAAGGAGATGGGCTCAAAAATGAAAATCGAGATAAGAAGAAAAAAGAAGACAAGAAAAGGAAAAAGGAGGAAAAAAAGGAGAAGGTGAAGGAGAGGAGTAAAAAGAAGATTAAGCAAATTGGAAGTGACGGTAATTTTCTAGATTTTTGCGATAAAAATGCCTCGGACCTTCTGAAGGATAGCTGGGATAGCCAGGGGAAGCTTCCAAAACTTAAGGAGCCGCCTGTATCAAATGGCTTTTTACATGGTGAGTTCTTTTGTTTATCATTATATGTTAGGGATATTTACAAACAAAAAAAAATGAGGTTTGGGGATAATTACAAAAAACCCATATGTTTTTGAAAATTGCAAAAAGCCCCTTGAGGTTTGGTTCCGTATTACATTTTCCCCTTCATAAGCTAAAAAAATTTCAAAACCCCTCCTGATATTTTTAGAAATATTACAATTAACCCATTAAATTTAAGGCAGAATCAAAGTTGAGTTTTTTTTTTTTTTTTTTTTTGTAATTTTGGAACATCTTTGGGTTTTTACGTAATTAGTCCAAACCTGAAGGTTCTTTTTTTTTTGGGTAATTATCCCTTAGATGCTAATTGCAATGCCAAAAGTTTTGTCTTGTTTTCGTGACGAACAATATGAATAAATGTATCACTTCTGGTTACTTCCTCATGGTATTTTTTTAGAGAGATAAAATTTGAATTGTGGATGATCAACATATTTTCACCTAATATATCTTTATTTTTCCTTGCTAAAGAAAATGGAACTCGCCCAATAATATGTCGAGGCCCACCGTTTCCTCTCATCATCAAGCCAGTCAAAATGGAAGTGGTTTTCATCCTTCTCGAAAAACTACGATACACTTGGCTGTGTCGAAACAAGCCGTTATTACTAATCAAAGTGTCAACGGTAAGCTTTCATCCTCTCAATCAGTACCCAGCCAGACTGCAAATAACTCCATAGCTGACCATAAGAGGGCCAACATTAATAATCATGTGGTCAGTAATGGCCTTATCTCCTCAAACCTTGTTGGTAATGAAAAAAAGACAGAACAATGTCAAACGAGGGGTAAAAAGGACATTTCATCAAAGATTGTTCGAGAGATGGATAACAAAGATTTCAGGATAAATGATAGTTTAGAGTGTAAAAAGGACATTTCTTCAAGGCCTTCATCTGTAAATGCGAAGGAGAAAAAAGTTGGCGCCTCTATGAAGCCTCCTCATCCTGATTCGGAATATTTGAGCCAGATACTGAGTGTTCCTAAAGTAGAATCGCCTCGATTTGATGATCAAGAGTGGCTTTTTGGCACTAAAGATTCCCAAGCAAAGAAGAGGCCGAAATTGGGATTTTCTCAGATTGAGTGGACAAAGCAGGTTTGGGCAGAAGCAATACAAGTGGAGTATGCAGATGTTACTGCTTTGCCTTATGTCATTCCTTACTAGACCGAATCCAATAGTGGGCTTTTTCTGTTATCGAAATTGGGATGGCTGAAAATGAATTCGCATGTTTTAGTTCGACGACAAATCTTCTGCATCAGTCGTATTAGAATGGGGTTCGTCTTGATATTTTTGTTGCAAGTTACTATCTTTCAGGCAAAGACGGGAATATAATGAGTTGCTGGCGAATTTATGTCATTCTACATCTTGAACTTTATTCTGCACGGACGCCTTTCATCTGAGTGTACACTCGGGAGCTTCATTGTCCTCATTGAAGAAAGGGATAGTTATAAAAAAAAAATCTGAGGTTTGGTCTAATTACAAAAATATCAAGGGGTTTTTTGAAATGTTGTTTTACTTATGAAGGGGGAAAATGTAAGATGAAATCAAACCTCAAGAGGTTTTTTGCAATTTTCAAAAACCTCTGAATTTTTTTGTAACTGGCCCGAACCTCATGTTTTTTTTTTAATTATTCCTTGGAAGAAATTCGAATTCTCATTTTCTCGTTCCTTTGGTAAAGGTAGAGTGTACGCGCAGTTCTGCAGGTTCTTGATCGCGGAAAAAGGTGTCGATTTTACGTGAGTATGCTGCTGTTGTCCATTTTGGTGCAAAGAAAGATGGCATGTTAAGACATCCAATATATATGTGAAGATGGTAGTGCATATTGATTGATGGTGGGGATTCTAATTGTTGAGGGTTTTTTGATTCAAATCTCTCAAACTGACAGAAAGGGGTGCTTTGTGGTGTGCTGCAATTTTGATGTGTAAAATATGGTGAACCTGTTATACTATATGCATAGGGTCTTTTAGAGGAAATAGAAAGCTGCAGTTTTGCTAATAATGGATAAATTACTCCAAAAATATACCCTTGAGATTTTGGTCTAATTAGAAAGGGAAAAAAGAAATCCATTTATCTTTCAAAATATTAAGTCTCCTTAGTGATTTGTACTTTTTTGTTTATAAAACATCTCAGTAGGTGCAATTTGCAAAACAAATGGTAAAGTATATTGGTAATCGTAATTTTGAAAGGTAATTATATAATTTTTTAGTAAGATTGAATCTCAAGAAGTTTGTTTTAATTCATATTTAGGTAGTGTTTGCAAATTTAAAAAAAAGGTAGTGTTTGCAAATTTAAAAAAAAAAACTTATTCTCACCATACAAATATGTGTTTATTCATTTGTCAAAATAATGCAATAAATGTAAACATATGATCCCAATTAAACCATACATATTATGGGTTTATTGATGACAATGATATAGGAGCAGCAAAGTAGAATAAATGTGGAGGCAAACCATAAATTTTAAGGCTTAATAGCAAAATTGGTCATGTAACTATATGAGACTAGCAATTTTGTTCTTGTAATTATTTTAGGTAGGAGTCTTTATTCGCCAGACTTTGAATCTGTGCAAATTTGATCCCATATGTTTTAATTTATGGAATTTTGATCCTACAATTCTTGATTTTGTGTGATTTTGATCGCAACCGTATCTTTCAATATTTCATTTGTTACCATGATACCCTTGCTTTCTAGCCAAAATATCTAAAATATATATGAGGTTAAAAATTATAGGATTGAAATTGTTATTTTGATAAAATTTAAAATCATCCACATCAAAAATTAAAGGATTAAGATTGTCAACCTTTAAAGTGAGAAGGAAAAAAAAAGGAAAATATAGGAGAGTAGCACGTCATCGAGGATAATATCACAGGTGTAAGCTAAGAAGTCGGACTTTTGGGAAGTTCATCAATACTTCACTTGAGATTTTACAAAACCTTTAAATCAACCCTGAAATAAACCCATCTCTCTCTCTCTCTCTCTCTGAGGTTTTTGGTGTTGAATTTACGCACGAACTCTTTTTTTCTTCTCTCACAATCATGGGTGGCGACAGTTTCTATCCTCCTCTTCCTTCAACTTCAACTGGTACTTGTTTTAAGAACTTTCATTTCCTATATTATGTATGTATTATCTGGAGAGTATTTGATCATGGGGACAAATATTTCTTTACGCAGAGGAGGAATTATCACTAGATTTCCCACAAGGATCAATTAATTTCAGTGTTTCCAGGTGCGCTATTTTTTTTTTTTTTTTACATGTTTCTAAGTTTAGAGGAAAAATTCTAGTTTCTCATGGGAATTTGAAGCTGATTGTTGTGGTTTAAGTGTTGTATTCAGTGGGGATGAGAAGGGTTTGGGTCATAAATTAGAGAATGAGAGGGGATTAAATTCCGGAGAATTTCCCGATGTGGGTCCTCGTATTTCTTTGATTGACGAGGCCGCTGAGAGGCAGAAATTAAAGGTCTATGCAGAGGTTTTGAGGAGTTATGAAGAATTGCAGTCTCGCATTGACAGGTTGGAGTTGGCCAAAATTGAAATTTTGAGGTAAATATATATGTTGTGTATGTTTTTGTAGTTTTTATCTTTGTTCATATGGTTGTTAATTTGAGAGGCTTACTTAAACAAACTTATGGTTCTCGTGCATATATAATATATTACGTTGCCAATGTATTTAATATACAGACCCAATTATAGAAATGCAAGTTATCTTTCAAAATTACAAATACCCCTTAGATATAAGTTTCTATTTTACAATTTGAACCCTATGGCTTTCGGGGGTAATATATGAAACAGATACAAACTTCGAGAGAGTATTTGTAGTACAACAGGAGGGATATTTGTAATTATAATAGGTAACTGGATTTTTTTGTAATTAAATTAAATATCAGGGGCAGTATTTGTAATTATCCGTTAAATCTAATTGTCAAAGGATCAAAGGGAAAAAAAGCCCGAGCTCCAATTGGATAATAGCTTTATTGCAATGATCAATTGATATATATTCACGAATTAAATGATGTCTAAAGACAAATGTGACATGAACTTTTCCTTTTTCTTTGAGCATTTGCTTGTCTTTGCATTTTGATCATCAGATAGCAACTTTATTGTATTTTTCAACTTTATGGCTTGATGTACTAATAATCTCTCATTTTTAATCTCAAGGTGAATTGTGAATTTTCCTATTAGTTCATCAGAAGTCTTTCAAGATACGTATTTAGCCAACATTGATCTTCAAATATATTTTAAAAAGGGTTATTAAAATGTACTGTTTTGATTACTAACTGAATCTGATTGCTTTGACCATGTGATTCTACTCCTGATGAAAGTTTAAGGTTTTACAGCAGCTTATCCATGTATTTGTAATGACATAGATTTGTAATTTAACTTTGCATGAGCTTATTACATGGCCGGTGTTTTCCTCTCAGCTATAGTCCGGGTTCATGGGCCGAAAAGGCAAGTGGCATGGATTTGAGTGAGTATGATGTGCCCATTATTACATCACTCTTACTAATTGGCCCCAGGGGTTCTGGAAAGAGCAGTCTTGTTAACAAGATTTCTCGAGCGCTTGAAGACAACATATTGGTATCAGAAAGAGCCCAAGTTTCATGTAAATATTATTTATTTCTTCTGTTTTAGGATAATTACAAAAACTACCATTGAAGTTTGACCTAATTACAAAAAGACCCAATTCTCTTTCAAAATTACAAATGCCCCTTTAAGGTATTACAAACACCTCCTTGAGGTTTTCAATTTGTAAAATAGAAATAAAAGTCGAGAGGGTATTTGTAATTTTTAAAGATAGCTGTGTTTTTTGGTAATTAGACTAAACCTCGAGGGGATTTTTTTCGTAAACAACCCTCTGTTTTATAACATACGTGAATCATCCTTCAGCCACTTGATTTCGAGTCATCTTACTCAAACAGATAATTCTAATGGAGAAGGCACATATTTCTTCCATGAGTACAAGATCCCAAGAGGCTCCGGTTCTTTTTGTTTATATGACACACGCAGTTTGTCCGTTGATTCTTCTGAAAACATGAAAATGCTTAACCGTTGGATGACAAAAGGTGTCTGTCATGGGGAACTAGTCAAAAGGTCACATATCATTGTTTATTTTGTTTGAATTAATTATAGAGATAAATGCAAAAACTACCCTTGAGGTTTGAGTTAATTACAAAAAAACCCATAGGTTTTGAAAATTACAAAAAAAATTGTGAAGTTTGATTATATATTACACTTTACCTTTCATAAGCAAAAACATTTCAAACACCCCACTTACATTTGTAAAAATATTACATTTAACCCCGACATTTAACATATAATCAAATCTCAACGTTTTTTTTTTTTTTGTAATTTTCAATCATCTCTCGGTTTTTTTGGTAATTATCCCAAACTTCAGGGTTAGCTTTTGTAATTATCCCTTAATTATACAATGGATTACTTTTTCATTTCTTTTATTTTTGTCAGAAAATCTGATAGTGGGGATTTAAAAGCTCAATTGAAGTGTAAGGCTCGGAGAAATTGTTCATCCTATCAGTTCACACCTGTTAACTTTGTCATATTCGTCGTGAATGGGCTTTCCGTATTAGAATCAATGGATAGTGTCGAGGAAAAGAAGAAACAGTATTGTCAAATGATTGCTACAAATTTTAGCTGTCCATCGTTGTCATTTAAAGGTACCGATTATGACACCGTACTCCTTTGTCTTAATCCTTCTATCTTAACAAATAGACTATGAATCCAGAATGAAAGATGTAACGTGTAAGTTTTTATGTCTTAGATGACAAGCCTGTCGTTGTAGTCACACATGGAGATTTACTGTCACTTTCGGATCGTGTGAGAGTACGTGTTTATCTGGGAGAGCTGCTGGGTGTGCCTCCGACAATACAGATTTTTGACATCCCAGGTATCAATATTTTTTTTCTTTAGAATAAGATCCTATGTGATATTATTCATAACCAATAATTATGTTTATTTGTGCTTGCAGAGAATAACGATGCAGCCACCACTTCGGCAATAGTTGATATGTTAATTTATTGCCTCGAGCGTGCTGATAGAAATCTTCCTGCCAAAGGCCTGTTTGTGGGCAAGGTTTGGTTGCTTTCTTGAAATTATGGACATTGTTGCATTAACAACCAAGCTCAACACCCCACCCCCAACCATTTCTTCAACTTCCAGAATTTTAATATTAATATAAACTTTATATATAATTATAAAATTTTGAAATCTTGCCCCCACAAGAATTTTTTTAACAAGAAACTCTCTATCTACTATTTAAAAAAAAAAAAAAAACATTGTTTTATCTTGTGTTTGCCAGCCTCATAGGTGGAAAATTTGAGTTGGAATTTCATCCATTTGAAAAAATATTATGGGACAAGTTAGTGGGAATATCTACCATGAAAGTAGTTTATATTCTCCTTGTGGAATATGCTAAGTTAATTCTTGTTTCCTCCCGAACTTCATAAGCGGTACTTAAATAAGTTTGCGGAAAATTAGTTGACCAATGTGTTCATATTAACAAATTCAGTGATAATTACAATACTACCCTTGAGGTTTGGCCTATTTATTAAAAAAAGTCCAATTATCTTTCAAAATTACAAATACCCTTTAAGGTATTACAAACATCACATTGAGGTATGTATTTTCTTAACAAGTACATGGTGCAAATTGTAAAATGAGAACAAATATTAACGGGTCTTTGTAATTTTGAAAGACAGCTGGGTATTTTTGTAATTAGACCAAACCTCAAGGCTATTTTTTGTAATTAAACCAGAAATTCATTTGGTGCATGTGAGAGATTAGGAGTACAAGTTTACAATCCGAATTTACAATCCATTCCCTTTGTAATAATTCAGCAGGAACTAACTTTTCTTTTCACGCATTGTTAACCCGTGCCTGTATGTTTTTCGGACATAATTTTGTTTGTTTATGAGGAAGTTACTTATGGCAATTATGGCAAGCAGGTATTTTTGTGGCATGTTTGTTCCTCTGGATTGTTCTGGCAATAGCCATTGTGTTGGCAATTCCTGGTTTTCACAATCGTCAGCTTCCGGCTCCTACTGCTTCGTCGGCTATGAAAGTGGATTGGCATAAGATTCGACATATGTGGTTGGATGAAGATAATTAATTATGAGTTAGTTCTTTCAGTTTTAAAGCAAACATTGTAGGCACATGTAAATAAGTACTTTTGCACTTAAGATTGTCATGGTGCATGTTATGTATATAATTTCGTACTTCAGACACAGGACTCACTCTGCAATAAATATAACTGAATTATACACAGGCTGTCAACTATGTATATCCTCAGATGTGATTCCTATTAATAGGACAGCATTTTGGTAATTGATGAAGATTCTTGTTAATGTTCAGAAAAACTGTATTGTTATTTACAAAAAGATTCAATGATTTTTCAAAATCGAAGATACCTGTTGATATTTGTTTCTATATTAGAAATTAGACCAGTGCGGGTATTTGTTAAGAAAGGGTGTTTGTTACACTTTACGGGCGCTCACATTTTTGGCCGACTCTTTCACTTGAATTTCAAAATCCTTAGATTTTTGAATAATTAGGTCAAACCTAAAGAGTAGTTTTTGGAGACAATTAAAAAAAAATCCATCAAGTTCAATCTAATTACAAAGAAATCGTGAGGTTTTTGAAAATCGCAAAGATTTGATTCCGTCTAATATTTTTCCTTAAGCAAAAAATATTTTAAAAACCCAATATTTATAAAAAGAGCTAGTCTCCTGTCAGACCATCTAACGGATCTAGATCCGTTAGACGGAATCAACATATCCTACCCATTTATTTGACCGGATCCGCGCAAAAAGAAAAATTACAGAAAAAAGCCCATTCGGATTGGAGCCCTATTTTCTCAGCTTCCCAGCTTCTAGCTTCTTCCTCCTCCAACCACAACCAGTGCGCACGAGCCCACATTCTCCACCACTACCATCGCCCCCTCCGCCTCTTCTTTCACGACTGCTTCGTCGACGGCTACGATACCTCCGTTCTTGTCTCCTCTAGCCGATTCAAGAATCCGAGCGTGGTTTGGGGATTTTCCAATCGAAAGGATTTTCGATTGAATCAGACGTGGAAATAGTGGAGAAGAACGAGATTTGCTAAATGTCCATGAATTAGACGAGGAGAAGAACGAGATTTTCTTTTTTTTCAAATGTTTAATCAATGGACAACATCAATGTGAAAGGAAAAATGACGATGGTTGGTGATGGCTCGGGGTGATGATGCTTTGTTTTTTTCTTCGGTGATATGAAGAATAAATATTGCACTAAATGATACAAGTCTTAGTATCAACTAATACTTTTATGGAGAAATACTAATACATTTTATAAGAAAAACTAATACGTTGCATGATCACTACTAAAATACTCTCTAGGAAATTACTAATACTTTTTCGAGAAAACTATTAATACTTTTCCGATGGACAACTAATACATTTCAGGAGTATATTCATGAGAAATACTAAAACTCTTCAGGGAACTACTAATACATTTCAGAAGAACTGCTAATACTTTTTAGAAGGACGACTAATACTTTTCAGAAGGACTGTTAACACATTTTGGGAGAAAAAATTTAATTATATTCAGGGGAACTACTAATACATTTCAGAAGAACTGCTAATACTTTTTAGAAGGACAGCTAATACTTTTCAGAATGACTGTTAATACATTTTGAGAGAAAAATTTAATTATATTCAGGGAACTACTAATACATTTTCGAGGAACTACTAATACTTTTTTGAGGGACTGCTAAAACATTTTGGGAGTATATTCATGAGAAATATCAAAAAACTCTTCAGGGAACTACTAATACATTTGTAAGAATCGCTAATACTTTTTTTAGAAGGATGGCTAATAGTTTTTAATTTGATTAATACATTTTATAATTAAAAGAGACAAATTTGTAAAAAAGTATTACACGTTGCATTCTAATGTATTAGACTTTACAACTTCGTAATAATTCTCTGTTTTATAATTAAAAGGGACAAATTCGTAGTAAAAGATGTTTTTGACTAATACTTTTCGCCAGAATAACTAATACAATTGAGAGTAACAAGTAATACAAAATACAAAAAACTATCAACATAAAAACAGGGCTAACAACTTAACACCACATAAAAAATACCCGCTGAAATAGAAAGGCTACGTAACAATAATAAAACTACCACTCGAAAATTACAAAAATGCCATTGGCGGCGGAAATTACCAAAATGACTCGGGTCGTGGTCGATCCGTCTAACGGGCTGCAGACCGTTAGACGGTCCGACCAAAGTTTTTGTCATATAAAAATACTACGATTACCCACTTAAATTTAAGATAAAATCAAATCTGGTAGTGTTATTTTAGTAATTTTGAAACATCTTTAGGATTTTTTGCACTTGCTCAAACCTCATGGGTGTTTTTGTAATTATCCCTAGTTTATATAAGAAACCCACTGGACGAACAGAGAGTTTGGCATTGAGCAGAAGCATAATCTATATCCAAAATACAAGAGCAAAACGAAATTGAGCCCAAGAGGTTTCAATATAAAATCACCAGCATATTTTGACTACAACAGGCACAAAATTGTAAGCATGTCACATATTTGAAATATGAAGAACATGTTGAATAATATCAACGTTTTCGTGGGCTATGATGCCTTTGTGTTACAGGCGTACAGCAAAGATACAAAGAATACTTCATCAAAACCAAAAGAAAAAAAAAAACGCAAAAGAACAGATCTAAACTCACCGTTACAGCTTCAATGGCACTAAACGTCGTATTTCTATTTCGATCAAAAATTAAGTCCATTAGGACAAGTTCGAATAATCTGCAAAAATTTCGTCCTCGCTGTGGAGTCCGTTGAAAATCGACCCAGGACAGCAAACGTAGCAGTACTGCTTCCAAACTTCTCAATCCCTCGAGAAATCATACAAGTGTGATTAGCTTCAACGACTACCATTACATCTTCCCCTAAGAACGACGAAACTGACTCAGCTATTTGCCTCGTCAGCCTTTCTTGTACTTGGAGTTTAAAACCATAAAAATGTACTATCGACTGTAGAAGGGATTTTCCGACAGGGTTAACCCTATTGGAGCTGTAATAACCTATGTGCACTACACCATGAAAGGGAAGTAAATGATGCTCACATTGTGACCAGAATGGCAAGCTCAGCTCAGAACATATGCGATCCTCGTTAGAGGTGAAATCCCCGTTAGTTCGAACAAATCCATTCAGCTTCATATCCAAATTACAATTTTTAAAATTCATTAACCAGTTCAAGAATCGAGCGGGAGTTTCTAGAAGCTCTTTCCTCGATGGGTTTTCGCCTAAAGAATGAAGGATCGATTTAAACTGCACTAATCATTGCTGAATCTGATTGCCCCATTTTGCGAAAAGCCTCAGATGGACACCAAGATTTGCTAACTGGTCCTCCGGAATGCGCGTTTTCGACATTTAGACCCCTGAATTTCAGAAGACTTAAAAAATCAGTCCAAGTATCTGCTTTCTCATTGTCGAAAACTCCTGAGCCTGATTTAACTAATATTTTTACCCATCCGTCATGATTTGGGTCAAAGAGAGCTGACTGAAAATCGGGAAATGAATATGCGAACATTGCAGGACAACAGCTACTCCAGTAGGTTTGATACTGTGTTGCAAAGCTGCAGAAATCTCATTGGCCAATCGTTGTGGATCTTGAAGCCGTTTTGCGAAAACTTCAGCTACTCGAGAGAGTTTACTTAGACCTACAACTTGATGACCGGACGGGACGTAACCTACGTGACACTTAACTTGGAAAGGAAGCAAGCAAGACTCACAGTAAGAGAAGAGATCGAGATCACGGACGATTACGAGCCCACCGGCTCCACCAGCATTACCGAGTTTGCTTTCTACGCCAGCTTCGGGGAATAAAGCACCACTAACAATGTCCATCACGTTTTGATTATAACCTGGACAATAATAAAAAATGGTGAAAATAATGTTACAAACATGAAGCCGAAAATATAACTTATGGGGTTTAACAGAAATTGATCCATGAATTCCAAATAAGATGTCCAATAGTAATTCCACAAACACCAGGACGAGTATGAAAACATTTCTAAATAAGCATGCTAGAACCGTAGAATATATTTGATAATATAGATCCTATACAATGATTGTTCTGCTATGTGACAAGAGAAGCTGTGCACAAGGAGGAGGCACCGATATTCAACAAGGTAACCCAATAATAGTAATAACAATTGCAAATAGGAATTCAATAGAAGTAAAACCAACTCTTTGCAGATTATCTTTATTGTGTATATATGAGACAAACCAAATTACTGAAGTTGTTGGTCCACATTCAAGCCAATAGGCGCAATACAGATAATGATCAGGCACCAGGGAACCAAAGATCAATTTTTCAGTAAATATAATTATAACTAGATCCCTTCTTTGCTTTTTCCCCAAGACCATCTCTGCAGTAATTTACTGAAATTTAACTGTGTTCCTAGCACAGAATGAAGTACAAGTCCTCTGCAAGATTATGGGAGTGTTTTCAGACTCTAAAAAAAAGTTAGTTACTCTCAGCTTCTAGATGGAAAAAATAGTTGTTTTTGCATCCAGAAGCTGAGAATCACTTCCTTTAGAGTTTGCAAACACTCCCTATGTGTCAACTACAAGAAAGCAAAATCTTAATCTGTTCATTAGATGCTAAGTTGGCAAATAGATATTTGTTTGACAAAATGTACAGCTTTTAGCTTAATTATCAATCAGTAACTATTTAAGAAAACTACAACTCCATTATTCCACCATACCGCAAAGCTCAATATATCAATTTCCCAGTTCCTTTATATTTCCTCATAATTAAGAAGCAACAGATCCAACTGTACTAAGTCTACTACTACAATCAATAAAACAGTCTAAAGTTGATATAAAACAGAGATGCAAAAGGCAATCAAGAATCACCTCGGGTCCCTTCTCGGAGGGCCTTAGCCACACGATGAGGCGTTTTTCGCAAACCTTCACGATTGATATCCTCACCCAAACCCTGCAAAAGGACTCTAACAGCATCCTCAATGGCCAGAGCCTCAGGCTCAATACAGTCCCCAAGATTCACTCCATTCTCTAGTTCCACAATATATTGGCATTCATCTAAAGCGCCCATTGACAGGTAACAATATCAAACCTCACCCCCACCAACGAACCAAAGACACCAAATTAAATTAAATCTGATGCCTGCAAACGAGGGAAAAAGAAAACCCACTTGAGATTCAGCTCAAAGATTCCAAAATTTTAGCTCCTAAATGCTAAAAATGACTAAAAATTCGAAATTTAACGCACCCCAGATCAGAACCATGACCAAAAACACAAATAATACTCACAAATAAAAAAACCCAAATAAATATCGACGAATTACAACGTAAAATGCTTCGAACAAAACAGCACCTGGAGAGAGAGAGAAACGGAGAGAGAGAAGTGAAGGGCTGTTATTGAGGGTGAGGGATGTGTGTGCTCAAATTGTTTGAAAGAACTATATATAGAAAACGTAGGGTTGCCGTTGATGTTTGGAATGTGTTTTAAAGAAAAAAAAATAACAACACTTGATATTAGCTCATCAAAAGTGGGACCTACGTAAGTCGAGATTATTTTTGTACGATGACCGCCGGATATGGTTGGTGAACTATCACTTCGCGTATGAATTTCCGTTCTGCAAAGATTACCATGGCCCATAATTGGGTGGCGGTCAAGACAACCAAAGTCTCGGCTGAAAGAAAATTATATCTATAACATTTGTATAACATTTATTGGATATTTATAATAATAAAAAAATCATATATTGATATTCAAGATTTTAGATGGATATTTTGTTTTATGAAAAATAGAATACATATCTACTATTCATACACTTGATCCGTTGATCGAGTATATTGTCTTAATTTTATATGCATTGGACCCAAAAAATTCTCCACAAAGCCAGCCCACAAAAGTAGGATAAAATAATAAAAAACTCAAAAATTCACATAAACTATAACTTATTTTTTTTATTTTATTTTTTAGTGATTTTATCTAATACAAATCATAAAGGGTTGGTTCCTCCCTACGCATGCTCTCCTCTCTCTCTCATTTTCTCAAACCATAGTTGTCTTTATCATTCTTCATTTTCTTCCTTATCTTCTCTAATCCTCCCAAGGTGGATGGAAAAGTAATTTCTACCTTTATGGGAGTTTCTCTATCTCCCAAAGTTTTTAAGTTTTTCCTCAATGAAATAAGTTTGTCCACAATCCTCATAGGTGGCTTTTTGTTCAGTGAAATAAGTTTGTCATCATAGGTATGTTTTTGTTTAGAAAATTCAGATGCGTCATTACCCAACGATAGTGACCTATGAGAGTTTTGGTCGACGTCTCGTTGCAATTTTCTAATTCTACGAATCAATTAGGCTTTTACTAGTTTAATTTTTCCCCCTTTTTTGATTTAGATATGTATATGTTCAAGATCATGTGTGTATTGTAACTGTTTCATACTTGATATTATATTGTTATTAAGTGTAAGATTTTTTTAATAAATGAAATTCATTTTGCTGCTAAATTTTTTTTATATGCATTAGCGTAGAAATGTATAATGAATTGAATCACGTCACATTAATAATAGAAACTAAATTATGTTAACCCATTATTTTCATACTTAATTAATGTAAGAAAATACGTTGATTGATGATATGTGATTTCAGTTATGTCAATGTGAACTACTAAAAAGAATGGGGACAAAATCGACTTTTTCGAATATTTATTATTTTAATTATTTTACACATTATTTAATTTTAAAATTACTTAATTAATTATCCAATATTATTAATCATTATTGGATCGCATATATAATTATCCGACCACGTGGCTCGTATCGGTCCATGCAACCACTTTCTCCTACGAGGCCCATGCGCAGAGTTGAAAAACGAACCAAGCTACTCGATATTCGATTCGAGATCGATCATTAAAAGCTGATTTGAACTCGGTTCGTTAACATAACAAACCAAACTTGAACACATTTTTCCGTTCGATAAGAGGTAAAGCTCAACTCGAGCTCGACTTGATTAGTAATAAAAGAACAAACTATGAATAAAAATATCAAACTACTCAAGCTCGATTCGTGTTCGGCTCGACTTAAGCTCATTCGAGCTCAATTTGATTAATAATCAAACCAGGCTCAAACACAATTTTTTGAAGACTGATTAAAATTCAAACAAATTTGAACAAGACTATGTTATGTTCGCCCATTTGACTCGACTCGTTTACATCCCTATTCATGCGACCCATCAACCCGGTATAAATAATATCCCTCCACATTATTATAAGTATTCTAGATTATTCTCAGTTAATTGCTCTCAATTGAATATCCCTCCTCATTATTATAAGTATTCTAGATTATTCTCAGTTAATTGCTCTCAATTGTTGTTTCCTTTGCTATGGATTTTATCCCCAATCGGTACTAACTTGAGCATCAGAGGAGTCTCCCTGGGACAACCCAAGGGCCCATCTAATGTTTGATAAATTATCACAGACAAGTTCCCATCTCAAGAACTACTAATTTCGGAGAAGAAAATGGATTTTTTAATCAGAAATCTTAACTTGGAGTATCTAGGAATTTATGCAGCATCAAGTATATGCAGCATCAAGTAGAGTGTAGCCAACACTATGGCCAAAAAATGATCAATATGCCCTTTGCGTTAGGAGTATATGATGTTGAAGGAACATATAGTTCGTTGACCACCTACTGAACCAAATCTGCTAGTCCATATTGCGTAACTTAAAATTAAGTAGTTAGAGTTCAGTCTTTGTTTACTATCTATTTTAATTTCTTTCTAAGTCTCAAGTCAAGTTGAGATTTTCTTTGTCAAGTGACCAAATCGAGTATACAACATAATGATGTAGACAAACCATAATGGACATAATGCCAACTTTCAAGAGTTGAGAGTAAAAATGGAAACCACACTCAAGCATCCGGCCAAAATGATATGTTATTTTCTTTTCATAATTGACATATGGGCGACGCTATTTACACCCCCAAATTGATAAATACACACAGTTCCATATAATTTTCAAAATAACATTAGTTTAAAAGACTATAATACCCTTATCCACATAATACACCCCATCTTCCTCACATCCACCCATATTCTTACAAAAAGTTGAAACTTTTTTTTTTTTCTGTAAACCTTAGGCCTTGTATGGTTATGTTTCCATGGACCATTTCTAGTTTCTAGTGTTGGAAAATGAATTTTGAGAATTTATTGGTTTTCGTGTGAAAACTGGAATTATGCTTGGATGAGTGAATGAAAATGAGTTTTATGTAGATTTGGAAATTAGATTATATTTGGTTGAGTAGTTTTGAAGTAATATTTTATGTATATAATAATTTGAAAAATTGATAGTTATTGAATATTTTAATTGAATATATAATATTATATTTGTAAGATTGTAGGCTAGTGGGTCCCATTAGATATATATAGTAATATTTTAAGTAGATAAAGTTGACAATGGAGGGTCCCACATATATATTTGGATAAAAAAAATGAGAATAATGATTGATGAGTGATGTAGGGTAGTGTATAGGGTTGAAAATTGAAATTATAGGTTTGAGATGTTGTTTTATGTGAAAAATGGAAAGTGAAAATGATAATTTTTATTGGAAAATTTATAAACAAACATGATTCCATTTCTATGAATAGTTGGAAATTGGAAATGAGGGCTTGGAAACATAAACAAACAAGGCCTTAGATTTTCCAATACTCACATTGTTGTAAATATGGACAACAAAAAAATTATTTATCGAATAATATATGTATCTCTTTAGTTTACAACTTAAAGTATGTTATTTTTTTATTTTAGCTAGTTTTTTACAAGTTAAAATTGATGTTGAATAACAAAAGTGTGGCACTTGGCACGATGGCACAATGGTACGATGGCTACGTTACACGATGGCAAGATGGCTACGTGGCACAATGGCATGACACGATCAAAGTACTTTCGATGTGTGACACAATCGAGTATACCATCGTGCCATCTAGGCCATCGTGTCATCCATCGTCTTCTTCCCCAAATACAATTACCTCACAATTACCCAAACTAATACAACTATAAGTATGAAATTAAAGTAAAATATGATATTCGAAATTAAAGTAAAATATTACATCTTCTTCCATTGTTCGAAACTTCTTCCGTTGCCGCCCTTCCAGGTGTATGATTTTGTGGTGTATTTCGAGGAAAACAATGTAAGGGTAAAATAGAGAATTATTGGGGTGTATTTAGTAAATGGATTATCTTTTAAAAAGTGGGTGGGTGTATTTAGAAGGTGGGTGTGTTTATCAATTTTGGGGGTGTGAATAGCGCCACTCTTGAAATATTTAAATTATAATTACCTGACGAAGGGATCTAGTTTGTCATATAAAGATGCACTAAACGTATATTATAATACAATATTAATGTACTCAATTATAATGCAATTTTTTTGAAAACAAAAGGTGAGATTTACCCCATGTTTGGAAACTCATTCCAAATAGATTTTTTTAATTAAAATCAAAATATATAATAAAAAGAAAAGAAGGATCATGATCACAAGTCGATTAGATAGTGCAATATTTGGGACCTCATTAAAAATCTACCAAGGTAAAACCCACCTTTGTGGGAAAAACCCCTAGTAGGAAAAGAGTACTCCAACGAGAAAAAAAACCATAGGAACCATAGAAAGCACAGAAACAAAAAATATCTAACAAATCGATACTACGCTCGTCCAACATAATCATCCGTGAGCAAAGAAATGATATCCTCCGGAGGAGCATCCCACCAAATAGATCCCGAGTACTTGCTGAGTTGGTACGCTACATGATTTTTCTCCCGATAAATGTGTGAGATGACAAAATTCATCTGAGAAATCAAATATAAAGAATACTGCCATTGACCAAGAAGTCTCCATGGAATGGAACCATCCTGAGCTCGAAAATGATCCACCATGAAAGTTGAATCCGATTCAACCTAAAGATTTGTCCATCCCTTATGAAAAGCATAGAAAATAGCACACATCATCGCCATTAATTCAGCCTCCAAAGTATAGACCGTGCCACACTACTCGACAAAACAACCTCGAAAGAAGCCCCTGGCCATGCGATAAACCCCTGTTGCCGTGGGATGTCCTGGGGATCCAGCTGCACTACCATCCGTGTTAACTTTGATCTAGCCCGGGAGAGGTAAATACCAAAAACCGGGACAATGCGTGGTGCTTTAACACGCCCCCCGAACCTTCAAACGGTAAAGACAAAGAAGATCATCTTGAGTGTTGTTCATAAAACCCGTTTGCGATTACACGCGGACTCCAAGATCATCGCCCGTAGATGGACCAAAGCCGCATCATTAGTTCATTTCTTGTCATTAAAAATAACATCATTCCAAATGTGCCAAATTAGCCGATGCGTAAAATTATGGCCACCTTCCAGAGAAAAGCAATCTGATCACTGAATAGAAAACCCATCACTTGGACCATGAATCATAATGCGCATTGAGCATGATTTGATTAATTAGTACAACAAGGAAGAATCTGGATTACCCTTGAAGCGTGCTTTCAAAATTCTTTTGCAAAAATTTCACGCTCTAAACCTTCAAGCCTTATTCGGTGTTCTCCAAGAACTCAAGAAGTGCAGTAAAATCTCTCTCTTGTGTGTGTGTGTGTGCACAAATGATCGATAGATAGAAATTAAGTATGATGGAATAAATTAACTATGGAAACTTTTGCCAAAATGAAAGTATTACTTTAGGTAATACTTTAATTGACAAATCAAATCATATTGATTGTCAAATCTTATGATTTATCTTCTTTCCAAAATTATCCCAATAAGTCCACTTAATTAAATACACTGCACTAATAAATTATGACTCTTATAATTTATTCTAGTTCTTTTTCTAGAGCCACCAAAGAGATCTGATCGAACCCAATTAGATTAAGCTCCAATAAATTAATTTTGATCCAATCAACTCTTGATCAATCAAAATAATTTATTAATCTTATTCCATTCCACTAAAGGGATAAGATTGGACTCTTAATCTATTTGAAATTACTGAAGCCAATAATTAAATTCTCTGATTTGTCGATCTTACATGTCACCCTCATTGATCAACTGGATATTTGAAATATGATAAAATGACCAAAATCCATTTTCTAATATTTATAAATCTCAATCCTCATCTTCTATCTGACACTCCCATGTGATTGCTATCACATCATGAATTCAACAAGAAATATTGAATTACTGAGCTCTGATTCTACTGTCTATTAGAAGAATATATGAGATCGTGATCATGCATATTAAATAGGTGACATATTACATATTGTGAATATATATGTTCTTTGCTATTTCACTTTAATCCCAAAGCATCGAGATACCGATCATCAATTTGATCTCATTCATTGATGGCTCAAAGAACTTTAAGTTAGTAATCAAAGTCCATTACCCACTCAGAATTAAGGTATCACGTACGATAATCAAGTGAAATTAAATATCTATTGGTCAATTAAATATTTAATTTCACATGGTCCAGTTCAATACATTTAAGAAATATGTTATTACCAAAGTCAAGATAAACTTCAATTAAATTGAGACGATCTTATCAAAATAAATTATATATATTTATTTACCGATCGTGGACTTTAATTCTTTTGAATTGAATTATAAATTGAATCTTTCTGTGTTTAACAACATAAACACTCAATTTATAATATCAAACAATCCATGGGCATATGCAAGCTCAATATATGTGAAACTTATATTTAATTCAAAATGTCAATTTACACAATAATTTACTTATAGGCACAATACTACCTACAATATTTTGTAGCTCACCAACCTCAAGATATCATCTAATTTTATGTATATTTGTTTGGGAAAATTGAGTTAGTAAAAACAAAATAAAATAAAACAAAAAATCATAGGGACCTAGTTTATATAGTTGATCTTTTTTTTTCTACGGATCACTCAAATCAAGGATTCTAATAAAAGTCAAAGTCTTCTCCTCCAAAGGCCGGAAATCTTACGTGGTAGGAACTTGCCGCAACACCAACAAATATTAGATGGGCCCAAATTAAATTAAATATCTATTGGTCAATTAAATATTAGATGTTTATAAATTCCATACTTTATTTTATCCAGGGTTTTTTTAAATACTTCACAAATATTACACAAAACCTTAAAACATGTAATATATTCTAGTGAAACACATATGCAAGTGAACAACTTGAGACCAAAAATAGAAGGGAAAAGGAGAAATTTGGAATACACAAATATGATAAGGCCTACTATTTTTTCCCCAAAATTTTAAGAATTTTTTTCTACCATGAATAACCAAACTATCCTTTACTTAGTGGATCTCATCTCGACCCACCACACGTCTCACTCCATTTTACATCCCCACGCCCCCTTTTTCTCTCTCCAAATTGAAAAAAACTTACCAAGCGAGACATTTTGGATTTTCACCAAGTAAATTATTGGAGAGTTACAAAGAGCTTCGTGCATTTCAAAACCCATTTTAGTGAAAATGGACAACAATAAATGATTGTCGTCATTGAAGGTGCACTTCATGTAATTTCACGATAGGAGACTATATTAGTGTAATTTCTCGATTTTCACAATATAAGATATATAGTGAAATTCGTAAAATTACACTAATATGGTCTCCATATCGTGAAACTTGTGAAAATACACTTAGTGTGCTATTTGGTATTTTCGTGAAAATTAGAACAAATTCAAGAAAATTTATATTCCAAAAATTTCAAATTATTTTATGATTATTTTGCAAATGTCATCCTTTATATTTAAACGACATCATCATATAATGCCATTGTAGAAACTCCATTGTCATTGAAATTAAGAATGAACTAAGGGTGCATTTGGAGGGTATTTGGGATGAGGGATTTGAAATCCTCAGCTAAATCCATACCATTGTTTGGCATATAAATCCAAATCAAAGGATTTCAAATCCATCTTTAAGTTTTAGTTCATTTTCAAAGGATTTTTAATCCCTCCCAAAACCTAGTCATTTGAAATCCATTCTTTTTTTTGAGTCTCCTTTGGAGGATTGGGAATTTTCTCTCTAGAGGGAACCCTAGTTTTCCTTTATTTTCTTAGTCTTTTTCTAACCTTCTTCCTCCAAAGTGTCAACCTTGAATAGCCATCGTCATCATGTCCACCAAGAATGAACATTCCATCAGTATTAATGTTTTTGTGAGACAAGTGTCCATCTTAGGGGTCAGTTATGGGTCCTCCCATGATCTTTGTCGGAATGGTCTTTACTCAAAGTCAAAAAGAGCAAACTTTTAAAATAATTTTTAATCTTTGGTTATTTATTAGCATTTCACCTAACTCATTCTCTCTCTTTTCGCATATTTGTCTCCCCCCATTTTTTTTTCTTAGGTACCTTTTTCTAATTAAACTCATCTCTTTACCCCCTTTGTGTGGTCATTTCTTCTTCCCAGGCTCGGTGGCGAGATTTGAAGTTCACCGAGGCTCTTCCAATGGATGAGATTTCCTGGTATCATGGAAAAGGATTTAGTGGAAAGACTAAAAGACTTCAAGTTGACCTCGGAGGAACATAATGAAATCTTGCTTGAAGATAATGACATTGCGAAAACCAATGAAGAATGTGAGAGAAGCTTGGTAGGGAGAATTTATGGGGAAAAAATTAATTTCTCTGGGCTTAAGAACACAATCAACAAAATTTGGCACACCCAAGATCCATTCTCGATTAGGGGAAATAGTATTGAATCTATTCCAGTTCATTTTTAGATGTCAAGAGAACAAAGAGAAGGTGCTCATGGGACAAACATGGTCTTTCGAAAACCAGTATCTGTTAATCCGTAATTGGTCTGAAGATATTCTCAAAAAGGTGGAGCTTATTAACATAGTGGAGCTCTGGGTCCAAGTCTGGAACGTCCCATTCCACTGGATTAGTTTGGAGACAGGTAGAAAAATTGGACAAAAAATTGGTCTGGCTCGGGATATTTTGATTCCAGAAATAGGCAGCTCTAGAGGGAGGCACATTAAGATCCTTGTTGAGGTATGCCTTGATAAACCTCTTCTTAGAGGGACATTTATTAAGTTGGGACCTGAAACTTGCTGGGTGCATTTTCGCTATGAGAGTGGATTTTCGCTATGAGAACCTTCATGGCTTCTATTTCTATTGTGGAATGGTTGGTCACCTGGAAAGAAATTGCATTGCTAGAAAAATTGATATCAAGCAAAATTTGATTAAGGAGGGCCAATTTGGGAAATGGATTTGGGCTCCTGAATTACTTGTTAGCAGACCAGGAATTAGAGAGCAGAGAGTTGCAGACCAGAAGAAGAGGGGCAAAAAGACGGCCCGGGTGAATAAAGCGATGAAGTTGAGGACCCATCGACCATTAAAGGGGCAGATGGCCGGAAAACCCAGCATAGCCCAGCGGATATTGAAAATCAACTCTGGAGAAAGGAGATTTTTATGAAAGTTGTGAATCTTTGAACCCTTGTGAACATAGCAAACTCCCAGTTGATAGTGAATCAGGGAAATTGTGGAAGGTGGGGAGGCTCGGAAGAAATTGCAGCTAATTAGAGAGGAGCCTGATAAAGAAAATGTGGGTAGCATGGAGAACCAAGCTCTTGTGGATATCTCAGTTAGCATGGAAAAGAAAAGAGTCCCCCTTAAGGAAATCCAAAACAAACCTGCTGACTTTTTGAGACCTACTAAGAGGCAACCAAAGCAAGAAAGACGCAGTCTCCTTAAGGGTGAACCAAGTAACACAAAGGTTATCCCTATGGAAGGCATTTTACTTAAGGAAAAAAGAGGACGTTCTCTGAAAAGTCCTCTTCGATTGTTAGATGAAGAGATGAATAATTTGACAGGAGAAAATAAAAAATCAAAAATTGAAGAAGAGTGGTCTATGGATTGGGATCTTTTGGAAAAGGTGGAGGTGGCCAACCTAAAATATGCCCAAATTGATCAATGAAGGCATGTGTGTGGAATTGTAGAGGTTTGGGAGGACCTTCTATAATTCCCCAGCTTAAGGAGTCTTTGAGATTCCACCTTCCTAATTTGATGTTCCTTTGTGAAACTAAGAAAAAAAGGGCATTTGTTCAGTTGGTGTGCAAAAAACTTAAGATGGAAGATAGATGGTTATGTATTGACCCTGTGAGAAAAAAATGGTGGCATGTGTGTTTGCTGGTCTAGTAAGATATCTTTGTGCGATTTTTTTGTCCGACTTTGTGTGGAAATGGAATGTCTTCTGTCAGATAGTGATTAGAGGGTATGGGCTGTTTTTGTGTATGGAAGTACCGATCGTGGTACCCAGAAACATCAATGGGATTATCTTGAGAAAGCTAAAGGAAAATGGGGGCAGAAATGGTTCTTGTGGGAGACTTCAATGATATAGCAGATATTGAGGACAATAAGGGGGGAGACCAAGATCTTTGACTAGTTTACAAGGCTTTAAGAACTTCATTGCTAATATGGAAATGGGAGAAGTCCCATTTAATGGTCATCCATTTACTTGGGCCAATAATAGGGAAAGGGAAGGCTTTGTGGAAAAAAGGATTGATAGAATCTTCGAATCCCCGGATCGGCTCATTCAATTCCCTCATGCTTGTGTTCATCATTGTGAAAATCAAGCTTCTGACCATTACTTGTTTATTCTTGAGTGCAATCCTACCAAAACTAAGACCAAAAGCATATTTTTCTTTGACAAAAGAGGGTTGAGAAGGGAAGATGTGGATTGTGTTGTAGATAATGCTTGGAATAAACAGGTTTGGGGAAGTCCACTGTTTTAGCTTCAGAAAAGGATTAGCAACTGCAGATTGGCTCTACTTAATTGCAGTAAAGGGCATCATTCGAATTCAGCTAAAATTATCCAAACCTGCAAAGAAAAACTTTCTAAGCTGAAATTTTAGAAGGGAGGGGAAACTGGAAAGAATGGCAATCCCTCAGAATTGTTCTAGACAAAGATTATAAGGATGAGGAACTCTTTTGGAGCCAGAAAGCTACGGTGAATTGGCTTAAAGAAGGCGACATAAATTCCAAATGTTTTCATGCTTATACCTTACAAAGAAGAAGGACTAATGGGATTGAGAGATTGGTTAGAGATGATGGTACTATTTGTGATACTTTGGATGCTTTAGAAACTGAAATCTCAGAGTTCTATAAAAGGATGTTCAGTTCATCTAACCCCCCTGGAGGAACCTGGTCTTCTTGAAGGAATTAATCAGTCAATTTCAGCCTCAGTGAACCAAGATCTCACCAAAATAATGGAGGACCTTGAAATTAAAAAAGCACTTTTCGACCTCTGCCCGAACAAAGCACCTGGAATTGATGGAATGAGCCCCATTTTCTTTCAAAGATTTTGGCCTATTGTGTCTTCTCAACTGTGCTATGTTGTCAAAAATTCTTTCCATTGTTCCAAAATGCTTAAAAGTATCAACCATATTGTTATTACTCGCATCCCCAAAGTTAAAAATCCCACTTCTATGTGTCATTTTAGGTCTATTAGTCTATGCAATGTGGTGTATAAAGTCATTTCTAAACTACTGGCTAATAGGCTTCAACATGCCCTTCACAATTGCATTAGTGCTAATCAATCTGCTTTTATCCCGAGAAGACAAATTATTGATAACATTGTCATTGCTCATGAATGTATTCACTTCTTAAATGGTCTTAGGCAAGGAAAAAAAGCTTTTATGGCCCTCAAATTGGACATGTCCAAAGCATACGATAGGATGGAATGGAAATTATTGGCTTCTATTCTTTGGAAAAAGGGTTTTGATTGGACTTTTGTGAAATGGATTGTTACTTGTATTTCTTCTTCTGCCTTCTCTTTTAATATTAATGGACATGTGACAGGTTATTTGGTTCCCTCCCGTAGGGTTCGGCAAGGGGATCCCTTGTCTGCATATCTCTTCATTATTTTATCTAAAGCATTCTCTAATTTGATTCATAGGGCCCATTTGTAATTCTCTCTTTCAAGGGATCAAAATATGTAAGAATAGCCTAATGATTACTCATTTATTCTTTTGAGATGATTCCGTTCTTTTTTTTTTTGTGAAGCCTCTATTAATCAAGTTTGGGTAGTTAATGATATTTTAGATAAATATTATAGAGTCTACGGCCAATTTGTTAATTTAGAAAAATCTTTGGTCTTTTTTTAGTAAGAACTCTCATTGTGATCTTAAAAATCAGATTTGTTCTATTCTCAAGCAAGGGGTAAGTGTCAAAAATAATGCAAAATATATTTGCCTTCCTTTGGTCATTCGGAGATCTAAGAGGAAGTCTTTGGGTATGTTCTTGAATGTGTGAGAAAGAGGGTGTTTGGTTGGAGTAACATGTTTCTTTCGTTTCTTTGGAAGAGAAGGTCTTATTAAAGCTGTTATTAATGTTCTTCCTAACTATATTGTCTTGTTTGAAACTCCCTTGAGTATATGTAAGAGTATCTATCGATTAACATCTACTTTTTGGTGGGGAGGGGAGAAAGTAAGGACAAGAAGATCCACTGGGCCTCTTGAGATAAAATGATTAAACCAAAACGGAAGGGGATGGGTTTCCATGGTATTTACCTCTTTAATGAAGCTCTCCTTGCTAAGCACTCAACCCAATTCATTGTCAACAAGCTTCTTAAAGCTAAGTACTTTCCAAATGGGGGCTCTTCTGCGTGTGTAATAACAATGATTCGTGGGTTTGGAAATGTTGGCTCAGGCTATGAGAGTTCTATCTTTGGGGCTCGGATATAGGGTGGGGGATGGTAAAGGGATTAGAGTGTGGGAATCTCCTTGGATCCCCGAGAACCCTCTCTTTAAACATATCTCCCTCCTACTTGTTGATCATACTCTTTGGGTTAGGGATCTAATGAATTTGGAAGGGACTGAGTGGAATGAGGATTTATTGGCTGAGTTGTTTTGCCCCTGGATATTTCTAACATTTTGCAGATCAATATTCACCCGTATGGAGGCAGGGATACTCTCATTTGGCACCTGTAGAAGCATGGGAGATTTTTAATGAGCTCAATATATAAACAACTAATTTAAGAAAGAAAGAAAAGGGAGGATGCCCCTGAAACTAGCTCTCATAGTAGGATAGGGAGGGCAATTTGGAAAAGATGCTGGGGGCTAGAGGTTAAAGGCAAGGTGAAATTCATTGGAGGTGCATTAATAACCTCCTTCCAACAACTGACCAACTCTGCAGGAGAGGATTAAAACATCATGGCTTTTGTGAGATGTGTGGAGAGGGTGCATAAACTATTGTCCATCTCCTCTTCAATGTCCACGTGCTCTTGGGGTTGGAAGCTCTCCCTGTTGGCGGAGCAATACTCAAGGGCTATCTTCTCGGTGAAAGATTGGTGGAGCACTAGTTGTGCGGACAAAACTCAAATTTCACAGGACATGATCCAGCCTTCTATCTACATATTGTGGTGGTTATGGAAAACCCATAACCTATGGGTGTTTCAAAAAATCAGAGTTACAGAGAGAGAGATAGTTGAAAAGGCAATGAGGGAATGTAAGGAGTTTTAATCTATTTGTGGAAAGGCGAGAGACTTACTAAATCTCAGTTATCTTGCACCCATGCAAGCATGACAAATCCAGAAGAACATGCTCCAGTAGGATCACATTGTGACGTGATCAGTGTTGTTGCCTTCTCTAATGGTAAGTTATGTATGGGAGGTTGGGTTGCTAGGGAACGGGATGGTGTTATTCAAGCTTGGGCGGCTTCTAGGGAGGACATTGTGAATCCAGTGGAGGCTTTTCTTGTCAGTGTTCGAAAGGCAATGTGCGTGGCTCAAAGAATTGGAATAAAAAATGTTACCATATGAGTAGATGACAAGGATATTGCTTTCAAACTCAACAACAAATTCCCTTTAGAGTTTGACGTGTCGCCAATAGCCGAAGACATCTGTTTACTATGTTATCTCTTTGATTCTTGTAATTTTATGTCGTTAGACCAAGTGAGGCTTTCTTGTTGTAATAGACTAGCTCATTTGGCTTTTGACTCTGTTGATGATTTGAATTAGGTTAACCAATTCCCCTCTTGGCTCCACGTGTAGCTAAGTTGGTCCTAAGCCAGTGGACTTCGATCTTCGTTGTAGTGTTTCAGTTGAGGTTTTATCAATAATATACTATCGTTTGAGAGGAAAAAAAGAAATCTATTATTTTTTCCTTTATACTCACTTGCATATTCACACACACTACACACAATGCACACATTTAAACACACTTACACACTGCATACATTTACACACCTTTGCACACATTTACACACTCATACACTTACATGCAAATGCACACACTACAAATATTTACACACACTTGCACATACTTACATACACTGCACGCACACAGTTACACACACTCACACATACTCTCTCACATATTCACACACACTATCCTCACACACATATTCACACATAATAAAAGTTACATATTTCATATTTTTATTAGTGTATAAAGTTATAATCCCATTTATAAAATAATAAGATTATATCTTTTATTTTTATTTATTAAATGTCAATTTAGAAAATGAATGGAGCTTTTAATTTTTTTAATCAAAATTCACGATGGATTTGAAATCCCTACACAAATCTATATTATCCAGTGGATTTCAAATCCAAGGAATTTGAAATAGAGGGGGAAAGACCTATAGGTTAAATAGAGGGGGGAAAGACCCAAAATTGCTATACAGCAAGGATGTTTGTATGCACTGAAGAACAATAATATTTTCACGTTTTCAAATAAGAGAGAGATAATAAAATAAAGTTGAATCAAGTTAAGGTATTTGATTACGCACATCTTGTAAAAAAATTATGTTAGAGAAAAAAATTCAAGTTAATCCTAAAAAAGTTTGTCATTTACGCACACGCAAAATCTAAAGGAACCGCTATTAACACCACCAAAACCTATCTATACAACCCCTCTTCTTAATACACTCATCTCTTATTAAAAATAAAATATATACTTAATACACCTCTTACTCTTCCCCAATTTACCTTACAACTAAAACCTAATAATATTATAAAAATTTATTGTAGCGACCGCGATCGATAAGTTGCATTACATGTAACATCAAAAGTATCACTAGTTCATACACAATTCTTGTGATTATTAAAATTATAAAATTCATTCAAATGAAGAACATTGTTTCTTCTTTTTAAAGGGAATATAGTATAGTTAAAGAAGACATAACAGAGGAAAATCGCACAAAAATGGCGTGCAATTGAGGGGACCCGCAATCGGTTGCTACAAAGCGAGTATTCCGTCGGCGAAGGCGATCAAAAGAGTCGGTCGGTCTTAGAAAAATGGGGAAGGGTGTAATCATGTTTCTCCATGTGGGAGGCGATTCCGGTGGTCGCGGCCACCGCATCAGTGCGAGGTTAACGAAACCATCGCGATACCCACCCACTCTTTCTTGGAGGCGGAGGGACGGCGAGAAGTCTGCGCGATTGCTTTCGGAGTAATTTGTATGGAAAGTTTCGATTCACTTGTCACTTCTATGGTTCTGGTGACGATGAGGATTCGTCTCCATTGTTATCAATCAATTTAGTTTTGGGGTCCCCGAGGGTGTGAGAAAGGTTTAGAAGGGGTTGAATAAACCTTACCAACTTTTCGATTTTAGCCCTTTTAAAATATTACGAGTTAAATACACAACTAAGTCTTGGGAGACAACTAAGTTAGTTAATCGTGAGTTAGCCACTCAGCAGATTTCGATTGAATTGTTGATAGAATAACTATTTGTTTAGTCTAAACTTTAACTTGGTTGTGATGAGATTTTTAATGGAAGACTTAACACCCTTTAATTTGATTTAATTTGTTTTAAACACTTGATTTTAGCACTTAGTTACTTATCGAGTTGGATAACAAATTATTAGCGGATATAAATTGATATGCGAGAAATAAAATCTTTGAAATATAAATGACACAATAATTTTTATAGAGGTTCGAAGATGGGGTAATTCTTCTACTCCTCTCTTCTCCAACTCTAGAGGAATCCACTAAGTAATGATCAGAATACAAAGTGGTTATCAGTCCAGATGCAAGTCTTGATAACTGGTGACTTGCTCGCTTTGGGACTCGGTCTGGAGATGCCTTGGTCACACAACTGGCGGCTTCTCGTCCGACTCGGCTACTTCCGCATGGCGCGCACTCTTGACTCACTTTCTCAAGCTTCTTGGGTTTGATCATGAAGCCCTCCAATAACTTGAGATTGGTTCGACCTTGAACCTTTCTACAATCCTCCTTGAAAAGTAGACCCCCTTTGCTTCTTCAAAAGTTTCCTCTTCAATAGTTTGAAGTTGTCTTTCCTTCACAACTTAGTTTTGGATCTATTTCATGAGATTTAGGCTTGAGGATTTTGCTTGAATAACTTGAGAATATCTTGCAGGTTACAGATTGAATAATGCTTGTTATCTCCGGTATGCAAGGTTAACCTTTTCTCAAAGCGATTCCTCGGCCTTTTATAGTGAATTTTCAAAAATCCCGTTGAAGAGATAGGCTGATTTTCAAAAATCACTTGTGTTCGTTGGCTTGTCTTGTTGCGATCCTTGATGTTGACATTTCCTCGTATTAAATGAATGATCGGCATTTGAGAATCGACCACAGTGCATGCTTCCCATTGGTTTATTCCTTTTGCAGCTTACGGGGCTGAGCACTTTAAGACATGGAAGCATGGAAGTATTGCTTGTTTAAGTAATATTCTTGACTTTTGTGCGATGGATTCTTTTGATTAACTCCCCTCTTTGCGGTTGCCTTTTCCCCAGGTGACTTGAGTCTGCTCCAATGATTGAAAGACTCATCGTCAAGCTTTCAACTTGACTTGGCTTCATTGTGGTTGACTTGTGACTCTTCCATCAAATTTTATCCGCAGTAGGTACTCCTTGATCGAGTTCTTGACATCTCTTCCTTTGCCACACTCTGCTTGCTTCACGGAGTCTTCATTATAGTCTTGAGTTGACTTCTTGTATTCACATGCATAGTGACTTGACCCGGCTCATACTGACCCTATCTCTTACAATACAAATTACAAGAAAAATGGGGTGCCAACTTTCTACTCTAAGTTTTACATGGCATTCATCAAAATCTAAATAATAAATTTCCCCAACAATTTCCCCCTTTTTGATGATGTCAAAACTTAAATACATACAAACAATATGTAAATAGCAAAGATACACACAGGACAATGCGATAACAAAGAATGTATGCGTAGAATCAATCTTTTATTGATCATAAACATTCTTGTCCTTTACCATGACTATTTACAATGTGTATCATATCAATCGAGCATCTAATATCTACAAAATCTGATTTTTCATTAAATGTCTGGAAGACTTACATACATATGTATTTACAAAAGTAAAATACATGAAGGGGTTGCGACAAACTTCATCGCCTTGGCCGACTGCTCTGTCTCCTTCTTTCTTCTTGACTCTGTCTTCGTCGGCTCTCTTCCTCTTCTTTTCATCTTTGTCGCTTTTTTCTTCTTTTCGTAGCTCTTTTCGCAGACTTCATCTCTTCTTTTTCTTTCTTGTCTTTCTTGCCACGGCTGATCTTGCCTTTTGTTTTCCTCTTCAATCCTCTTTACATATTCAAGATTCTTCCTCTCCACTTCCCAGATTGGCTATAGCATCATATCCGGTGATAGATCCTTCCTTTCTTGCACGGATCTACATATTCAATATTTTTGGGTAGAGGTCTAGGTTTAAAACCTCCACCTCCACCACTTCTTCCTTCTCTTACGGGCGTATATTGTCTGGAGTCTTCTTCTTACCAATGAGTAGCGCTAATAGTCTGCTTGCTGTCATCTTCTTCTTCGCAGACGACTTTTCTCCCAGTACAAGTCCAGGCTTGGACTATGGACATGTTTTTGAAATATCCTTGTTTCGAGCTTTTTGAATTCTTATGAGATCTTAGCTCTTGTCAGTCATCCGGAATGGCATCGTATCTTTTCTGCCGGAATGCCTCCGAATTGTTTCAACATCTCTTCAACACGGACATCTGTTCTTTTGTCAAAGTCCTCATCCTAGCCTACAATCTTTTTCTTATGAGACATGGGCTGTGAGTGATAGAGCGGCAAAGTTACGGGGAGTTTCTTTGATTATCTTGCATTGTGACATGACCTTCTTTGAGGGGTTTAAGCCAAGCATTAAGGTCACATCCTTTGACCTTTCCCCCTCAGCGGCTTTTCCTTTTTCTTCCCTCTTCTCCCAGCGGTTGCATCTTTAGTTTCTTTGATTATCTTGGTGTGACATGACCTTCTTTGAGGGGTTTCGCAAGCATTAAGGTCACATCCTTTGACATTCCCCTCAATAGCTTTTCCTTTTTCTTCTTTCTTCTCACATTTGCATGTTTCTTCTCTATAGCGGTGTCTCCTTCAAACTCTTGGTATTCCTCTTACTCCTTTTTGGCATCATCAAAGGAGAGGGACCCCAAACATCGGCAAGCATGAAGTCCGGTCGGTGATGTGGTGGTCTCAGAGTCGGCTGCTGACACGGGTGTATGAAATTGAACGGGTGGCCTTCGACTGTTGTAACGATTTCATTTCGGCGATGAGGAAATTTGGCATTCATAGTCTCCTCAAGTCGCAGAATTTCTTTCTTACGAAACTCCTATGATAGCTCCATTTTGGTCTTGTGAGAGGCATGCAACCTCTCAATGTACTCTGCGTTCTCACCTTCATATCGATTATGTCTGCGCTCCAAACAAGCATCTGTTATAGAGTGCCTTGAAGTAACAAACTTGTTCGAGGCATGGGCGATTGATCGACACTACTCACGATTCTTATCACTATCCCTCTCGGTCATTTGTGAGGTAGCATCTCGATTGTCATACGCATGTCGATGAGGCGATCTTGGATCGATCTCTCAATCTCTCCTGATTTTCTTGAAGACTTCATGATTTGTTGTGTCCGATTCGGTGGCGGCCATTCAAGCGTCGAAATTGAATTCTTTGGTACAATGGAGTCGATAGGGATGATGGGTTCTTTGCGTGCGAAGTACTTATTCGATGCTTTTGCGTTTAGCTTCCAGTGCATGTAGCTCGATTGAAAATGGGAAGGTCTCTTCAAATGCATCGTCTCGTACATGTGAAATCGTACGAAAGGTCGTTTTCTGCTGCGACTCGGAAACTGCGCGATTCTTTGTGATTCAAGCAGGGCCTTTGATGGTATTGACCCGGTTTGAGAACTCAGTATCTTGCGGCTTTCTTCGGTCAGCTGGTTTGTCCTTTTGAGTTTGTTGTTCCTCGGCCGTGCTCGGTGGCGGCATCGGAAGATGATGAGACTTGAGGCTTGGCTCATCATCAAAATTGAGCGTTTGACGAGCAATTTTGAAATCGCTTACTCGTACTTGGAAGAACATCCTCGCTGAGTCATTTTGATGTGCGGCGGGGTGGACTCAGCTTCGTCTTGAGATCCCATAAATGATATGTCGGGGGTTGTCTTTGGAATCATGAAGAGCACTTATCTCCTTCTCGGATTCTTCAATATGAGCGGGAGGGATGTTCGCATTGTCTCTTTACCGGGAAGTCTCAACCTCCTCGGGCCTTCATTACCTTTGCGATCTCCAAGCTGAGAAAGGCACTTATACATTCCTTCGGCAGGCCATTTTAAATCTTAGGGTCTTACGATTGGCATCCCACAGGGAGTCTCAACTCCTGGATTGCACTTTTATTGCCCAAAGTGTTAACTCCCGGGCGAGATCCATCTTGTGCCTTGCATCGGTGGCGTCCTCGCCTGCAAAGTTGTTGCACTTGTTGAGACAAACTTAAGCTGTCCGAGCCGTCGGTGACAACTTCATTGTTCTTTTTCTTTTCTCTTTCTCCACTTCACCTCCGTCCTTCATTGTGGGTCATCAGCAGCATCCTCCGAGCTTGGCTGCGAGTGGAGTGAGTTTCCTCTCGGTGGCGCACCGGTATTTGAGTGACTCTCATGTTGGGGTCACTGCTCAGGACTCGGTGGCTTCCACTTCCGCTGAGTGCTCGGTAGTGGGCGGTGGTAAGACACCTTCAACGAGGGGTTGGCTCAACTTGGGTGCCCAAGTTCCCGATGTCATCGCCAAGTCCTTAGATCGTCCTCGAGTGGCTAGGGAAGTGGTTGCGGCAATAAGCGTAGCAATTTGTTTGTACCGTTCCCAGCGGATCAATCTCCATTTGTGATTTGGAAGACTCTCCTGGTCCTTCTATCGGCTCTTACTCATGCATCAATGTGGATTCATGGCTTGATGCATGTCCCTTTCCTTTGCGGCAATAGGGTCCATGTCCTCATCATGCGAGAGGCATGTGGTGAGGATAGTATGGTATTTGGTTCGGTGAGAGGACAAATGTTGTCTTTCTCGAGCTTGACTTCCTTTGCTAATCTCTCCTTTCTTTTTCCTTGAAGATATGCAAGATGTCGGCGATTATCTTCATCTCAATTACACGAACCGGTGGTAAATCTGGAAATTCGGCCAATTCTTATCTTCCTCAATGGTAAGGCGTTCAAATTGTACCCTCGGCGACTCGGCTTCCATACTGCGCCATTCCCGTGAAGCGGACGTTGAATATGCAGGTACAGGAGAAACAACTATCACATCATCATCTTCATCCTCTTATTGTTGCCTTACGTACCGGGGAATGGAAAGCGACATACTCTTCTTTCGCTCCTTGACATCGGCGGTAGAGTGGAGACACAGCGTTGTCATCGGGGAAATTTTGTTGTCTGTTGCATCTTCTTCCTCGATTGTTCTATCCTTTGGTCTTCTTTTCTCATTGATCGGCCTCCCGTGACTTCCAGGTCATCATCAAACCCACTGTAGACTACATTTATTGACGATCTCAGAGATTTTCTCGGTGAGTGTGAGACTCGTTTGTCTTCTCAAGCTCACGAGAGCTTGGTGATTAATTTGTTTTTTGTCTTACGAGAGGAAGTTATGGTTGAATACTTCTTCTCGGCTTCGCTTAGCGTGAAGTCTCTTTCTTTGGCCCGAGTTTGCCTTTCTTAGCTTAAGCGATCCCCTCTTTTTGATGGTCGGAGAAGGTATTTGGGGTTCTTATCCACCTCGGTTGCGTGGGCGGGAGATACGGCTGCTCGGGCGGGTGTTTCAGTGCGGGGCGAGTGCGTCTTTTGTTTCTTTGCGGGGGCAACTATCTTCTTTGCGGCTCCATGGGCGCTTTCTTCTTTGGAGGGGACGGCAATTTGTTTCCTTAGGGTGGTGATTCCTCTCGCTTAACAGTCGACCCCTCTTACATGGGCTCTCTGCAGGCTCTGAGAGGTTGGCCCTAAACATATTCTTGTTTACATAGAAGGACTTTCCATCTTTGAAGGGAATGCCCTTCACTTCCATCAAGTGACCAATAACTAGGCCATAGCCCAGGTGATCCTCAAAGGATCCATCCTCCTTGAATGACTTATTAGCAGCGTTTAGCGAGTCATTGTATCACGAACTCGGCCAGTTAACTTTCTTCCCTTGCATGATCGCGGCCATGGCGATCGCTTAGTCTTGGACGGTGATTGAAGCTTCCCGAACTTCATGTCGCGCATTTTGAGACAACATCCATATTGTGATAGAGTCGTCCTTCATCAATTTATTTTGTTTGTGTAGACTACTTTTAAAGACACACTCGGGTTTAGCTCTTCTTTCCATGCGGCCAAGTCCACATCGACTTCATATATCTCGGCATGCCTTAAACGGCGATAAGCTTGATTGCTCAAAGGAGTCGGCGATGATTAATATGTCCTTGCGGTGGACGGAGGACTTAATCCCTTAAATCCTGCCTCGGCATTAACATAGAAGCTGCGCCACCTCTTCAGCGTGTCGTCATTTGATATTCCATCATGAGGAAGGGTTTTAGTGCACGGATTTTCGATTTTATCCACAATTTTCTTCACAAGGGTTTCATCGAACCTATTTTATCATCCGCCAAAATCATGATTGATCATGTGTGGATTTGCTTGATAACTTAGCGAAATCGGTCTTTGGTGCCATTTTCTAGAGGATTTTACCGATTAAATCTTGATGAACTTGCTTTGAGAACAGGTAGGGTTTTCAAGAGAAAAGAGGCGGCTTTTGTATGCTTGAAGATGAAGCAGTTTTTAAGTGTGAGAGAGAGAAAAGTGAAAGAATGAGTATATAAGAGTTATGAAAGGGCGTGTTTTAGTTTTGAATTTTGATCGAGATCAGCGGCTCGGTTAGCACGTCTCATTGCATTTAATCGCTCGCATTTAATGCGGGCGATTATATCAATCATATGCTTGTTGTCGACTTTTGACTGTACCCGTCATAATTACGCTGACGTCATTCTTAAAAACATTCTGCTCATTAAAGCATTGCGTTTTTGTCACTTAGCTCATAAATGACAGCTCATTTTGCCAAATGACTCAACTATTCTTCTCTCTATTCGTACAGTGACTCAACTGTCAGCTAACTCGATACAGCTAACTTTTCGACATGGCTGGTTCACTCGGCTGATTCATGAGATCTGCTCGTTTTTTCATCTTTCACGTTCCATCTCTTCTCATTGAGTCTTCCGATTATTGAAATAATTGGCTTCCTCCATCGGGCGGGTGTTCGTGCACTACTGAACTAACTCAAAGAAATAAATCAAATACCACGGGGTAGAATTAAACAACAAACTCCAAAAAGAAAAGAAAAAAATGTCAGATTAAGAATAGTTCTATTTATCGCAATATCGAGTACTAAAAATTTGATTAATCCCCGACAACGAGGCCAAACTTGTTCGCCTATTTTTTTAGCTTCGCAAGAATTGCGGATCAATTTATAGAATAGGGTTTGCAAAGGTCTAATCATTTGAGATTAATAAATTAATGTAAGAAATGTATTGGATTATAATAGTCTATTTTTATCTAAACTATCGAAATTTGAAGGGTTGGTTTATTACTACTAAAGCGAAATTTAATCTAAAAGAACAAAGCAAGAGCGATTGAAAGATCAAGTATGGATGGATGGATTCTGGGTTATGGTTTGATTAATATCGACATGCTCAAATTAAGCAAACGAGGTTAAGCGTATTCTTCTGCATAAACCCAATCACCAGTAATTTACCCCTCTCTCGAGATGTATGTAAAGCGTTGATTGGAATATCTATAACTAGCATCTCTACTCGACATAAGATACCCAACTCCCAAAAGTTCAAAAGATTATAAGATCTCACAAATATTCAAAGACTTCTCAATCATGCAATCTATTTGTGTCAGTACTCGAGATCAGTATTGAAACTCATCGGTTAAATTATGAATCAATACATCAAACAAGTTTAGATCAAAGGCCTTTTGATAAAACAAAGAATTAAAGCAAAGTACTTGAATAGAGAAAGAAAACATTAACTTCAATTATCCTTAATCATCAAATAAAAGTGTTTATTAACTGCTCCCGAACCCGAGAATCACAAGATGTTTAGCCAGACATTGAAAATAAATAATTCATAGACAAATTATTCATAATCAAAAATCTAACTAATTGGAATAACGTACGATGGAATGAGTGACTCGGGGATGATGACGATCTCTCGATCTATCTTGATCCTCGAAGGTGTGGTTCGGTCTTGATCGATCTCTCGAAGTTTCGGTGGGAAACTACTCTTTCTCTACGGTTTTTATGGTAAAAATCAGCGTGTCAGTGTTTGTGGCGCCGGGTCTATTTGTGTGCTTCGTTTGGGTGAAACACAGTTGAAAGCGAGTCAAACTCTGTTTTTCATGAGAGAGACGCGGGCGTACCATATGGCACGCTTGACCCCGTCTTGGAGTGCCTTGAGAACTTGCTCGAGCATGAAGGAGGACGGGTAGTGCTCATCGCCGCGACCAGCCCGTGCTCACCCAGCGTCGACCCGAGCATGGGGTATTCATAAGAGTTGTATCTCTCTCTCTTAGCTTTCCGTAGCCACTGGAATCAACTTAATATCAATTTTGTAGAGAGTTATGGCCAAGATATTAAACCGCTTCGATCTTGAAATTCCAGACGCGTTTGGCGTTCGACCCTTGAGATAAATCCCTCGTTGTTTGATCATCCATGCTTCTTTTGACACACAAATCATTACTATGACTCTAGCTCAATATAATTGGCTTTCAATTGGGTGTAATCGCTCGATTCTTGATGCTTCTAGGTCGCAATGCTCGTATTTTGTCACAAAATCACTCCAAATATCGTTAAATTCCTACAAAGCAGGCAAAATGTAATCCTTTTCCACAAAATAGGAATATAACCCTATTTACTCATATAATGCGTGCATATCAACACATTCTAGCCAAGATTAAGCCCAAAATACATGCAAAATACATGTCAATCAAGCCCCACGAACTTAAGCTGTTGGCAGTCGGTTGACACTTTATATAAAAACAACCGAAATAGGGTAAAGAAGAGCAATTCAAGAACACCACATCACGATTCATGTCATCTATCCATAGGCATCAAGCACAAACCAACCAAGTTTCAAAAGCTAACACGGAGCACAAGTACATAAAAATCATGGTAAAACACTTCAAATCACGCCTCTCGGGGATAAAGTGAATACTCTACTCATTTAGAATAATAAATGACGTGTATTCGCTCAAGTCATATCAATGTTGAAAAATTACCATATGCTTGCAAATCGTCTCACATCTCGCCACTCGTTTGTATGCAATTCACAAATCGAAAGGACTTTGTTTAAGGTTGTAATTAAGGCTCTTTGGTTAAGGTAGGGAAATATGGGTAAAGTGATTTCAGCTTCAGCGTATAGATTGGTAAGCACAACGTTTTCTCAAACAATTATTCTAATACCAACCAACTATGTACTCCCAATCGCCTTATATCTTATCACCTCTCTATTTCTCCCTTTTTTCATACAAATCATTCTCCTTCGCCTTACATCAAGCGTCCGGCTTTATTTTTAAATGCTGAGGCTCACTTTTCGGTCGTTTTTTTCGAAATTTCTTTCTTCATTTCGATTTTTTTGTAAGTATCTCCCTTTTTCTCCTTTTCTTCTTTTATTCCCAATCTTGACATATAAACTATTTTCTAAGCTTCTCGATACTCCTTCATTCAATCCTTTATTCTATCTGCACTTTCAATCTTTATACGCTCAAGTTTAGGATAATAGATATATCAAATTAAGTTCTAAGGCTTGAAATGTGGTTATCAAAAATCAGGAAATAGGCTCAAGTGTGGCTAACTAGGAAAATCAAATATCATAAGGTAGGCAAAAGGCTTGAAAGGTTTAACGAAAATGGCCTAAAATCATTTTCATGAATGCATACAACATGTGACCTTGACGGAGATACCCAGGCCGAGTTCTAGAATTCAAATCAACATGAATGACACGCTCAATCTCAAACAAGGCGCATAAGATGAAAGCGATAAAAGGCTCAAAAGCTCATGCTTGTACATGCATAATTCAAGTATATTCACCATGAACCCAATAATCACATGCTCCGTATTAATTATTCTCAACCCGATTGACTCACATAACATCAATTCAAAACAACACAAACCGATCCACAAATGCTCCCAAGATCAAGATCTGATCAACACAACAAACACGCGATAGCGGTCAACTCACTCCTAACAACTAGGAAAGCGATAAACGTGCTAAAGCGATAAGCGTGTTAAAACCGTAGAAAAATTTCAAACATCTAATCAATACAACCTATATGCTCTAAATGCAACTAAATGAATGCAAACGCCATACCCATCAAAAAACAATACCACCTCTCCCCCAAACTTGAATGAAAGTATAGCGCATAGAAGAGAATGTAGAATTTCAAAGAAAAGTGTGGATAGGACACGGATTCGTGGGGGTGGCGGCGAGAAGCGGGCCCTGGGGGGTATGCCACATTTGTATCGATCATCGTCTGCGCAATATCTCCAACTCCCATTTGCTCGGGCTGGTGCCCTGCTGACTTAATACTGCTCGGCTGACCGCACGGGCAGTGCATTTGGCATGGGCGGCCCGTCTTGCTATAAGCCGAACTTGCATCCCAGTGCAGGCACGCACGAGCCGTGCCATATGTACGGGCTGACCGTGCTTGAAGTCTTAGAGAACTAAAATTTCCTTAAGTCTTTAGTACCCGGCCGCAGTAGTGCACATGGCGCACGGGCTGTCTTGTGCTGGTACCGCACCTTGTGTTCGATTTTTCCATTTTTTTTTTTTTTTTGTTTTTTTTTTTTTTTGGGAAAGAAAAAAATCTAACCTTAAAGCTTAATAAGAAATCCTAACTTAGCAAAAGGAAAATAAACATGGGAAGAAATAAAGCGACAAACCGTTGGGTTGCCTCCCGACAAAAGCGCTTCGTTTAACGTCTATGGCTTGGCCTTTGTAACTCTCATGAATTTGTGCCTCCTTTAAATGCATATATTAGTTGCTTTGGGTCATGGTCAAGTGCCAAATTTGCATTGTTTGCACCTAATATGTGCATCTTGGGATTTCAGTAAGGATTGGAGTCTGGTGTTGGAACTTTTTGCTTTGAGTTCGCGCGTGTTTGTCCGTCGGCGTCTGCATAGTCTGTGCTTGTCTCGTGCTGGAATAGTTTTCTTATGGCATCTCACACGTCTTTTGCTGGGCGTACACGCATGGTTCGTGTGTTCTTTGTCTATTTTTGCTCCTTTTCGGTACCCACACGGGTTGAAAATGCATAGACATAGTCCGTGTTTGGTTCGAATTTCACTTGCTTTTCCGGGATCTCAGGCTCCTCGTGTTAGTACCCTCCTTAGATGAATGACCTTTAGTTTGTTCCTTTGAGTTGACTTCATTGGTGCTTGAAACTTGGCTCTTTTGTTCTTGTCCCCAAGGATCGTAGCTAATTAGGCTAATCGGGTTTCAAGACTTTCATTTGGGACCCCCAATTGTGCGACTTGAGATCGATTGTGTGACTTGGTTTCGATTTTGTCTAGGAAACATGCGTGTTTGTTGAGCTGGTTCCTTGTTTCATTCATAAATGCGGTGAGGACATCCTCCATAGGGCTTTGCCTCAGGATAATAATGCGTGGCGTAGGATTATTCCGATTGTAGAAATTCGATTATTGAAATAATGTCTTACATCATCAGGCGGGTGTTAAATGGCTTACTGAACTAACTTTCGAAAGAAACAAATCAAATACCATAGGAATAGAATTAAACAACAAACTAAAAAGAAAAGAAAAAAATATCAATTAAGAATAGTTATATTTATCATAATATCAGTACTAAAAATTTGATTAATCTGACAACGGCGCAAAAACTTGTTCGCCTATTTTTTTAGCTTCACGCAAGTGTACGGATCGATTTATAGAATAGGGTTTACAAAGGTGAAGCCCATGAGGGATTAATTAATTAATGTACCAAGTATTGGATTATAATAGTTCTATTTTTATCTAAACTATCGAAATTTGAAGGGTTGGTTTTTATTACTACTAAGCGAAATTTAATCACTAAAATAACAAAAGCGAAAAGAATGATTGAAAGATCAAGTATGGATGGATGGAATCCTGGGTTATGGTTTTGATTAATATCGACACTTTTATGCTCAAATTAAGCAAACAGGTTAAGCGTATTCTTCTCTATAGACCAATCACAAAGTAATTTACCCCCTCTCTCAAGATGTATGTAAAAAGCGTTGATTGGAAAATCATCTAACATCTCTCTCGACATAAGATACCCCGACTCCGAAAAGTTGGATTATAAGATCTCACAAATATTCTGAGACTTCTCAATCATACCCAATCTATTTGTGTCAAGTACTCAAAGATCTAGTATTGATGCTCATCGGTTTGAATTATGAATCAATACATCAAACAAGTTTAGATCAAATGTCTTTTGATAAAGCAGAATTAAAGCGAAATACTTGAATAGAAGAAAACATTAACTTCAATTATCTTAATCATCAAATAAAAATATTTATTAACCTACTCCCAAACCGGGGAATCACAAGATGTTTAGCGGACATTGAAAATAAACGATTCATAGACAAATTATTCATAATCAAAATCTAACTAGCCGGAATAACGATATGATGGAATGAGTGACTCGGAGATAATGATGATCTCTCGTCTATCTTCCAATCCTCGAAGGTGTGGTTGCGGTCTTGATCGATCTCTCGGGAAGTTTCCGGTGGGGAGCTGCTCTTTTCTGGTTTTAGGGTAAAAATCAGGCGTGTCCGTGTTTGTGGCCGCCCGGGTCTATTTGTCTTCGTTTGGGTGAAACTGGTTGAAAGCAGTCAAACTCTATTTTTCCCTCATGAGAGGAGCAGTAGTGCCATATGGCACACCCGAGTCCGTCTTGGAGTGCATGAGAACTTGCTCAAATCATTTGAAGGAGCACGGGTCGTGGTCATACGCCACGACCAGCCCGTGCTCACCCAAACGTCGAATTTGCTTATGGGGTCTTCATAAGAGTTGTAGCTCTCTCTTAGCTTTCGTAGCCACTTGAATCAGCTCAATATCAATTTTTAGAGAGAGTTATGGCCAAAATACTAAACCGTGCCAATTGGAAATTCCAGGCCCAGCGTTTGGCGTTCCTTGAGATAAATCACCTCGTTGTTTGATCATCCATTGCTTCTTTTGACACGAATCATTACTATGACTCTAGCACCAATATAATTGGCTTCCAATTGGGTGTAATCGCTCGATTCTTGATCTTCTGAAGTCGTGATATCGTATTTGTCACAAAATCACTCAAATATCGTTAAATTCCTACAAAGCGAGCAAAGCGTGATCTTTTTCCACAAAAGCAGGAATATAACCCTATTTACTCATATAATGCATGCATATCGACACATTCTAGCCAAGATTAAGCCCAAAATACATGCAAAATACATATTGTCGAAAGCAATCTGTTTCAAGCATTTGACAAGTTCTAAAAGTACTCTTTCTGTCGACTGCATCCAGCGTAGTTAAGTGCGAGTAACCAATAAGCTTGAATCCACCTTCCTTTGGATACCATAAGCGACTTCACGGCATCCTTCAAATATCTTAGGATTCTCTTAGCTTGGTCATGTGACTTTCCTTTGGGGCGATTGAAATCTTGCACATACACCTCTTTGCCAAAGGTGATATACGGCTGTTCTTTGTTAGATAAAGCATTGATCGATAAGTCTTATGTATCTTGTTTGATCTAGAGCTTTACCATCTGCATCCATGTCCATCTTGGTGATGCATTCATTGGTATTTTCCGCGAGAAGACTTCTCTTCCGTACCAAACTTCTTCATTAAATCTACGGTGTACTTTGTTTGACTTATAAAAGGTTCATCCTTCACTGTTTAACTTGGAGTCTAAGAAGAATGTCGGCTCTCCCATCATGCTCATTTCAAATTTGCCTTGCATGAGGTTTGAGAATTTATCACATAGCTCTTTGTTTGTGGATCAAAAATGATGTCATCCACATATATTTGAACAAGCAATATACTCTCCATCTTGGTCAAAGAAGAGTGTTCTGTGCACTTTGCCTTTGGTGAATCCGTTATCTACATGAAATTGAGATAATGTAATCATACCATGCTCTACAGTCTTGTTTCAATCCATATAGAGCTTTCTTGAGCTTGTACACCTTATCTCGATGATGTATTGCTCAAAAACCGGAGGTTGCTCAACATAGACTATTTCCAACAATCCATTTAAAAATGCACTTTTCACATCCATTTGATATCTGATAAAGTTTTTGTGTGCAGCATAGGCAAGAAACATCCTTATTGCTTCTAATCTTTTAGGGAGCAAATGTTTCATCAAAATCTATTCTTCTTCTTGGCAATACCCTTTGGCTACCAATCTTGCTTTGTTTCTTACCCGCGGAACCTTAACGTTTCATCATCTTGTTTAGAAAACCCGTTTTGTACCCGATAACATTTTTGATGGGTTGGTCAGTACCGATTCCCATACCTTGTTTTCTTTCAAGTAGATTAGGCTCTTTCTTGCGTAAAGCGAGATCCATGTGTGTCGTCAAATCTTGCCGGTACGTCTTTTGGCTCTATTTGGGAAATAAAACAAGTGAACATTGCTCTTGTTGAGCTACGGATCACGGATTCTTTTTGTCTCTCACATTTCAATGACTAACTCACGGTGGATGGTCTCTCGGCCCGTCTCACATCGAGGTTATAAAATCGGTGGGTTTAGTCGTCTTGCGGTGTGTTGTCTTGAGCATCTCTTTCATCATCATTTAGGCTGGTCTCCAGTTCTCCTATGGGGTCAGATCTCGTCTTCATCTTGATTGATTGCTCGACTTGACTTCAACATAGGGACTTTTTCTGCATATTTGGTTGATTGACTTATCGGCTAACTCTTGATGTCTTCTTCATTTACATTAGGTTCATCCAAAACCACGTGGATAGACTCTTACGTGACCATAGTCCTCTTGTTCGACACTATAGGCTTTACTCTTGTTTGAGTATCCCGATACCTTCACCGGCTTTAGCATCAAAGCACTTTAGATTATCCTTGCCGTTGTTGTGGATGAAGCATTTACATCCAAATATTCTAAAATACCCAACATTTGGCTTTCTCCTGTCCATATTTCATAGGAGTCTTTGTCGGTATGCATTAATCATGCATCTATTTTGAGTATAGCATGCGGTGTTGATGGCTCCCAAAATCTTTTAGCGGCCAGCCGGCTAACATGGTCTGCGGACTTCAGCTGAGAGTTACATTTTCTTCTACGCTTCTCCATTATGATGTTGAGTCCTTGCTCTTGAGATAATTCATGGCAATACCATTTTCAATCTTGATGAGTTATTGTCCCATTAACAAACTCGATTCATCTTATCTTTATAATGGTTTGACTCTTCTCATTTTGAACTCTTCTCATCAGTTGAGGTAATACGCAAAGTTTCCTTCTTTTTGCACATGAAGATTGTCCATGTATATCTTGAATAATCATCCACCACTATTAATGTGTATTTTTCCACTTATTAGGTGGCTCAATGGACCAAATAAATCCGTATACCTTGAATCTGATATCCGCTTGTTGAAGATGGGTAGACTTTTATTTGAATGATGATTTGATCACCTTTCCCATCTGGCATGCATCACAAACACTTTCTTTTTGTATATTGATGCGGAGTCCTTCCTTTAAAGATGACTCGTGAGCTTGTTAATTGTGTGTTGAAATTGAGGATGGCTAAACAGCATGCCTGACCCGACTTGACTTGGTGAGTACATGCTCTTTGACGACAAGTGCTTGGTGTGGGGGATTAATCTACCACATACACATGTTCTTTATGCGGATCCTTGCTTATTTATTTCATTTTGATTGATGTCTTTTAATTTGGCACACTCATATTGAATCGGCATTATAGCCATATCACGAGTTGGTGACGTCTTAACATATTGAAGTTGAGACCTTCAACATATGCAACATCTGTGATTTTAATCCCATATTTCTTGATGGATCGGTCTGCCTTATTCCCCTGGAGAGCTTCATTTCCTCCAAATATGACTTTTACGTATCTAATCTCTGAATTTTGATAGATTTTCTTATTTCACTTGTCAATAATACGTAGC